>CM065711.1:7130882-7138382 GCA_017654935.2 Phymorhynchus buccinoides | reverse complement strand
TTTTTCTTTTCTTTTTTAAATGGTTTTGTCCTGATATATTTTGCAGGTATCTCTGAAATGCATTGACTTTCTTCTTCACTGCCCTAAGACATTGTTTATTTAACCAAAGTGGCTTATATCTTGTAGTGTTTTGATTATTTACCTTTCGAAAGTATACAGTGTGTTAAGTACCTGAGAAGCCCTTCTTCTTTTCCTTCTTCTTCAGACTCAAGAATACTTTATTATATCATAAAAAGAATTTCTTCTTCTTCTTCTTTTCTTCTTCTTCTTCTTCTTCTTCTTTTCTCTTCTTCTTCTTCTTCTTTATTCTTCTTCTTCTTCTTCTTCTTCAACAATAACAACAGTAACAACAACAACAACGTCAATCGCAGTAATAAATAAGGCAAGCCATGGATTATAATGGGATAAAATCAAATGATGAAGAAAATAAAGAACAAGTGTATTTGTATAGGTGATATCCTCTTTCAAGAAAAGTATAAATGTTCCTTTCTACTGAATTGCTTTCCAGCAATGGAATTACATATCTATATTGATTTTTTTTAATCAGGACTTTCCTGGTGTTGCACTACCTCCGGACATTGCCTCCAGTATCGTTCCCACAAACTTTATATCTACTAATGTTCCCATATACCATGTCTGTTTCAGACCGGAGGACGTTAAACAGATTTGCATTGCTTTCCAGCTAAACTAATGTGTTCATAGACGTTTTAGAAAAAAAATGACATTTGTTGATAATAAATTTTAAAAAAGAAGGACCCCCCCCCCCCTCCACACACATACAAACAACAACAACAACAACCATCACCACACACACACACCAACATCAACAACATACACGCGCGCGATATGATCAGCTATAATTTTAGCAATATCAGGCGTAAGAGGATCAGAGGATTTCAGGGGATTAAGAATTTCTGACAAAGGATTGGCTTTCTCTTGTCAGAGGTTTTGCCTTTTTTATTGAGTGTTGTCCTTTGTGCTTAAATAGCATTTTAAAGTGATTTATCACTATATTAAGCCTTTTTGGTGGTGTTCAGAACTGATTTCAGTGTTGCCCCTCTATAGTCTGGGGCCTTGATGTCCCTTTTACTGTGGTTTTCAGAGGATTGGACTTCATACTGTTCTGATGCCTGAAAATGTACAATGAACTCTACACACTGAAAGCTTTTCTTGTATGTTATGTTTAAACTAAAAATGACAAAAGAAACTCGCATCATAAACGGCATTGCAAACATTCTGTACACGTTACACAAACAGACCTTTTAGCATAACGATCATTAAACAGTATTGCAAACATTCTGTACACGTTACACAAATAGACATTTTAGCATAACGATCATTAAACAGTATTGCAAACATTCTGTACACGTTACACAAACAGACCTTTTAGCATAACGATCATTAAACAGTATTGCAAACATTCTGTACACGTTACACAAATAGACATTTTAGCATAACGATCATTAAACAGTATTGCAAACAGTCTGTACATGTTACCTTTTAGCATAAAGTTCATTAAACTGGGGAGCCCTGTTTTCTTTTAGAAACTAGTGATACAGAAATGGTCAAACTGATGTGGATAGGTTGCAGAGCTGCATTGGAACTATGCAACTGGAATAACTGATTGCCCAAGCAGATCTTTGTACAATAAAAGTAGGCCTAAGCTATCAAGCCATATAAATGTGTGTATATATATATATATATTACCACGGTTTTATATATATATATATATATATAAGTACCAATTATTATTGCCCCCAAGATTGTTTACTAACTATTTTAAGGAAGTTTAAGCTTTTCCTTGCTTTGCTTAAAATCTAATCAATATGAGCATTCTATGTTAACTTACTACTTATAATGATACCTAAAAAGAAATCAAAGGGCGAAATGGCACTCCCGTCATTGTTCTCTCTCCATTACACAAGGGGCCAAATGGGAAAGGACCAGATGGGAAAGGACCAATCAGGACGTCCCCGTAGCAACACACCCTCTGGGTCACACGATTTCGTATCCATTCTCATCAGTGCGCCTCCTGTTCACAGGAACTAAGTAGCCATCCTTATCAGTCTGCCCCACTGGCGCCGCGCGCACCGGAGGTGACGTTTCGTTTCTCCTGACGTCACGGACTGCGTTCTCCTGGTTCTGGTTCCGGTTATCAAGGCCCGTCTCTCGGTTTCTGGTGCTTTCTTCGATATCTGGGATATGCACGCGCACGCGTGAACGCACACACACACACACACACACACGCATACACGCGCCCGCCCATACACACACACAGAGTTAAGAACAAACAATCAAACACGTTTGCACTGGCATGCACACGCACGCACACGCACGCACGCACACACGCACGCACACGCACGCGCGCACGCACGCACACGCACGCACACGCACGCACACGCACGCACGCACACGCACGCACACACACACACACACACACACACACACACACACACACACACACACACACACACACACAGACAAATATGCGCAGGTGCAGACAAACGAGTATGATAATTTAATCTATGAAAGTTTAGCCAAGTACTATCTAGGTGAATTATGTTGTTCAAGCCCTGAATAGTGTACCATGTAATTGCTCCTCGTCAGCGTGCCTCCTATTCCCGACGATTTGGTATCCATCCTCATCAATCTGCTCCACTGGCGCCGCATGCACCGGAGGTGACGTTTCGTTTCTCCTGACGTCACGGACTGCGATCTCCTGGCGGTTCCGGTTATCAGGGCCCGCTTCTCCGTTTCTGGTGCTTTGTTCTGGAATATTCGTGTGCGCGCATGCACACATACACACACACGCACGCACGCACGCACACACACGCGCACGCACGCACGCACCGGCACGCATGCCCGCACACGCACGCACACACACACACACACTCACATTGTCCCGCACACATGCACACACACACACACACACACACACACACACACACACACACACACACACACACACACACACACACACACACACACATACACACACACACACACAACATATCCACACACACATACATACACAACACACATATCCACACACACACATACATACACACATATAAAGAGAGCAATATAATGTCATTAGCTGAATATAGAAAGTTATCTGCCTCAAAATATATAGTAAGAGGTCTCTCTATTGACAACAATATAAAGGAGGAAATATTCACAGACTCAGAGACAGATTATCCAAAGCGAGCAAAAAATATAACGTTTCTTCAGCCAATCAAGAATTTCACTGAAGACGTTATAAGTAGAAGTAAGGTAGATATCCACAATATCTCAGCCATGCCTATTATACCACTAATGCCACCATGGGAACAAAGACAGGCAAAATTTGATATAGAATATACCAGTTACAAAAAGATGAAGAAGTTAATCAATTAGTTTCTGACGTTCGACTTCATTTAGATTCAAAATATTCAAATCATCTAAAAATTTACATTGATGGTTCAGTCTTAGAAACGTCAGACAAGTGGAGCAGATTTTGTTATTCCATCACTTAGAATAGAAAAGTCATACTATTTAGGCAAAGGCATTTCAATCTTTACTTCTGAATTATATGCAATAATGCGAGCTTTAGAATTTGTTTATGATCTACCATATTAAATTTATAACATTTTAGTTTGTGTGGATTCAAAATCAGTTTTACAAACTCTAAACCAAAGTAACAGTCAAACTCGTAACGACATTGTCTTTGAAAATAAACTGTTGATTCATTGTATTGTTGCAAAAGGTCTTGGTATTGATTTTTGCTGGGTGCCATGTCATTGTGGGCTCTATTGGAATCAGGTCGCTGATAGAGCTGCCAATATGAGAGGGGCTTTTAATAATCTCTAGACTTTGTTTCTACATGAGAAACTGACATTATCATCGACACATGAAATTTACTGTTTATTGGAAAAAAGCTACTTACATTAACTCATCTGACTTTAGGAAAATTCTTTAAAAAAAAAAAACCCACAAAAACATTTTATGCACAGTAGATCGATAGTTAGTTTAGTGTATAAGATACGACTCAATTCATGGAAAATTAAATACTTGGAAACTAAACTGTCTTTGCAGTGATACATTATCAATTCATCACTTAATATTAGAATGCCCAGTATTGCTCTCTAAAATTAATATCGAATTATCAATAGGGACTTTTTTTTCGTAAGTATGATAATACCAAGTATATTTTAAATGACGCAGAAATTGACATTACTGAAATTTGTTTTAAACAAAGTTTATGTTTTAGTATATGTTTTTGTTAAATTGTACATTGCAGTGTACAGAGAATTTATGTTTTGCGTGGTTAGTAGAGGCACCAACAAGCATATAAGCTTATAAGCGCGTAATCAATAAAGAGTGTTTCAGTTTTACGAACAAAAGTCTGTGCATCATTAAATTACTTGAATAGCTATGAGAAAAAATACAATTGGAATAAGAAAAATAAACTAAGGAAGGTATATCAATACATCATGTACCAATATATAACTAGACAAACAAACAATAGAATTAAAAAAGAAAACGAAAAAAAAAAGAAAAAGGAAAGAAGAAAAAAACCCCAAAAAAATCACAAAACAACAACAAACAAAGAAAAACTAAGAATGGGGGTGGTGTTACAAAATACCATATACTAAGTACACTATAAACCAACAATCAAAGAGGCTAAGTTTATATCAGTACATCTCTACAGGGCACACAAAGTCTTGTGCTATTGCTATTAAATAATGA
Organism: Phymorhynchus buccinoides; assembly: GCA_017654935.2. Taxonomy (NCBI): domain Eukaryota; kingdom Metazoa; phylum Mollusca; class Gastropoda; order Neogastropoda; family Raphitomidae; genus Phymorhynchus; species Phymorhynchus buccinoides. The sequence continues at coordinate 7,133,654 of CM065711.1, read as the reverse complement.
TTGTTTATGTCTTTTTTTCAAATTGCCACTAAAACATTAATCGTTATTAAAACGTTTCGAAGCGCTTATAAAATTACATACTGCTAACATCATTGATTTATTTTCACTTACATTTTTTGTCCCTGCTTCCAAACAGAAGAGTAGAAACATTAGTTTGAACATCTTGTGATAACAGTCCAATCGTTTGAGCTCTTGGTTCAATGTACAAAGGGCATTCTAGAAGAAAATGATACACACTTTCCACTGCAGAACCACAAGTACAAGATGAATCATCAGAAAGGTGTCGCTTAACAAGGTCATGCTTAAGATCGCTCATCTCTAACCGAAGCTTGCAAACAACTATTTCCATGAATCTTGTTGGTAAATAATAATAAACAGGAATTTCACTGTCCGTTCGTTTTAGAAAACGTTTAAAGCGACTTAAGGAATCCCGGCCATTTTTTACTTCATCTGGTAAATCGTTCCACAGAGCTGTTGTTGATGGACAAAGATGACGATTGATAAAGTGCAGTTCTGTAGTAAGGAATCTGTCTTTCTAAAGGATTTCGGTGATGGTATGGATTAACATTAGACACTAGCTGGGGCAAACGATTGGTAAGGTAAAGTGGAACAGTTCCGTTTACGATTTTAAAGTACATGATTAGTTTGTGTCGACGACGGCGTTCTTTTAATGAAATAAAACCAGATTCAGAATAAAGTTTTTGGTGAATTGTACCACGCACTGTTCCAGTTATTGTTCTGAGGGCATCTAAATGAAGATATTCTAAGTCTTGTGCTAATTTATCTGTACAATTGTCCCATATAATATCTGAAGAATCAAGGTGAGGCATAATAAATGACTTATGCATTGTTTCAAGAGATCTACGACTGAGTCGGTACTTGAAGGACCGAAGACAAGCAACTAAAACTCTACATTTCGATATAACTTCTCTAATGTGATAGTCCCATTTACAATTATTCTGGATAATTACGCCAAGATGTTTATGTTTATCAGTTTCTTGTAAAATGGTTTCTTCAAATGTAAGTGGAATTACATGGGGTACAGTTTGGTTGGATATTGTCATAAGTTCTGTTTTCGATTGATTCAACTTAACTTTCCATTTTTTAGCCCATTCAGAAATTTTATGATGATCAGAATTCAGAATATCTGTTCGAAGTTGAGTATTTCCTAGCCCTAAGTACATGCTCGTATCATCCGCAAATAACTTCACTAATGATTCTATGTCAATCACTATATCATTTATGTAAATCAAGAACAATAATGGTCCAAGTACTGAGCCCTGGGGGACACCTGCTGAGATGGGAAGATAACAGGATTTACTACCTTTAAGTACAACAGCTTGGCTACGGTTCTTCAAGTAATCTGCAAACCATCCCAAAAGTTGTCCCCGGATTCCTAGTGCTGAAAGCTTACAAAGAAGTCCCTTATGCCAAACTTTATCAAACGCTTTAGATATGTCAAAACATATTACCTGAGCAGTTGTTTTGTTATCCAGAAACTTACAAAAATCATCATAGATAACTAAAAGCTGAGAAACAGTTGAATCGTTAAGAAGAAAACCAGATTGAGCACTGGTTAATAAGTTATTTTCCATCAAATATTTAAAAACATGTTTTTGTACACATTTTTCTAATACTTTACCTATACAGCTTAATAAAGAAATAGGGCGGTAATTATCAATTTCGTGTCTATCACCTTTCTTAAATATGGGCGTTACATGAGCAATTTTCCACACTGACGGAAATCGACCTTCAGATAAACAGCGGTTAAATATATGTGTCAGAGGTTCACAGATTACATCTGCTGTTGCTGAAAGTATCTTGTTGTGTACTAAATCTGGTCCAACTGCCTTAGTAGAATCAAGACGTTTTAAAATTTATTTTACCATTTCTTTAGTAATAATTAAGTAATCAATAGAACCAGGTGGTTTCTGCAATGGGAGGGATATTGTCATTATCATTTTCAACAGTGGACTGTGTGACCAAATATTGATTGAATGCTGTAGCCTTCTCAAAAGGAGAATAATTAACCTGACCGTTGCTTTCTATTGGAGGGAAATTACTGTAATTGCAAAAGCAATGCTGTCCTCAACTATTGGAAGACTACTGTAGAGGTTTTCTTTACTTCTTTTTTTTTAAATATGTCGTTCTTATGCATGTTATTTTACCTTTTTTGTTTTTTTGTTTTTGGTGCATGCTGTCTAAAATCACGATCTATGTGAAAAGACACATAAATTAAAGATTCATCCATTCATTCATTCATTCATACATACACACGCACACTGGATGTGTCAAAATATATTTTGAAAAATGAACGAGTCAACTTGCAACACAAAAGGAACATAAACATAATATGAACATTTGAAGTTGTCTACAGCCCTGCCAAACATAAAGAGACATTTACATTGCTGTGCATGCGCGCGCACACACACACAAACACACGCGCACGCGCACACATGCATGCAGCGCACGCACACGCACACACGCACACGCGCACGCACACACGCACACGCACACACACACACACACACACACAGAGTTGGCACTTCGGATGAGACCTATAAAACCGAGGTCCCGTGTGCAAACACACGCACAATATATTGCGCGCAACGACTACCGGTGGAATGGATGACACGAACCCACAAAGCATGCATCCTGTGCGCCAATAGCATTCTTCCGCTATGTCTCTCAATGTTTCTTACCGAATTGGGGATGTTAGCCTGCCCCACGCCCAAAGTCTTCGTTTTAGACTGGCACCGAAGGTGGACAAAC
>CM065711.1:7092166-7130382 GCA_017654935.2 Phymorhynchus buccinoides | reverse complement strand
CCTTCCCCCCCTCACTTAGTTAGTGAAGGAGGACGATACGATCATCCGCCCCGCCGAATTCTTCTAGCCCATCGGTGAGGAAAAGACACAGTGGACGTGTTGATGTTGTCGGAAATTCCCAGGTAGAGAGTTTGAAGACTGCCCTAAGAGATCCGACCATTCTCCCCATGCTTGCTAAGGCGTTAGCAGTTGAAGTAAAACAGTCACTAGACGGAAATACAGAATTTAAATGCAATGGTGGCTGAGCTCAAGGGGATTATTCAGGCCAAGGATACAGAGATCATGACATTGGAGGACAGGGTCGATGAGCTGGAGCAGTACAGTAGGCGAAATTCAGTCAGGATCACATCAGTTCCTGAGAGCGAAGGTGAATCCACTGATAAGCTGGTGAGGAAAGTATGTAAAGAGGCTGGATTGGAAATCACTGAAGATATGATTGATCGAAGTCACCGGGTTGGAAAGAGGGGGGAGGCGGACGCTAGGAGTCGCCCAATCCTCGTGAAACTTTCCTCTTACCGCTACAAGAGCAAAGTGATGGCAGTGAAGAAGGCCCTGAGTAACGTGGACACGAGGAAGCTCTTCCCACACGCTACCTGGCCCGTGCTGCCCAGGACCAACCAGGCCCAGGGACCTCGTGCCGCCTCCACGCCCCGGGTATTTATCAACCACGACCTCACCAAGCTCAGGTCTGAGATTGCCTTCAGAGCTAGGAGCCTGAAGCGCAACAAAAGGGCGACGGACACATGGGTCGGTGACGGGATCGTATTTGTAAAGAAGGGGGGGGAGAGGTGTATAGAGTCACAATCATGCGACGAAATCCACGTTCTGGAACAGTAACAGAATGTTAGAAAACAAAATCTGAACTGACTGTGTGGTGTTTGTTTGTGTTGTGTGTGTTGTGTGTTTGTGTGAGAGAGAGAGATAGATATATTTAGAGAGAGAGATAGAGCGATAGAGAAGAGAGAGAGAGAGAGCAGTGACGAGAAGAACGAAAGAAATAGGAGAGAGCGAATTTGTGTGTGTGTTTATGGGTGTGTGAATAGTGTTGTGTGTGTGTGTGTGTTGTGTGTGTGTGTGTGTGTGTGTGTGTTGTGTTGTTGTGCGTGGTGTGGTGTGTGCACGCGCGTTATCTGCAAAGTTCGTGTTTCAAATAGTCAGGTGCTTTAATTTGATGAGGTTCTGCTGAGGCTTTGGGTGGGGAATGCTTAACGTTGGTTGCTTTCCCTAAATTGAAAGTAAATCGGTTTTGACAGGGGGGGGGGGGTTTGGAGGGTTTTTGCGGAGTTTGGTTTCCCCCTTTGGGCCCTTTGGTGGAGCTTCCATGGAATTAAAGGGCTGAATGCGGTGTTCAAGTTGTTGTGCCTCTGGAATATCCCTTAACTCAGTTTACTAAATTCATGTTACTGTACTGTGAAACTAACGGGTTTTATCAATAATGAAACGTGCATCTTTTGACGACAAAATAGTTACATGGGTTTACAGGCACTGGTTACAATGCTAAACTTTTTCATTTGGTCCGTGACAAACATTCTTATAACCGAAATTGGGAAAATTATTAATTGAATTTGAATTGAAAATAATCTATTGGAATCAATTTACCCAATTTTTTTTTTTTTTTTTTTTTTTTGGGGGGGGGATTATTACATTAAGGTGTATAGGCTCACAGCATTATAAGCTCACCGCATTATGAAAATGGTTGGGGTTTTTGTGTGTGTGTGGAGTGTATTGCACAGCATCTATGTGTCTGTTTTTACATGGATTGGCCTATAAGAGAATATGCCATGTATCTAATATAGGCCTTTTGTGCATGCATGTATTTGTATTTCGATCGTATGCGCACACGCATACGTGTATGTGTGTTTGCGTGTGTTTATGTGCATGTGCGCACACACAATATATTGTGATCGTGCGTGTTTTAGATAGCTCGCATGCCTGTGTTGGGGGGGTCGGGGGGGTTAGAACTGTGTGTATGAGTACAATCATTATGTATGTGATGAGTGTGTGGTGTTGTGGTGGTGTGTGGTGTTGTGTGTGTGTGTGTGTGTGTTGTGTGTTGTGGTGTGTGTGTGTGTGTTGCTTGTGTGTGCGTGTGCGTGAGTGCGTGCTTGAGGGAGCGCGCGCCGTGTTGTTTGTTCCGTCGTGCATGTGTGTTGTGGCAAATAGAATGTGCTTCCCACCCACACCAAACATTCCATGTAATCATGTGTGTTGTGTCGTTGTGTGTGTGTGTGAGTGTGGGGTTTTGTGTTTGTGGTGTGTGTGTGTGTGTGTGTGTGTTTGTGGGTGTGTGGGTGTGTGTGTGGTGTGTGGTGTGTGTGTGTGTAGTTGACGTGGGGTGTTGTGTGCGTACGTGCGTGCATTCGTGTGTGGTGTGTGTGTGTGAGTGTTGTGTGTTGTGTGTGTGTGTGTGTTGTGTGGGTGGTGATGCGTGCGTGCCGTGGCGCGTGGCGTGGAGTGTGCGTCGTGGCCGTGCTCTCGCGTGTTGCGGTGCGTGTGCGAACCGTTAATTAACTATTTGGTGTGTATGTTGCAGGAACGTTGTGGTGCGGGTGTGTTTTCACGCGGCGCGTTGTGGTATGTGTTGTGTGTCGTTGTGTGTGTGTGTGTTTGTGTGTTGTGTTGTGTGTTTTGTGTGTGTGATGATCACTTTTTAACGTAAATCTAGTGATTCCTTCGGTGAGTTGTCCCTGATCAATTTGTGAAAATTAATATAAAATTGTGTGGCACGAGATATATTTTGTGGGGAAATAAAATGTTTTTATTTATTTTTGGGTTTGGGTTGGTTTTTTTTTTGTTTTTTGGGCGTGTTAAATTTCAACATTTTTTCAATGCCTAGCATCTTGCATGTCGTACAGATAATGCTAACAAGTTAGAAGTGCAGTTTTGTTCATGGATGGGTGGGGGGGGGGGGGGGGGGGGGGGGGATTCCACAGTTTCTTTTATCTTCGTGTGTTTATCTGCATTCTGTGCATCACTGTTATGCAAACTATTCTTCAACCAGTTTGATTTTTCAAACTCATGTGTGATGATGTTAGTTATTATTTTTGAAAAGTTTCAGATGTTCGGTCACTGTCTTTTTGCACGTTTGTTGTCCTATTGTTCAAAATCAAAGTCCTTCTTATGAATGATTGTGCTGAATAATGCACCTTTTTCACTTGGTGAGTTCCAACACACGCATAAAATTGTGTGTAAATGTGCAACAGCACTAGTGCTGTGTTGGATGTTAAATGTGATTAACGCTGCATCTAAATCATTCTCGCATTATGTAAATATGTATGTGTAGATGCATGTAGTGTGTGTGTATTTCTGTGTATGTACGTTATTTCAACCACATTATCAATGCCACCATGTTTTCTTTCTTTCAATCACATATGTATGCTCGGGGTTGGCATAGTTACACATTAATTGTTTACTTCTACTTCACAAAATCATTCTAGTGTATTACTGTACATGTGACGCATTAATACATATCTTTTGTTTGTGTTTTTGTGTGAACATGCTTTCGTAACATGTGCAAGCATATATGCATGCATGTCTATGTGTCCTGGTATATATCTGGTCTTGTATATGATAATCATCCATTATGCCAGCTAACTTCTAAGGCCAGTCCAATACATCCCATCGTCCATATTCACCTTTACTTCATTAAATGATTCATCCATTATGTATGCTCCACATTCATTTAATTATGAACAAACTACACATTCATTTAATGTTGGTAAAAGGAGTACATGACTTTTTGCTATGTCATATTTCTTTTTGTATGGATGTTTTTGTTTTCATCTTCACAGTAGTTTTACGCTTTTTTTATGTTTTCTTTGTTGACTTATTCAAATGTATTACTCTTTATAGAAGGGGGTTAAGGATTATTGTCTCTTTGTATGCTGTACACCGTGCAAGAATTGAGAACAAATTAAGAGGAATTGTTCCCAGTCTGGCTTCTGTTCTCTTTGATTTTCTTGTACGTTCAGTAACATGACTTGTAATACCGCTCAGTACAGAGCCAGAATTGGGTCATACTATAACAGGGCACTCAAACTATCCACCTATAAACTGTCCTTCATCACATATGCTTGCATTAGACACTTTTACTTTTAATAACACATGGTCCATCTGCCTTAAACTTGTCCATCTTCTGGTTTCTGGTAGTGAATAACTCATATATAATGGAGAAAAATGTTGATATTGATACCAACCTTACCAGCCCTCTATTGTTTGAAGGGGTTCATGTTCAGTCTGATCCTCTGAATTGTGTTACATCCCTAATATTGTGTTTTTGTCTACATGTTATATTTTTGTTATTGCAACTGGCAGGCGATATTCACCCCAACCCAGGTCCTGTAGATATAACTGATGGCTTATCAATTATTCATGTTAATGTTTGCAGCCTCCGTCACAAAATTTATCTTTTTCAGTGTGAAGTAAGTCAGTATGACATTGTCACAGTGTCGGAAACGTGGTTGTCTGAGGACATAGGTAATGATTCAATTCTAATAGAGGGATTTAACCCTCCCATTTGCAAAGACAGGCCAGGTGATGCGCATGGAGGGGTTGCTGTTTATGTAAAGAACAATCTTATTTGTAAACCAAGACCAGACTTATGTAATCCAGCTTTAGAAGCTGTTTGGATAGAGACAAAAGTAGACCAAGATACCCTTTTAGTAGGTTCATTTTATAGACCCCCTGATGCCAATGTGGCTTATTGGACTTTAATAGACCAGTCTATGCAAACAGTTGGCAACACACCTGATAAATACATAGTCTTAGGGGACTTTAATGCTGACTGTTCCCAACAGCCTCCTGTGCATCTTCGTAACATAATGACAAGTAATAGTCTTTTTCAAATGGTTAATAAACCCACACGTATAACACAGCATTCCTCCACTATAATAGATTTAATTCTCACTCCTTGCATTAATCTTGTTCAGTCAGTGGATGTATTACCACCAGTCTGTAGTGACCACTGTGTTCCACTTGTTGTTTTAAAAACACCTCGCAAAGTAACCTCTAGGTATAAACGAACAATTCGTAATTATGCTAAACTGGATATTGAGAAACTGAATGAAAAACTGGCAGGCACTGACTGGACTCCCATTCTATCCATGGTTACTATTGATGAGTCTGCAAAAGCATTTTCTGATTACCTTATGTACATTGCTGACCTTTGTATGCCAGTCAAAGTGATTACTGTAAATGAACATGATGCAGCTTGGATCACAGCAGAGATCAAGAAATTAATTAAACGGAAGAACAATGTGCATAAGTTGGCAAAATTCTTTGACACAGATTGGGCTTGGGCTCTCTTCAGACGTATCCGGAATGATTTAACAGCCACAATAAGACTTAGGAAAACCGAATACATTGCAGAGCTAGATATTCAAATTTCTACCTCCAACCAATTTGGTAGTAAAAACTGGTGGAGATTAGTGAAGTCTTTTATTTCCAAAAAGGGAATCCCTCATGATAACATCCCTCCAATAGAAAGCAACGGTTAGGTTAATTATTCTCCTTTTGAGAAGGCTACAGCATTCAATCAATATTTTGTTACACAGTCCACTGATGAAAATGATAATGGCAATACCCCTCCCATTGCAGAAACCCCTGGTTCTATTGATCACTTAACTCTCTTTAGGCTACAGATGCCGAAGGCGCCCAAATTTTGTCAACCCATGCAGCCCGTATGCGCCGATTGCGCCCGCTGAACGCCAGGTCTAGTACGTTCACTTTCACTTTCACTTTCTCCCTACCCACAATGCAATATACTAAGTTAGTGCTTCCTTTTCCTGACTCTCAGTGGTCTGTTTTTGGTTCTTACAGCAAGGGAAAGCGCCCACTAGTCTTTTTGAGCGGATTTTTCGAAGTGACCCCAAATGTTTTTATTTTTTCCACGTGACGTGCGCAGTATTGACTCGGCGCGATACTCGGAGCACCATTACGGATTTTTTCTTCTAATTCATGGTTTGTTGTGTGACATTATGTTAGCTTTCAAATGAAAATATCATCATTGCTATTCAATATGCATCTTTCAGAAATTAAATGTGAGTTCGACTTTATTCTGGGTGATTTTTTTAGATAAAAGATTTGGTGTGACGTTCGGAGTTACTTCCCATCACTCGGAACTCAAGATCGATTCTCGGTTCGATTGATCAGGAGGCATAGGGTTGATTATTACTAAAGAAATGGTAAAAGAAATTTTAAAACGTCTTGATTCTACTAAGGCAGTTGGACCAGATTTAGTACACAACAAGATACTTTCAGCAACAGCAGATGTAATCTGTGAACCTCTGACACATATCTTTAACCGCTGTTTATCTGAAAGTCGATTTCCGTCAGTGTGGAAAATTGCTCATGTAACGCCCATATTTAAGAAAGGTGATAGACACAAAGTTGATAATTACCGCCCTATTTCTTTATTAAGCTGTATAGGTAAAGTATTAGAAAAATGTGTACAAAAACATGTTTTTAAATATTTGATGGAAAATAACTTATTAACCAGTGCTCAATCTGGTTTTGTTCCTAACGATTCAACTGTTTCTCAGCTTTTAGTTATCTATGATGATTTTTGTAAGTTTCTGGATAACAAAACAACTGCTCAGGTAATATTTGTTGACATATCTAAAGCGTTTGATAAAGTTTGGCATAAGGGACTTCTTTGTAAGCTTTCAGCACTAGGAATCCGGGGACAACTTTTGGGATGGTTTGCAGATTACTTGAAGGACCGTAGCCAAGCTGTTGTACTTAAAGGTAGTAAATCATGTTATCTTCCCATCTCAGCAGGTGTCCCCCAGGGCTCAGTACTTGGACCATTATTGTTCTTGATTTACATAAATGATATAGTGATTGACATAGAATCATTAGTGAAGTTATTTGCGGATGATACGAGCATGTACTTAGGGCTAGAAAATACTCAACTTCGAACAGATATTCTGAATTCTGATCTTCATAAAATTTCTGAATGGGCTAAAAAATGGAAAGTTAAGTTTAATCAATCGAAAACAGAACTTATGACAATATCCAACCAAACTGTGCCCCATGTACTTCCACTTACATTTGAAGAAACCATTTTACAAGAAACTGATAAACATAAAAATCTTGGCGTAATTATCCAGAATAATTGTAAATGGGACTATCACATTAGAGCAGTTATATCGAAATGTAGAGTTTTAGTTGCTTGTCTTCGGTCCTTCAAGTACCGACTCAGTCGTAGATCTCTTGAAACAATGCATAAGTCATTTATTATGCCTCACCTTGATTTTTCAGATATTATATGGGACAATTGTACAGATAAATTAGCACAAGACTTAGAAGATCTTCATTTAGATGCCCTCAGAACAATAACTGGAACAGTGCGTGGTACAAGTCACCAAAAACTTTATTCTGAATCTGGTTTTATTTCATTAAAAGAACGCCGTCGTCGACACAAACTAATCATGTACTTTAAAATCGTAAACGGAACTGTTCCACTTTACCTTACTAATCGTTTACCTCAGCTAGTGTCTAATGTTAATCCATACCATCACCGAAATCCTTTAGAGAGACAGATTCCTTACTGCAGAACTGCACTTTATCAATCGTCATTTTTTCCATCAACAACAGCTCTGTGGAACGATTTACCAGATGAAGTAAAACAATGGGATTCCTTAAGTCGCTTTAAACGTTTTCTAAAACGAACGGACAGTGAAGTTCCTGTTTATTATTATTTACCAACAAGATTCATGGAAACAGTTGTTTGCAAGCTTCGGTTAGAGATGAGTGCGATCTTAAGCATGACCTTGTTAAACGACACCTTTCTGATGATTCATCTTGTACTTGTGGTTCTGCAGTGGAAAGTGTATATCATTTTCTTTTAGAATGCCCTTTGTACATTGAACCTAGAGCTCAAACGATTGGACTGTTACCACAAGTTGTTCAAACTAATGTTTCTACTCTTCTGTTTGGAAGCAGGGACAAAAATGTAAGTGAAAACAAATCAATTATGTTAGCAGTATGTAATTTTATAAGCGCTTCGAAACGTTTTAATAACGATTAATGTTTTAGTGGCAATTTGAAAAAAAACATGTAAACAATAATTATTCAATAGCATAGCACAAGACTTTGTGTGCCCTGTTGAGATGTACTGATATAAACTTAGCCTCTTTGATTGTTGGTTTATACATAGTGTACTTAGCATGTAGTATTTTGTAACACCACCCCCATTCTTAGTTGTTTTGTTGTTGTTGTTGTTGTTGTTGTTTGTTGTTGTTTTGTGTTTTTGTTGTTGTTGTTTTCTTCTTTCCTTTTTCTTGTTTTTTCTTTTTCTTTTTTACTTCTATTGTTTGTTTGTCTAGTTATAAATTGGTGCATGATGTATTGTTATCTTTGCTTAGTTATTTTTCTTATTCCAATTGTATTTTTCTCATAGCTATTCAAGTAATTTCATGATGCAGCCTTTTGTTCGTAACTGAAACGTTTTTGAGTGCGCTTATAAGCTTATAGCTTGTTGTGCTCATGAAATAATTTGTGTACACTGCAATGTATTATGTTAATAAATTTTGTTTAAACCACCAACATAGCAAAATCCATTAATCCACAAAGAATATAGTCTGCAGTTTACAAGGTCGAGAGCTATTTTAAAGGTAATATATCCCGATGCTGTTTATTGCAGAAACGGATTGAGATCACTCAAACAAACATCCTAAAAAAAAATTGCATAACATTATAATAAAAAGTTTCCAAGATATTCAAGCCAAATCAAACGGCGACTTTCCTCAATTTGCACTGTCAAAAGCACCACGCGCAACTCATTGTGGGTAATTTTTAGGTTTTGGGAGCCCTGCTCCCAAACATGGCTATGTAAAATGCTCGATTGTTTACAAAACGCTATTGAACACTAAACTCCGATTGCATTGGTGCCTGGCATTTTAAATTGCTAGCAATTGTCTGCGATGATTTCACAGAGTCTCTCTTGTTGACCCTTGCCTTATAAAACGTGTGATTTATCATTAATTTCGAAGTTGCGATTCCAAAACGCTTGAGAAGTTTAGCGATCAAATGTGTCGAGGCAACGCTATAGAAACAAGGGACCTCACTCTTAGACGAAGTTTAGCCGCTTAGAACATCGAGATCGTTTTCAACATCTGACCTGAGAAATGGGCAGCATTTGATTACGAACTCTCTCCATTCGTCTCTGGGGTTTTTTCTGGACTTGGGAATCGATGATAGCTTATATCATCGTTTTCTTCAGTTTGGCCCAAATAATAATAATAATAATAAATAAATCTTCTATAGCGCTATTCTCCTGACACAGCAAGACTCACCGCGCTTTACATGAAAAAAAGGTTTACCTCTAACTACCCCCCCCCCCCCAAAAAAAAGATATTCAAAATACATGTACTTAAAATTATTTTGGAAAAAAAAAAATCACTTTATCACACTCACATTTAAAATGCCTACATAAACCACAAATTATTTTTAAACAATCTTTTTTTACAGGGTTAACTGACAGTGGACGGACAGACAGAAATTAACAGAGATATGAAAAACATTCATTCGGCTCTTTCAGGCAGAATGTTGGCTACAGTCCAGCAGAGGCCGGGGCCACCTCCATGAAGCAGTAGTTGTCGATGACGATCTTCCACACGTTGTCCACGGAGGACAGCAGGAAGGTCTGGTAGAAGCTCTGGGATTGGTTGTCCGTGAACTGCACCTTGCCGAACGTCGACACCACAATGGTGGTCTGGTTCTCAAAGGCTGACTCATCCACAGGCTGACTGTCCAGACCGGTCAGAGAAGTGGAGGAGGAGGGAAGGTCTTCCACGAACTTAATGATGGCGTCTTTCCCGCTCACTGACTGCCCGTTCCACACCAGCGAGGCAGAGTCCATGTACAGGTTCTTCAGGGCATGTCTCTGTCAAAGTATTCGTAGAATATGTCAGAAAAAGCCTTGGCGGCTTCAATCGCTTGTTGTGCCTTGTCCTTCAAGTCTGTCCCAGTCGGCGCCAAATGGCACACTAAACAGGCACAGTGAATTCTTCTGCGTTTGCAGCCAACGGTACCGTAGCCGTGGTCGGCCATTGTTCGCGTTGCTTAGGGGAGGGCACAGAAAAAATATAAACAAAGATGGTGTCGGTCCGATCAATATTTCCGGAATGGTACGATCAGTCAGGCGTCAATAATGCAATTGAACCACCTATTAAAAAAACGGCGCAAAATATATTGCAATGAGTTTGTTGGTAGTTGTTAGTTCACAAAAATAAGTGTTTTGACCAAGTTTTGGGATACAGGACATAATACCTTTAATTAATAACCTTCGCAGTAGTAATTGTCATGTCCCGAATGATATTTAGTGTTTAAAACTCTTATTGCACAGATTAAGACCATATTATGAACTTGATCATTTTCGGGGTGGAAAATAAAGTAAACTTACTGCACTGAAAATAGGGGATAACGGGGCTGGTCCGCCTACTTTTTAGCTTATCTCGCCATAAAAGGCAAGCCAACTGAAGTAGAAGCTCATTTTTAGACCACATGTTGAGTAAATTTATGGACAACATACGTTTATAGAAAAATCAGTTAATTCAGATTCATTCGTTACAAACAATAGCAAAAATCTGGATTTTTTTGCTCTCAACTTTTCTCAAATGAATGGACACTTTCCAATCTTACACAGGACACGGCAGGAGGATAGCATGAGGCTTTCACAAGATCGAAATAATTCTACAGCAAAACACTTAGCAATAAAAATGAAATCAGGAACCTGTCGCTGGGCGTCACTAATCGCGAGTTACTATATTCACGATGGCGACGCGCTGGGTCGGACAAAACCTGATATCCCCTACAGAATATTGTCATCACCCAATGACGCTTTTTTTTTTGATGACGTAAAAGTGGTGCTGATGTGTGAGTAAAGCCGGCGACACATTGCCTGATTTGAGTCATATGAGGCAGTCTGGTCACGTGACGAATCTGATCCGACTGTGCAGCATGGACATGACACACGTTATGATTCGGCAGTTCGGCTGGGTACTAAATATAGAACGTACTGTCACCAGTGAAGATCGTTGCGTCAATTCCGGTTTGTTGTTGCTCAAAATAGCCCAGCTCGTAGATCCGTAGCAACCGTCACTTTGATAAACATTCTCGATAGGCCTAGTACAGTACACCCCGCTTATAGTAAAGTGCAGGGGAGCAAGGCTTTTCCTTTACTATAACAGGTTTTTCTTAACGATGTTCGGATATGGTAAAGTTTTGATGATATTTTTTTTATCTTATCCGATGACGTTTTTCAAAGTCAAAGCTAACACCCAACCCCTTCCTCATATGGTTTGAGGTCCATTGGGTTTATACATGGTATATTTCCCTGTGCACAAAACAAAACTAGCTGTAAAAGCATATAGTGTACAACCTCTAACTTCCAGAATCGCCTTTGAATCTATTCATGCATGCACACGCACGTGCGTGCGTGCGCACACACACGCACACACATGCACCGTGACCAAACAGTTTGCCTGCGGACATTTCGCCTACGGACACTTTGCCTACAACAACTTAACTAAGAAGCCTTTTTTTTGTCTTTTTACTGTTATCAAATGCGTACCCCTTCACCTTTCTTGTACTGAACTATTACCATTTACTGTCCACCCATGCAGCTTTTCATCAATCGTTTGCTTTTGTTTATGTGGATGTTTGTCCACATATTCAGTTATTTGTATTTATCTTCTTAAAGAAATGAATTGCCTTTTCCTCTCTGCCATTGCTGCTGAAAATGTAAGGATGGACAGTCTCTCTACCACCAACACAAAAGTACTCATATTTTTTTCTTCTGCTCAACATTTATTTTGCACAGAATACTGAAGGAAAGTATGGAATAAAGGAACAAAAACAACTCAATTAGTCTTGTAATCAAGTGCCTGTACTGTTTAGAATGTCTGTGACACAACTGGGTTGAGGTAAACTTTCCCATTTGGAACGACTTCAATTTTCTCAGAACATCCTTTCAGTTCAGGTCCAACTCATTTTTAAAGACACACTGACCCAACACGATTAAGTCCCTTGTTTTTTCTGGGTAGCTGTGACCCACATGCAAATTCCCCAACTTCAAATTGAGGCTGCTCTTTAAAAAATGTTTCGTTTTCAATTTGGGGGCATTTGTATGGGAGTCAAACCTGGTCAAAACAAGATTTTTGTACCAGCTATAAGAAGGAAAACACGTGGAACCCGTGATTTTGACTCGTGATCTGGGGGGTCTTTAAGAAAATGTTGTCAATGGTAATTCACTTATAAGTAAATAGAACTCGCTTATAAGAAAATAAACTGCAAACCAACTCTCTTGTATAACATAATTTTCTTATATCCAAGTTTCCATTGCGGATGGGAGAAAAAATTTGCTTGCTTATGACTGAGTTTTCTTATAAGCGAGTTTCTTATATCCCAGTTTTGATCATAGATAAGAAAGAAGAAGTTCGGCAGGGAAAATGTTTTTGCTTCATTGTAAGCGAATTTTCTTATAAGCAAGTTTTCTTATAAGCGGATTCGGCTGTATATATTTTTTTTTTCGGATTCATTTTTTTCCACTAAGTAATGAGGGGAAAGAAACATGTTTTTTGAGTGCCTTTCAATTTCGTTGATGAAGGTGGGTAGAGGGAGTAGTGAGACTGTGACGTATACATTGATGACGTATTTACAAAGGTCAGGAAGAGGACACAAAAATGTTATGTAACGAGGAGGAACCACAAATGACTTTACTATAGGAGTTTTTTTTAATTTTAATTATAACCCAGTTGTTATAATGGGTGGGTGGAGGGAGTGGTGAGACTGTGACGCATACATTGGTGACGTATTTACAAAGGTCACGAAGAAGACTTTTTTTTTATTGTAACCGAGGAGCCAGTCCTGTGGGGAACCAAAAGTAACTTTACTATAGCAGGTTTTTTATTATAACCGAATTGCTACTATCCGAGGTCTATTTAGTAATAAAACAGTAGACCTTTGGCCGGGAACCAGTGCTTTCCTTTACTGTAACCGAAATGTCTTATAACCGAGTTTACTATAAACGGGGAGTACTGTAGATCTATTTTCAATCGTACAGTGGTTGGCGAAAACTGACAACTGAGCAGATAAAAATAGCGAAGGGAAGTGTAGCCACGATCTTACGATCTTAATAGTTTTTGATTGGTCAATGGTGGCAAGTGAACTGATCCGATCATCTCGATTTAGAACCCGCCCTATTCGGCCCTGTCACCTGACTGGGCCCGAGTGCGTCAGAATGATCAAGCAGGATGGTATGCAAATGAGGTGAAACGTCACGACCTGATCGAGTCATATGAGGCAGTCGCATAGTCTGTCTCGAGCTTAAGCAAGACAAGATCTTTTGGCTTTCTTTACAACAAAAGCGCCACGAACGCTTATTCTTGCACGAATACTCACGCGCATTTTACACTGAGTTAAACGCAATAATGAAATGTAAATGATAATAATGAGATCTAAAAACAAGGAGTTGATGTAATAATTAGATGTTAAAGTAAGTGTTTTGGTCCCACTCGGCTGGGCCTTCTTTCTCATGTTTGGAGATCGGTATATTTGTAGAAATTTGTAGGCATAAAACTTTTAGATAACGTCGTTAATAATGAAAATGATTAATATATTTGTTCTTAAGCCACTAACGAATACACTTACATTTCTCTTCACAACAAAGCTTACAAATACTGTAATTTAGTTGTTTACCATTTGCCTATTTCATAAATATTGTGCCAAGGGCAACGTAGATATAGTTAACCCCTTCACTGCCTACCCCGAATCTACTATGGGCTGTTTGATGTAATTGATGATGTCATAACTTGTGATAGCCCTGGAATGATGGTCTTTGGTTCAGGCAAGTCAGGAAAGATATATCTCTAGCAGATTTTCTCAGATTGAGTCTAACAGTTCTCCTTTAAATTTTATTAATGTTTGTTTGGATAATTTATTAATTTTCCTCTCGCAATGAAGGAGGTTAATTGTAGGCTGTCTATGTCACAACTAGTTTCTACACACTCGTTGACTAATGCTATTCACTTGCTCTATGATCTCTCTAAATTAAAAACATTCACACATTCAAAGAACCTGAAGTTCGTGTGCTTGTCATGACATCTGAAACATCAGGGTACGTTACTATGGGCGGAAATGAAAGTGACAGTGGCAACAAAGTATTTCATCGTTCTCTTGATGTAAACGTACCTGCACCACCCAGAGCTACACTTATGTACAGTTTAAAGCAACTTGCACTGCTTGGTGAAATACTTATTTTTCTTAAACCACAGAGGCGGCATAAGTTCCGTTTCCTATCTCCTTTTCACACTGGCTTTGTAACTGTGTTGGACGGAAAGTTTACTGTAACCATAGAATATTTAACTTGCATCACTCAAACGTGTTTTCAGCTGTTTTTCTCGGTTTTTACTGAAAGAAAAGCACCGAAGAAACTGTCCAGCGGCCTTTTGAACTGTTCTGTGGAGAACTATCGTAGTTTCCAGCACCACGTGGACTGTGACCTGAAGACAGAATGTGAAGATGGGAGAGATGAGACAGAGCACTGTCCCTTCAGCAGTGAGCAATGCCAGGGAAGGATCGCCCTGTGTGACCGCTGTTACACCATCCTTTGGAAGTTAAGACTTTATAATATGAACAGTGACCTGTGCGAACGTTTATCGGGAGGTATTATGAGCTTACCTTTGTGTCTGCACGATCCTCATAGTGAGTTAGTAAGAAAAACAAAACGATTTGGGCTGGTCAATGCCGTAGTAGTAGATATGTTTTCAAATGATTTATCACTGACGAATATGTACAGACAAAGCCTTCACATTAAGAAAACTGTCTTTTCTCATACGTTCAGTCATGATGACACCAGACCGATTCAAGTGAATAATGGTAACATTCAATACTTCAGTTTGAAATTTGACAGCATGGTCTTGAAACCAATAGATTTACCAAGGCAGGTCAATACACTTTGCGAAGTCACACCAAATAGAATTGCAAATAAGTCTTTTCACCTGAACCCAATTGTGTACAGAACCATTAATTTTCCTTTCAGCAGAGGGCAGCCCGATTTGACATTGTGCAATGGCGGGTATGTGACACACTCTTTTCTTTTATGTGGCGCCAACAGATATACCACATGTCGTAAAGAGCGTGCATCTTTGTGTCATTATTCAGGTAGGGGGCTGCAGTCAACTGTATCGCATTCAAACGCTAAAACAGATGTATCTCCGACTTTCACATGCAGCGATGATGTTACTTTCCTGCCGTTCAGTTTGGTGTGTGATGTCTTTACTGACTGTCCTGATTCTAGTGATGAAACATTTTGTCGCAGACACGCTTGTGTGAAAGCATTCACATGCACAAATGCTCAGTGTGTATCTTTCGACAAACTCTGTGATCAGTTATCTCAATGCCTGGATGAATCTGATGAAACAAGTTGTCATGTGTTCTTACCTCAAACGCCAATGGTTCTCACACGTTTTCCTTGTCCAGCTCTGATCAATTTTGATGGCGTCAGATATTTCATTGTCATGAAAATGAAATCCAACGAATCCTGTCCAGACA
This sequence comes from Phymorhynchus buccinoides, assembly GCA_017654935.2. Lineage (NCBI taxonomy): Eukaryota > Metazoa > Mollusca > Gastropoda > Neogastropoda > Raphitomidae > Phymorhynchus > Phymorhynchus buccinoides. The sequence goes on along the minus strand of CM065711.1, from coordinate 7,114,827 downwards.
GCCATTATCGTTGCCATGGTGAGTACGACTGTCTGCCGGTGTACACGCAGTGCAATGGGATGTACGACTGTATAGATCATGGGGATGAGCAGGGCTGTGGGGAGATGACCTGTCCAGGGTTTTATCGCTGCAGGTTGTCAACGATCTGTGTGCACAGTGACCACATGTGTGATGGCTGGCCTCACTGCCCGCTGCATGATGATGAACTGTGGTGTGACGTGACCTGTCCTGTGGCCTGCCTCTGTCAGGTCCACTCTCTGTTGTGTCCTCAGAGTTTCCGTGCAGAACTCTTCCCTGAAATCCGATCTCTGGACGCCACAGGCTCTGGCATGACACTGCAGGACGTGGAGACCAACGTCAACCTTGTACATCTGGTTCTTACCAGATGTGACCTGACAGATCTACCTGAAATAAAACTGTTCAATTTGCGGGTTATTGACCTTAGTAGCAACAAACTTCGTCATGTGAATGTAACTTCTTTTCTTCATTTAAACAATTTAGTGTCATTGTCCTTGTCAAATAGCCCCATAACTTCATTGAGTCATGTTGTTTCAGGAAGAATCCAAAACACTAAGTTGAAATCAGTAGATCTGTCACACACGACATTAGGTGTACTTGATTCCACATTTTTAGAACAGTTTCCTGGCTTGCAAAAACTGAATTTAACTTCTACCACCACCCACACAATCAGAGGGACTGGTTTTCAGTTCACACTGCAGTTGACTGAATTGCATATGGAAGATAGTCCTGTTGAAACGTTTCCACCTGACATTTTCAAAGATCTTGTCTCTCTGAATTTCATCTCAACACAAAACTACAAACTGTGTTGTGAGGAAATACTTCCTGATAACTTTGACACTTTGAACTGTTATTCCCCTAAAGATGAGATTTCTTCATGTAAAGATCTGCTGCATTGGTGGACGTACCGAGTGTTTCTGTGGCTGATGGCCTGTCTGTCGCTGACTGGTAACGTCTTCTGTTGCTGTGCTCGTTTGTTTGTGAAGAGCATGGCATCTTCCAGTGGCTTCGGTGTGTTCGTCACCAACCTGACCATGGCTGACTTTCTGATGGGGGTCTACATTGCCATGATCGGGGCGGCTGATGAACGGTTCAGAGGACGATATCTCCATCATGACGATGACTGGGAAAATAGTGCAATGTGCAAAATGGCTGGGTGTCTGTCGTTACTATCCAGCGAGGTGTCAGCTCTGATCATCTGTCTCATCACCTTGGATCGTTTTGTTGTCCTGTGTTTTCCATTCAGCACCTGGAGGTTTGACACTGCATCAGCTAGGATGGCCTGTCTGTTGGTTTGGCTGCTTGGGTTTGTTTTCGCTTTGCTGCCTCTGCTCCCAGTTGTGTCACACTGGGAGTTTTACAGCCAAACAGGTATCTGCATTCCTCTACCAGTAACCAGGCAAGATTTCAAGGGGAAACTCTATTCTTTCAGCTTAATGATTGTTCTGAATTTTGTTTTATTTGTACTGATCTCTGTTGGTCAGGCATTTGTCTATTGGTCAGTACAGAAAAACGCCTTAAAGGTGAACACTACCCAATTGTCTAAAGACATGACGATAGCTCGTCGTTTGATCACCATTGCACTGACAGATTTTATGTGCTGGTTTCCCATTGGACTGTGTGGAATGTTGGCTTTAGCTGGTGTTCCTATTTCGGGGCAAATGAACGTTGCCTTGGCGATTTTTGTTCTTCCTTTGAATTCTGCTGTCAATCCATTCATGTACACATTCAACACTTTGATAGAAAAGCAGAGGAGGGAGAGAGAATTTGAATTGTTGAAATGGATGGAGTCCCATGGGAAATTGATCTTGGAGTGAACGTACATTTTAATGATCATGCAAGCATAATGCAATCTAAAAATACGCGTAAGAATTAAAGTTTAAAGCTGGTTTATATCACGTGAACTACCATGTACCCATGTACGTATATTTACATACATATTCTCTACAACTTCACACTTCAAAATGATTTATTGTACTTCCGCGATCAGTCCACATACTAACCAAAATACAGAAACAAATCATAGTTAAGAAAAAGCGTGCATTTGCATAATCAATATACGTTAAGGATGCAACAAAGACTATTTTATTGCAATGCAATATGTCATTTGCTGTAACGATTGCTTGGATTTACTCATCGAAAAAAGCAACATCTTTCACAGCAGAAGGGGGATTCTTCTTCTTTTTTCTTCCTCGTCTTCTTCTTCTGCGTTCCCAAGCCATTTGGCCATAATGGGTAAGTTACGTATGTGTCTGGTTTTCAGTTTTCACTGGTCTCTCCGCTGCATGCAGCCGACACATTCCGATTTCGAAGGAGCTCAAAGCAGAACATTATTTTGAATCTTTTTTTTTTAAAGGCAGGAGAATGGGGCAATAAGTCTGAAGGATAGTATATGATGATAAGAAAGGGGATACATCTATTCCTCAAATTTAAATACAACGGGTATGCAAAGAAAAAGTATTTTCATTTTCGACTTGAATACAATATACAATTTTTGCTTTCAGACTAGTTTCTGTAGCGGCTTAAAACAATTGTTAATAATCATTGGCAATACGCCCAAAGACGGTTGCGCAAGTGCATCTCTAGTGCATCTCTAGAAATGCGAAGTAGAGTAGATAATTTAAACTGGTTGAGATTGATAGAGTGAAGGTAAAAATGTGTGTGTTTTATTGTTATATTCTGTCATCCAGTGATCATTTATGGTGAAACGCATGATGATTAAGTTTAAATTCAATATTTTAAACAAAACACACTGAACTTAAACACAAAACTTCCTTGGCTGAGGTATAGAGAGGGGGTTTTGGGGGCGAGTGCAGAAAGATAACCTCAAGTGTTCAACTCTTACAGTTCTGCAAAAAAACACAGCCTACCTCCCCCCCCCCCCCCCCCCCCTCCCAACGCCCCCCACCCCCACCCCAGTCTCATTTCATCCCCACCCCTCCCTTCCCACTTAGCCTTACTGTATCACCCCCCATTCTACAGTCTCCGCTATTAGTAACATTTACCATTTTTAACGTCACATGATACGTTCACGAGCAGGAGAAATCAACTAGAGAGTTGAGGTGCTAGATCACCAGCCGCGCGGCAGTATTTTGAGCTGCAGTGTTTCGCCTCTCAGCTGGTAACGAGTCTGACCTTGACCTTTGACCAATAAAATTCATTTTCGAACCTGGCCTAGATATCCTAAGTACCTATCTTTCGGATGAGGCGATAAACCGAGGTCCCGTGTACCCATACACTTAGCACACGTTAAACCCAGTGGCAACGAAAAAGTTGTGATTTGGTCCAAAATTTACCCACCTCATCAGTCACACAAACATTGCATGCACACACAAAAATGGCTGGCGCACCTGTGGCTGTGACGCCCTCTCCAGGTGGGAGCAACCCGAATTTCACAGAGACGTCTCTGTGACTTAAAGTACCTAATACCTAATTCCTATGCGCATGCAAACATTTGAGCGTCCTAGGTCCATCCGTTCAAACGTTATCATGCCAGGTGATCGGCAGTATTTTCAGCTCCAGTGACCTTGACCTTTGACCTGTGGCTTTCATTTTCGAACTTGTTCCAGATATCTTTATATCTTTGGTACATATACGTATGCAAAATTTGAATGCCCTAGGTTTCCTCCTTTCAAACGTTATCGTGCCAGATGCTCGGCAGCATTTTCGGCTCCAGTGACCTTGACCTTTGACCTATGACCTTCATTTTCGAACTTGGCCTAGATATCCTTAGTACCTATCGGCATGCAAAATGTGACGTCCTAGGTCCCTCCATTCAAACGCTATCATGGCAACATACTTAGATAGATAGACAGATAGATAGATAGATAGGTATGACAAATTTCAGTTTACTGCTGGCACCGTTCCTCCAGCCTACAGGACTCAAACGTTAGATAGATAGATAGATAGATAGATAGATAGATAGATAGATAGATAAATAGATAGATAGATAGATAGATAGATAGATAGCCACAGACAGCAGTGAAAGCATTTACCTGTTTCGCTCTCTTCGTTCGCGGCTGGTAGTAAAGTCATCAGAGCTTGCAGCAAACAGGTTTTTCACCAGCTTTTCTTCGACTGAACAAAGTAATACGAGATGGTATTGATCAGTCAGGAGATGCTGGTGGAAAACACTTGAAATACAAGTACCTCTGCATGAACTATAATTGCAATATTTGTCTTTCTGTCTGTCTGTTTCTGTCTCTGTCTCTGTCTCTCTCTCTCTCTCTCTCTCTCTCTCTCTCTCTCTCTCTCTCTCTCTCTCTCTCTCTCTCTCTCTCTCTCTCTCTCTCTATCTCTCTCTCTGTCTCTCTCTCCTCTCTCTCTCTCTCTCTTCTCTGTCTCTCTCTCTCTCTCTCTCTCTCTCTCTCTCTCTCTCTCTCTCTCTCTCTCTCTCTCTCTCTCTCTCTCTCTCAAGCTTACCATTCGTGTCATACGGCCCTAACTAACCTGGCAGATCAATGGCTTATTAACATAAAGGATGACAAAAATCACGGGTGTTCTTGCTGTTGACTTTATGAAAGCCTTTGGCGTTGTTGATCGTAATCTCCTACTAATAAGAAACGTGAAGATATACGGCATTACTAACAACAACATATAACTCCTAATATCATTTTTAACGACTTACCGTTATATCTAACAACTTCATGTGAAATGCTTGCAGACGATACTACAGTGCACTCCTGTGCCAGTAAAGTGGAAAACGTTTTTATTTCTTTACAAGACAATGTCAACAAACTAATACAATGGTCCGAATTTAACCACATGCAGGTACACTCCAACAAATGTAAATACTTACTTATCACCACCAGACAAAAGCGTCAAAACCTTACCCTTGCTTCTCAATCACTGAATGCCAATGGTGAAATCATGGAAGAGGTTGGCCATCAATACATTATGGGACTTATTATTGATTTAAACCTTTAATGGTCCCATCAAATATCTATGGTTTGTAAGCAAGTATCGAAAAAAGTCTATCAACTTTCCAGGATAAAGCATTTTCTTGATTTAGATAGTCGTAAGCTTTTGTCCAATACTTATATCCAGTCACACATCAACTATGCCTCTACAATTTGGGATTTGGCAAATGAAAAAAAAATTAAACCTTTATGTAGTTTATATGGACGTGCATTGAAATTTATTAATTCAAGACAGAAACCCAAACACCCAACCACCCTCGTTTTGATACTAAAGAGATCCCTGTCCAACGTGCTGAGAGCAGCACTCAACCTCCTGTTCCCCCTGTGTATGACGTCAAACTGCAGAATGGTGCCCCCACTGGCCGTGCTCCATACCATGACGATAAGGAGGTCCCCCATGTGTGTGACGACAAACCACAGAATGGTGCCTTCACTGACCATGCTCCATACCATGACGATAAGGAGGCCCCCCCTGTGTATGACGACAAACCAAAGAGTGATGCCCCCACTGACCGTACTCCACAGCATGGCGGTAAGGAGGCTGCCACAGTGACTGACCAGACTGCTCATCAGACTAACCCCCCCCCCCCCCCGATGACACTGGGAAACTACTGTTCTCTGTTGTCTATCACCAACCCCTTTGGCGCTCTCGCCTCAGACAGTCAAAACTCCCAATCAGGACATGACCTCAGGCGACATGGACAAACAAAAACTGTCGCCCCAAAAACAGTCCACCCCCACCCCCCATGAAACCTTACATAGCATGTCCATTCCTGACAGAGCAACCATGCTATTAGTTGGTGACTCTGTCATTCGTTTTGTCAACCCCAGACGACTTGCCCCCAAAGGAGAGTTCATGTTCAAGGTTTGTGTGCCCGGCATGTCCATTGATGACCTTCACAGCTGGCTCCTCTCAGTACCAGCCAACCCCAATATCAAAGAAGTCATCATCCATGTCGGCATCAATTCCTGCCCCTCTGGCCCTATCTCAGTGAGTTCATGGAGTGACCTCATAGCACAGTGCTCCAAAGCTTTTCCAAAAACACGTGTAGTTCTCAGCTCTACGTTGCCTGCTAAGGGTAAGCAACTCTATCACCCCCTCCAATCTCAATCTGAAAAGGGCTTGTGACAAAAGTAAAGTTGTTCTCATTGACCATTTCCCCACTTTTTCTGCTGATCAGAACCTGTATAGGGACATCAAACATCCCAGTCCCAGGGAAACGGCCAAACTTGCAGAAAATTTCGAAAGTCTGTGGCGCAAGCAAAATAATGATAGAAGGCCAAGACAGGATCAGGGGTTTTCTAGGAATGAGTATCACCATTTCCAGCCCAATCAGTCATTGGGTTCTAGAAATGAGTATTGGCATCCCCAACCCAACCAGTCACTTCGATCTAGACATGAGAATCAACACTCCCAGCCTAATCAGTCATCGGAGTACCCCCCTGGGTACCCTGATCTCTCTCCCCGCCCCCCTCCACTGTAGAATTTGGGGGTTCCACCTTGTAATAAGGTGCGCATTGTAGTCCGAACAATATAGTATTCAGGAGCAGAGAAGACAAATATCCCATGTATGACGATTTGTTAGGCTCATGGTTCAATGTAATAGTATTGTCTTGTTAACCCTTTCACCGCCAATGCCGCATTTATGCACCACAAGTGGTTTAACACCCATGCTACTAAAAAGGCATCAAATCAGGGCCAGTTATTCAAAGACCTATTTTCTTGAATTTGGGAGGTAAGGACAGGCCTAATGTTATACAGGTCACAGAGGAATTCCCAGTATTGCTGAAGATTTTTTTTTCTCTCTACCCAGTTACGTTTAATGCATTTTGGGGCTGAAAAATGGCTGGCGGTTGAAAGGGTTAACACGGTGCAGGTCAGAGGTTCCTCTTCACACCAAACAACACTAAGGGTTAACACGGTGCAGGTCAGAGGTTCCTTCTTCACACCAAACAACACTAAGGGTTAACACGGTGCAGGTCAGAGGTTCCTCTTCACACCAAAAAAACACTACCCGAGTTCGAACCTGGGTACAGGGGATTTTTCCTCTCACTTAGCACTAGGCCTTACGGTCTGAACGTGGAGTATTTCGGATGAGACGATAAACCGAAGTCATGTGTGCCCATGCACTTAGCATGACTTTATAAACCCAGTGGCAACGAAAAAGTTGTCAATTGGTCAGAATTTAACACCCCACCCCCCACCCCTCCCACCCATTCCTTCCACATCAGTCAAACAAAAATCGCATGCACAAATTGTTTTTAAAAATTAGGTGGCGAGCCTCTGGCTGCGACGCTCTCTCCAGGTGGGAGCAACCCGAATTTCATAGAGACGCCTCTGTGAGTATGCAGTACCTAATACCTAAATAATACCACCTGCTGCATTCAATTATGACTATTACAATGTTGGCAGGGTTACTGGTGAGCAGCGCCCCCCCCCCCCACCCCCCCCCCCCCCCCCCCCCCCCCCTCCCCCTCCCTTCAGATCATGTGAGCAATTCCCTCCTCTCATGCCAGAGTCCAATCCCAGACAGGTCCAGTCCCTTGTTCCGCCTAACGATCCCCTGCGTTTCTCTCAGGGCCAGACTTTGAATCAAACAAAATGTCTATAATTCTACCGAGGCCCCCAAACCTGGAGTAACCCAGCTTCTTTCTCAGAATCAAGAAAGGCATTCTCCTAACTTGTTAAATGGTAGGCCCTAATCGTAGTATGCAAGATGATTTCCATCCATACGCTGAACGGCTGTTACAGATGGCATCGCAAATCCTTGCGACCCAACATAATGTACTACAAGCCCACAATGCTCGTTCTATGATTTAGACACCCATACCCACACACACACACACACACACACACACACACACACACACACACACACACACACACACGCGCGCGCGCAGGCACACGCGCGCACACGCACGCACGCACACGCACACACACACACCACACACACACACGCACACACACACACACAGCATCACGCTCAGACCCGAGCAGCGGGCGCGAGCTGGCTGGGTCACTAAAATCAAACACCCCTATGTCCATGCAGCAGCTTAGGCCCTTTATCAGATGGAACCGACCCCCCTTTTTTTCAGTCTTTTTTCCCCTGAGGGTGCCAGAATGATCAATTAAATGATCGTGGGCCCCAAAGAGAAGAAGAAGAAGAATACAACCGAAACAAACTCGAGATAGCTACAACGATTTATTAGCATTTCTACATCTTTTTTTCATTCTTTAGTTATTTTGGGTAATGAGCTACAACATGACTGCTGCGTCATGAAGCAGACTTTAAACAAGCGCGAATTAGCAATCGTTTGTGGCAGCGGTCTATTTTTACCACTCCAATCATTACATACACTGAGTCGCCTCCCCTGGCTTTTCAATCATTTTAATCTGTAAACCAGAATGTTATCTCTGCACCATTTCGTAACTTTTTATATCTTTTGGAAAACATTTAAAAAACTATTTATCCTACTTATACTCATCGAAAGAAGCACCGCATACTCGTCGTGTCTGTTGTACTTGTAGTGTCTGTATTACGTATGTTTATTATTTTGTACGCTTTAAAAATGAAGATTCATGTGCTCTGTTCAGAATACAATTCTTTCCATACCTAAGGACTGTAGATATGGACAACTGAAATGTTACTCTTTGCCCAAGTATTTTTTTCTCTTTTATAATATGTGCGACAATTTTGTCAATATGTGCGACGATTTTGGAACGACAGACAGACCGACAGACCGACCGACAAATAGTGAGTTATAGGTTTGTGGCTTGAGTCACAAACAAAAATAAGCTGAGTGTATTGTTATTTATGAATAGATCTATTTCTTGCCAGTTTGTCACCATATCAGTATAATTATTCCATTCTTTGTTTGCAATATGACAACATCGGACCAAGAAAAGCGACCCCAAACAATTCACCAACAGTCACCATCGTATCTGACTGAACCTGTCCATTTGGCAGAAGAAACAGTCACAGAACACCGGTCTTCGCGGCCATGTTTCTGAGCACATGGTCGAGGTTTCCATGACGACGGATGCATATTAATGTGAGGCCCGCTCGGGGATGCGTCGTCTTTCTTGTTGTTGACTCTCTTGGCGTCGGTTGGCACTTTGGGGGTTTGCTTTTTCTGAGTTTCTGGGGGGTTTTGTAGATAGTTTGGGGCTCTTTCCGGTTTTTTGATGACTGGGTTGATGACTGTTTTGTTTCTGTCTCCGAAGAAGTATCTGTAGAAAAAGAAAACAAATGTGAAAGAATGAAAAAAAGATGTAGAAATGCTAATAAATCGTTGTAGCTATCTCGAGTTTGTTTTTCTTCTTGTATTCTTCTTCTTCTTCTTCTTCTCTTTGGGGCCCACGATCATTTAATTGATCATTCTGGCACCCTCAAGGGGAAAAAGACTGAAAAAGGGGGGGTCGGTTCCATCTGATAAAGGGTCTAGCTGCTGCATGGACATAGGGGTGTTTTGAGTTTTAGTGACCCAGCCAGCTCGCGCCCGCTGCTCGGGTCTGAGCGTGTTGTGTGTGTGTGTGTGTGTATGTACGTGTGCGTATATATATATAATATGTGTGTGTTGTGTGTGTGTGTGTGTGTGGTGTGTGTGGTGTGTGTGTGTGTGTGTGTGTGTGTGTGTTCAGTCCAGTGTGGTTCGTCAAAGTGTTAAGATAAAAAATGAACACACACATACACACGCACACCACACTGGAACAGGTGGGTTTTGAGGTTTTATTTGAAAGCAGAGAGGGTCGGTTGCTGACGGAGGGAAAGAGGAAGTTTGTTCAGTGAGGTCGGTCCTGATGACAGCAAAAGAGCGCCGACCAACAGTTGAAAGCTTTTTTGTTTTAAAACTTCATCGCCACTGTCGCCTCCTGGCACCACAATCATTTTAACACCCATGTCACTAAAAATTGAGCCTGTGACAAAAGGTCGTCCGGGTGACAACCAACAGTTTGGACCTCTAAAATACAGTCATACAATTGAAATTGAAAGTTTTATCTGTGTCTCCTCTAAAGATGTTAATGAAATAATCTTGTACACCAAAAGACAACATACTTTTCTTTAAATAGTGTCTTTGATGAGCAAAAGACGGTGTATGTCCGCCAACTGCAAAAAGTATGTCCACCTACAGTTTTCCTTGTAAAAGTTGATTCTGTGCAGCTAAATAAGTTTTAATGCTTATGATGTTGCAGTTGGGTTATTTCACTGCAGTTTTCATGCTTCGAAAATAATTTCATGACATAGAAGGGTGTATTATGAAACAATTTGATAGCGTACGTCCACAGTGACAACCAACAGTAATAATGCAGGATAACCATAATAGGGAAGGATTTCACTGGACATTTGGCAAAAAGGCTATACTTGGTTTTTTAAAAAGGCATACTGTCAACAAAAATTATATTTTCATATGAACAAATTTGTTTTTGCACAAAAATGATTTTCTGTATGTCCAGCATGACAACCAAACAGTTTTTGTTCAAATAATTGAAGGAATTCATGTGGATGTCTTTGCAAAAATAATACCAAAATGCATTGATCAATAATTTATCACATATGTACACCAAATTGAAGCAAAAAATACGAATTGTGTCTGCTAGGTCTTGCATTCTGTGCAATCACTGCTGGTTTTCACTCTGAACATATCTGTTGGTTGTCACTTTTCACCTTTTGTCACAGGCTAAAAGGCATCACATAGAGGGTCTGGTATCAAGTGACCTAGATAGTTTCTTAATTTTGGGAGGTAAGGATAGGCCCCGTTTGTATGCACGCCGCAGAGGATTCCCAAATACTGCAGACGAAATCTTTTCTCTTACCCTGGTAAGTTTAACCCTTTCACCGCCAATGTGGCATTTTTGCACCACAATGATTTAATACCCATGTCCACAAAAAGGCATTTATTAAACCAGGGTCAGGATAGGCCTTACAGCTATACATGTCATAGAGGAATCCTCAATACCACAGATTATTGCTTTTTTTTTTTTTTTGTTTGTGTTTTTGTCTACCCAGGCAAGTTTTAATGGTATTTTTTGGCTGAAAAAAGGCTGGCGGCGAAAGGGTTAATGGTAAATTGCGGATGAAGAAAGGCTCGCGTTGAAAGGTTAACCCCTTCCGCCGCCAATGTCACATTTATGCACCCAAATGGTTTAAACACCAACGTCGCTAAAAGGCATCAAATCTGGGTCTGGTATCCAGAAGACCTTATGTTCTTTAATTTTGGGAGGTATGGATGGGTCTAATGTTATACATGTCACAGGGGAGTTCACAATATTGCAGATACATTTTTTATCTACCCAGTTAAGTTTAATGGTGTTTTTTTGGCTGAAAAATGGCTGGCGGCTAAAAGGTTAAATTAACGTAGAGATATGGAGAGACAGAGGGTGGGAATCAGGGAACAGTGTACGAGCTGACGCGTAGATGGAAACATTGTCGCAGAGGGAAGAGGAAGCAGCTGGATGGGATAGATTAATAGGGTTGGGTGTTTAGTTTATATTTAATTCTGCCTGTGACAGGTGGCCAGTGCAGAGAACGGAGAAGAGGGCTAACGTTAACATAAGAAGACGGCAAACACGCAACGCACGCGTACGCACACACAGATAAACACGCGACGCCGCACACACACGCACGCACCGCACAGCGCGCACGCACGCACAGCACGCACGCACACGCACATGCACGCACACACACATACACACACACTTTCACACGCGCGCGCGCACACTCACAGCACACACACACACACACATCACACCCACACACCACACACACACACTGCATACAGACACACACTGTAGTGTTCCATCAGATTAATGTAGACAATTAGTATTTCATCAGATTCATGTAGACAAGTAGTAATTTTCATCAGAGTCATGTAAGACAAGTACTATTTCATCAGATTCATGTAGACAAGTAATATTTCCTCCGATTCATGTAGACAAGTAGTATTTCATTACATTCATGTAGACAAGTAGTATTTCATTAGATTCATGTAGACAAGTAGTATTTCATTCAGATTCATGTAGACAAGTGGTATTTCATTAGCGTCATTGCCTCACAGAAGGTATGACCGGAGCTGGACGTGTTCATAACGGCCTTTAGTTTAGCCCCCCACAGCCCCCCCCCCCCCCCCACCCACCCACATATCACACACATAACCCTCACACATTATTATTCACAAACCTTCTCTTCCTGGCGTACTCGTTGAACTTGAAATAGTTCTGTTCCGAAGACAGTCCCATTCCTTTGGAAGTGGGTATCCCCATACCGTTTCCGGTCTTGATTCCCATACCGTTTGAGGCCTTAAGCTGCATCCCTGTTGGCTTCAAGCCCATACCGTTACCGGTTTTGATATTCATGGCTGCGAACGATTTTTTTTTGATTTTTTTTTGGGATCAGTTACATTAATTTACCGGCAAATTTGTCTGTCATTTTTTTCTTAGTTGAACCAGAGACCGGCATGACCCTGGAAAAAAAAAGAAAGAAAGAAAAACGAATATATAAATGCTGCATTATTCAAAAAACATCAACAACAAACAAACAACGAGTTAGATCTTCATTTTTTACTAGTTGAATCAAAGACTGATGTCACCGTGACTGAAAAAATAAAGAAAAAAGAAAAAAAGATATATAAATACTGCATAATTGGGGAAAAAAAATTCAGAATGAACTAGCGCAAGGGCGAAAAGGAAGAGCATAACTAGTAGTAGTAGTAGTAGTATTAGTAGTATTAGTCAGTAGTAGAAGTAGTAGTATTAGTAGTAGTAGTAGCAGCAGCAGCAAGCAGTAGCAGTAAGTAGTAGTAGTTAGTAGTAGTAGTAGTAGTAGCAGCAGTAGCAGCAGCAGCAGCAGCAGCAGCAGCCGCAGCCGCAGCAAGTAGCAGTAGTAGTAGTAGTAGTACTAGTAGTAGTAGTAGTAGTAGGAGTAGTAGTAGTAGTAGTAGTAGCAGCAGCAGCAGCAGTAGTAGTAGTACTTAGTAGTAGTAGTAGTAGTAGTAGTAGTAGTAGTAGTAGGCGCAGCAGCAGAAGCAGCAGCAGCAGCAGCACAGCAGCAGCAGCAGCAGCAGCAGTAGAGTTAGGTAGCCTAGTAGTAGTAGTAGTAGTAGTAGTAGTAGTAGTAGTAGTAGCTAAGTAGTAGTAGTAGTAGTAGTAGTAGTTGAGTATAGTAGTAGTAGTAGTAGTAGTAGTAAGTAGTAACAGTAGTAGTAGCAGCAGCAGCAGCAGCAGCACAGTAGTAGTAGTAGTAGTAGTAGTAGTAGTATAGTAGTAGTAGTAGGAGTAGTAGTAGTTTAGTAGTAGTAAGAGCAGTAGTAGTAGTAGTAGAAAGGGGACGGAAAAATCATCATCATCATCGTCGTCGTCGTCGTCGTCGTCTTTATCATCATCATCATCATCACCATCATCACAATCATCATCAACAACAGCAACAACAACATCGACGGCAACAACAAGAACCAGAACAAAGCAAAGCTTGCTATAATGGTCAACTTAGGACGATGATTTGACTCAACCAGTGGGGGCAGCAAACCAGTAGGGGCTTAGCGCGTGGTATTCTTAGTTGGGCTTAGTGAATGAGAGAGAGAGAAGAGAGAGAGATAGAGAGAGAGGGAGAGGAGAGAAAGCAGGGCAGAGAGAGAGAGAGAGAGGGAGTAACTCTATCTCCCTCTCTCTCTCCTTCTCTCTCGCTCCCTCTCTCCATCGTCCTCTCTCTCTTGCTCCTTCTCGTCTCTCTCTCTCTCTCTCTCAAAATTCCGCCAACTAAGAATATCCGCGCGCTAAAGCCCTGTACTGGTTTGATGATATTTGCCCCCCCCCCCCCTCCCCGGTTAAATGGCGCGTCCTAAGTTGCTCATTACAACCATGTCAGCAACAAACATCGACAACAAAACAGTACAAGGGTAGTAGCAGTAATAGACCTACATAAACTGCGGACATTTGTGAAAGCTTCCATCTGCCTTGGTGCCGCACGTCAGTTTTTGGTGTTTCTAAATGCAACACAGCCAGTACATACTATATAGAACAACAAAATGCATTTTATGTGTATAGAGTGCCACAGTGGTAACGCGTTCGCCTCGTGCAACGATCAACCCGAGTTCGAACCTGGGTACATGGGGATTTGGGGGATTTTTCTTCTCACTCACTCTGTCACTCTGCACTACTAGGCTAAATGTTTAATGGTCGGAATGAACGTGGAAGTCCTTTCAGACGATGACATCAAACCGAGTCAACCCGCGTGCCCATGCATAGCACATTAGCACATGGAACGTCATACCCAGTTGCAACGCAAAAAGGTTTTCATTTGGGTCAAACTTTAAAACGCTACAGTGCAAGCGCGCGCACACAGACACACAGGACTCACAGCACCTTTCTCCTTCCTCATCATCCTAAAACAAAAATCGCATGCAATTTAAAAAATAAAAATGATGGGGTGGCGCACCTCTGGCTGCGACGCTCTCCAACCCGAATTTCACAGACGCGCCTCTGTGACTATAAAGTACCAAATACAATCGACATCGAAGGCATTCTTCTTCTTCTTCTATTTCTCTTTCTTCTTCTTCTTCTTTTCTTCTTATTTCGCGTTTCCCAGGCCATTATGTCCAAATGGTTGAGGTACGTATGTGTCACACGGTTTCGGTTTTTTTTACTGGTCTCCCCTCACAAAAGGAAGACAATTATTTGGAAGATTTCTTTCTTGGGGTGAAAAGAAGGAATGGGGGCATAGTCAGAAAAATAGTATATAGTAAGGAAAAGGAAAAGCAGAGTCATAGAGGAGTTATAGGTTAGAAGACGTTCTAGCACAGAGCTTCCAGATAGGGGGAATGGGGCCAATAAGTCAGAAAATCCGTATATAGTAGAAAGGGAAAGGCAGAATCATAGGGGTGATAGGTTTTAGAAGATGTTTTCAGCACAGGAACTTCCAGGAAAGGTGGGGGTAAACTATTTATTGCAAAGACCCCTGCCCTCCCAACTCCCCAGTATCCTCACGGGGAAAAGGGCATTCGAAACGCGCAAACAAACTAAATCAAAAACTTTTGCTTATAAAGAATCGCGTATAGCTGCACTTTAAAACACCGAAGACACTAAACACAAAAAACTGTTAGGTTAAAAGGACAAATTAAAAAACAATTTTCAAAAGGGCACCCTGACGGGCATGAGCTTTTGACTAAAAAAAAAAAACACGTCCGGGGCGTCACAGGAGAATACCTTTTACAGGATTGAACACGCACGTGCTCTGCGTTCATAGAAATCAAACAGTCAAATCTGTGATTCCCTCCTCTGGCGGAAGTCAAATTCTTTCACCAAAGAGAAAGGCGTGTGCCGTCTCTTACTAATGGTCGGCAAAATCGTTTGCACGAATTTTTTGCCAGTCAAGCCTTTTTTTTCCTTTTATTATACAGTTAACTAAAGGAGTTTCGACTCACAACAAAGGAAATAGCTTCTTCCTTTTTTTTTAAGCCACTTTTTAACAAAAACGAAAAACGCTTCAACCAACCAGGCATGATCTTCACCCCACCCCATCAAAAGGCCTACTCATTCCGGTATCTCCGCCAAGGAGGAATCGCCGTTTTGACGGTTTAATTCTAGGAAAACCAGAGCAACGTGAGAGTTCGATCCTGAAAGCTGTACTTTCAGCTGGGATCTCGGAGTGAGATTCTTGCAAAAACTCATCCGTGAGGGTCCACCTTGAAGAAAATATATATAACTAACCAGTTAAGAATTATACAACTCGATAATCTTATAATAACGGTTCCAGATCAATATATTTATTATCTCTCAAAACAGAGCCCCGTAGGGATACCGGGGGGGGGGTCTTTTGTATAAATAGTTCCCCCACCTTCTGAAGTTCTGTGCTTGTAACAGTCCTCTAATCTGTCACTCTCTTGACTCTGCCTATTCCCTTTGCTTAACTGTCATCTGCTATCTTTCTACCTCACCGGTTCATTCTCCTGCCTTTTTTTTTTCAAGAAACGCTTTCAAACACATTCCTCAGCCGAAGTTGGACGTGCTGGGCCATAATTATTCCTACTTAGGCGCTACAGCAGCATGACGCATTGCGTCATATTTTTTGACGGGGGAAAACCGTCCGAGTGATCGAAGAAAAAAGAAGAAGATCTCAAACATGAGGAATTCGATCCGGTGCAACAACCCATCAGAAACAGACAATACTTGAAAAAATCATTTGAAAGCTGTAGAAAAATAATTTATATAATAATAATAAGAATAATAATAATAATTTAAATTTATATAGCGCGATAAAGATCATGCTAAAAGCAGGCTCTCAGCGCTTTACAAACATTGATGAAACAATGTAAAAATATAAATTAAAAATTAACAAATTGACACACCATGTTTCAAAATCAATGATATAGGAGCAAAAGTCCCAAAATATTCAATGACACATCAGAGAGAGAGAGAGAGAGAGCCGAGAGAAGAGAGGAGGAGACCTGATGATGAGAGATGAGAAGAGATGAGAGAGACGAGAGAGAGAGAGTTGTGAGAGAGAGAGAGGAGAGTGGGAGACGAGAGAGAGAGAGAGAGAGAGCGAAAGGGAGAGAGAGAGACAGAGAGAAAGAAAAAGAGAGAGAGAGAGAGGGGGGAGGGATAGAGAGAGAGAGATCAACATACAACAGGTCTAAAAGGCATGAGAGGCACCGCCAACGTTCCGATTTATGCACTACGATTGCGTGTAAGACACCATGGCGCTAAAAGGCATCAACACCGGTTCTGTTATCCGAAGGACATCAATTTTCTTACATTTTGGGAGGTAAAGATAGGCCTAACAATGTACATGTCACACAGAAGATATTCGCAATATTTGCCCAGCTATTTTATTTTCTCTACCCAGTTTAAGATTAATGTGTAATATTTGGCGAATCAATGGCTTGCGGCGAAAAGGAATTCTTAAAAATCAACCTACCTGTTTTTTTAGACGAACTGACGCTGAACGTTTTAAAGGGTTTGAAGGGTAGAAAAGCACAGAGTTACATTCCTGTCACAATTCACAACGCGATCTCTGTATCACTGCTAATGTATGTTGTATCAGTCACTTTACGGTACCCCCTTTCTAGGGACACATGTGTGTGTGTGTGGGTGTGGTCGTGTGTGTGTGTGTGTAGTGTGTGGGTGTGTGTGTCGTGTGTGTGTGTGTTGGTGTGTGTGTGTGTGTGTGTGTGCGTGTGTGTGTGTGCTGTGTCGTGTTGGTGTATGTGTGTGTGGGCACATGCGTGTGTGTGTGACCCTGCGGTGTGTGTGTGTGCCGTTTGCGTGTGCTTGTGTTTCTGTGGTGCGAGAGAGAGATGAGAGGATGAGAGATCAAGAAGGAGATAATAGAGAGATGGGGGAGTGAGAACGGAAGAGGAGTGACCCGTTGAGAGCTCCTCCGCGACGTTGAGACTGAGAGAGGAGAGACGCAGAGAGGAGAGAAGCGAGAGAGAGATTTGAGACGGAGGAGGAGAGAGATGGCAGAGAGAGAGCGAGCGAGGGAGAGAGAGAGAGAGAGACGGTGTCAACATAATTCTGGGCCGATATTTAAGTGGGCTATTTTGTTCTGGCATTACCAAGCAAAACAACACGCTTGTTTACGACCCCGACAGTCGTTACTCTCCTGCTCTATCTTATCTCTCTCCTCTCTCCTATCTCTCTCTCTCTATCTCTCTCCACCGCTCTATCTCTATCTCTCTCACACACCACACACACACACACACACACACACACACACACTACATAACACACACACACACACACACACAACACCACACGCGCGCGCGCCCGCCGAGCGGAGAGCGAGTGCAGCACATTAATCTCTCCTACCAACAACCTTTACAAATCAAGTAAAAGGAGTGACCACTTAAACACCCGAAGGACGGGCAGTCCAAAACGAGGCTGCACTAATTATAATGTCCAAGATTACAAGAAATCTGTGACAGAATATCTATGTTTATAACGAAAAACGATTTATATTTTTAAAACGGTGTAAAAAAAAAAATCCACACACGAAAATCTTCACGCAGCAAACTATTGTAAAGGCTGCATACGGGCTTAGGCCCAAAGATTTGAGAGTGATTAGGAGCAGACATAAACACTTGAAACAACATATCTGTTATCTCTGTTTGAGCTCCCTGCAAAGGGAGTTAAAAGCTCTATAAATAACCAGTATTATTATTATTATCTCAAAACTTTGGCCAAAGACCGATTAGCACACTTGGCCAATTCCAATTATGGAACATCGGTGACGGCTGCGAATCCTTTGTGGGGATAAATGAAGCCCAAAAAAACACCCACCCTAAAAAGAAAACCGGCTAAAAAAATTGAGCAGCATCAAAAAAAAGCACGAATAACACCCTAATAAGCACAAACAACATCAGCAATTAACAACACAAAAATCGAAGAATTAAGAATAAAACGTGAGATGATATCGACCATACCTCAACAAAAACCACACAACAACTAAAAAAGGGATTTTATTTTTAATATCAGGTCCACTTTATTACAGGTCTCACTGTTTTTTCCTATTGTTCGGAGGTCTGCTACTACATATGTAGTTTTACTAAACAGAGGGAAGAAACTAAGAGAGTGCTACCCACCCCACCCCACCCCACCCAAAAAAGGCTTCTCCTGAACCAAACAGGTTCTACTATCTAATGAATATTGAGTGTTGTATGTGATTTTCAAATAATAAAGATGCTATTTTAAACCGTTATTTTATCCTGTGTGGGGGGTGGTGCGTGTGTTGTGTGCTGCACACTGTGTTGTGTGTGTCTGTGTGTGGCGGTGTGTGTGTGTGTGTGTTTGTGTGTGCGTGAGTGAGCCGTGCGAGAGTGAGAGAGCAGATCACAGAGAGAGAGAGAGAGAGAGAGAGCAAAACACTGAACACTGAAAAACTAAAAACTCTTATTAACAAGGAAGAAAGATTTTAGGCGCTGCATATTATTTACCATATGTCCTCGTATTCAGTGTGGTGTGTGAGAGATCGAGAGCGCAGACGAGAGACCAGAGAGAGGAGCCGAAGAGCTGAGAGAGAGAAGAGAGATGAGAGGGAGAGACATATAGGAGGGAAGAGTGAGAGAGAGAAGTGAGAGAGTAGAGACGAGATTGCCCGTCAACAGATTTCTGGTCTATTAAGCGAACTTGTCAGTTGATGCGTTGGGCGCGTTGGCCCGTAGTAGTGACAAACTTTTACCACACCGCCTTATTTCGAGTGACCCCCTCCGTTTTAGTGACACACACACACACCCAACACACAACACACACACACACAACACACACACACCACACACACACACAAAAACATAGCAGGACAGGGTTTACAAAAAAGCTGTAATGCTCTATTCCTTGCTATCCTCACTAAAGATCATTTTGCAACTGACTTGAACTTGTCACTTCACCCACTACTCACATACTATCACACAACACACACACACAACACACACAAGCGCGCGCGTTACGTGCATCGATACTTGACATCTCCGGACAGGACCCGTAAGGACGCACGGACATACACACGCACGCACAGACCAAACACAAAAACGGGATAGTTCCAGAAACTTTTTTACCCGCGGACAATAACTAAAATCGTTCGGGAAATCGACTATAATGCTCGAACGTCGCGCTCTCACTGTATAGTTGTAAACGCTTGCTGATAGCTTAAGGCCTAGCCCACACTGCACGCGGAAGCGACACCCAATACGATGCGATTGTGACGAGGACTGTGAGTCATGATTCACGGGAAACACCTCCTGTCTACAAATAATTCTACCATTTTCGCTCACTACTACTCAAGTATAGGCGTATCGAATACAAGCTCTTGACTGCTCTGTTACAAATATCCGCGAATGGTTCTGGCCTCCTTCTTATCTCGCTGATCTTACTGAACCTTTACACACCTCTATGACAGTTACCGTCCTCGTGTCTGAACTTCTCTCCTATCCACGATCCCTCTGTGCCCGCACCTAATACCTATTCGCGCGAAACCGCTCCTGATCTTTCCAGTCCCCTCCACTTGGCATATCAGACTCCCCCTTTACCTCTCAGTTCTGCCAACTCCCTCTCTTTCGCTGATCGTCTCTCTCAAAATATTACTGTTTTGAAATCATAGCCTGCTATATTTCTTTTTCAAAGTACAGTGACACCTCCACTCCGTCGTGTGTCTTGTGTGCATGCGATGTTTTTTGTTGCGAGTGTGTGTGTGAGTGGTGTTGTTGTGTGTGTGTGTGTGGGTTTGTGTGTGTGTGTGTGTGTGTGTGTGTAGTGTTTTTGTGTATGTGTGTGTGTGTGTGTGTGTATGTGTTAGTGCGTGCTGTGTATGTGTTTAGGACCGTGAGCTGCGTATGCTGTGCGTGACGTGCATTCGTGTGTGTACACAATATTTTTTGCGTTTTCTATCAATTTATATTGCTTGCTGGTATTATCATTTTATTATTGTAAGCGTTTAGGGCTTTTTTAAGATTAGGCGCTATAAATGTTCATTATTATTATTATATTATTATTATTATTAATCATTATTAGTTTTATTATTATTATTATTATTATTATGTAGATTTATAGACAGCCAATACACGAATCAAATAAAATGTCTGATACAAAAAATACAGATAGGGTAATAGACGGGGTAAAAAAGCACATGGGCTGTAAGAAGACCATGCAAGTATCTCATGAATGAAGCAAACTAATTGCTTCATTTCATGAGATACATTGGCATGGGCTTCTACAGCCATGGATTTTTTTGAACCCCGTCTTCAACAAATTCAATCAGATTCGTGGTAAGGGGGGGGATACATATATGGCGAGCCAAAGATACAAAACCTATCTAGCTGTTCCCCGATAGAGTTTCGAAAACTGTATTATCAGTTGATAGAGTTTCCAAACCCTACTAGCTGTACGATTAGAGTTTTAAAAACTGTCGAACAGCAGCTAGGGGTTCACAAAAAACCCTAAAAATTTCGAGTATAGTTTTCTATCGGATTCTATGATTGCGTAATGGCTTTCAGCGACAAGTTGTGGACCTTGGCAGGGCAGTGACCCGTGAATTTGAATAAGACGATAGCTAGGCCCCTACATGAGTCAACAAACATGCAGCTGAACGATTTCAACGAGCGGACTCTCGGAGTTTCATCGAATGAAGCCGCTAAACGAGATTCGTAGATGCCAACTATTTAGCCTAGTGAGTGTCACAGTAAAATGATAATAAGTTCCTATCTAACAATGAAATGCTTCGTTTAAAAAAAGTATCAAAATGGCGCGTTCGATATAGTTCTACGACGAGAACTCATCTAGCTGTTGACGAGTTTTGACAACTCTATCTAATGCTAGCTTAGTTTAGAACGCATATATCTAACGTTCCGATTAGGTTTTTAAAACTCTGTCGAAACTGCTAGATATAGTTTTGGTCATTCGGCGCGACCATATACATAATATAATGTACGTGACATAACTTAGTAGCATTTCATCGGAGGATTCATGTAGACAGTAGAATGTCACAAGAAACATGCCTCAAAAAAGTCACAATCGGATCGCATTTGGTCGAATCGTATGCAGGTGTACGGGCTCGGTACCGTGATAGCATATTCTAACACTTTACGGTAGGTGCACCCTGACGGATGGTTTTGCATGAAAAACACGTCGAGATCACCATGACAACCAACACCCTTTACAGAGAATCAGAAACACGACTTGCTCTGGTTTCCTATAAATCAAAACCGTTCAAACGGCGTCCTGCTTGGCGGAGATGCCGGATGAGAGAGTAGCCATTTGGGATGGGGTGCGTGTGAAGGTCACTCATTAACGTGGTGGAAGCAGGTTTCGTTTTTGAAGTACAGTAAAAAAAAAATATTAAAAAAATAAAGAGGAGAGCTATTTCCTTTGTGTGAGCGAAAATCCTTTAGATAAACGTAAAAATATAAATAAATAAAAGGCTTTGTATTGCGAAAATTCGTGCAAACGATTTAGGTCTAAACGCAGCGGCCATTAGAAAAGAGACGGCAAACGTTCTCTTTGGGTGAAAGAATTGACTTCCGCACCTCCGCCAGGAGGAGCGCTGATTTGATGGTTGATTTCTAGGGAAACCAGAGGAAAAGTGTTGTGCGATCTCTGTAAATAGTGTTTTCATGGGGGATTCAACGTTGTTTCTTGAAAAAACTCACTCCTTCAAGGTGCCCTTTTAAGGTAACGTTGTTTCGCAAACGATTAGTGGGTGGTGTTGCGGTTAAAATATTTAACCCATGAAAATAAATACTCTTTTCCTCATTCAAAAGTTTGCTGTTTGGGAAAGATTCGGCCCCTACTAACTACATTCAGAGGCAGCCTTGTGGCATGCAGAAAGAACAGAAGAGTCTTCATAAATACATTGTACTGAGACGTCAGGATAATTTTCTTAATATTTATTATGATTTATTTTTGTCTTGCCGGGTGGTTGTTTATATCGCCGCCATTTTGAAAAATACGAAACTAAGTGGCATGGGCTTTGTACATCGATTTCTGACAAGATGTAGATTTACCACCCTCCCGCTCTATTTCTGGTTCTTTCCGTATAGATTGAGCACTTAAATATCATATTTAAATAATAGTGACTTATTCTAAATGACGCGAAGAAATGGTTTCTAGTGAGAGAGAGTTGTGCTATTTGTGTGTGTGTGTGTATGTGTGTGTGTGTGTCGTGTGTGTGTGTAGTAGTGTGTGTGTGGGTGCGAGAGCGTGCTGGGGCTGTGTTGTGTGTGGTGTGTGTGTGTGTGTGT
>CM065711.1:7070895-7091666 GCA_017654935.2 Phymorhynchus buccinoides | reverse complement strand
CGTCTCTCGGACATCATTGCCCTCTCTCCCGATACGTTATCTCTCTAAACTCGGTCGTCGCCTCTCTGCTCATTGGCTTATCGAGTCTCATTTCACATCTCTCCCTACAAGTCCTCTCTCTCGGGTTTCGGCTGATGCTCTACATCAAATGAAGTTCATTTCCTTCTGTATCATCTATCTCTCTCCACTCAACTCTCCATCGAATCTCTCTTCTCTGTCTGCTGAGTCCTCTATCTCGTCTCTAATTCGATCCCTACAATCACTCATCCCTACTTCAAAAGCCATCACTCTCTCCTGCGGTTGGTCTACTGGTGGCCCTCTCTCGCCCGAATGGTCACCTCCTTTACATGTAGTCCTCCAGCGGTGTCGTGCGTCTCTGTGTCTTCTCGTCTCTAGCTCAGTGTGGTCCTAGTGCTGCTTGTGTCTACTTCTCTCTCTTCTCGTCTCTACAGTCCGGCTACAAACGAAATCAAATCCTATCTTACAGTATCTTCTTCCTCTCTCGCCAATCCCTACTTCTCGTCTCCAATAGCTCCCTCTCTCCATCTCTATGCGATTGTATACTATCTACTGTTGTGTCTTTCTGTCTTTCATACTGATTTGTGTCTGTTTGTCAGTGTCCTGTAAGTTTTATGTTTTGTTGCTTAAAAAGTAAGGCATCTAGCGTGTTTGACTATGAGATCCATCTCTTTGTTGTTTACACGCATTTTGTTTTCTGCTTGAGATATCATCAGTGTTTTGTTTTTAGTAGTTTTTTTTTTTTGGGGGGGGTGAGGGTCTTGTGATTCTATTATGATTAACCCTATTTAGTTTATCTTGACACTCGGTTTTGTGTCCTTTTGTTTTATTTTGATTGAGCATGCAGTTTATTTTTTTTAAATCCTGTCTTATATTGGTGTTTTTTTTCCGATATGCACCATAGGAGCATAGAAGAACACCGTTTCTAGCCGAGGAATCCCCCTTTTTTAAGATTTAAATTTAAATTAAAAACCACCGTCTTTTTAAAGGGGAACTTTCCAAAAATTCTTATAAAACAAAAACTACCCCATTTTAGATACAGAAAAACACTACTTTAGGTGGGTAAAAAAAAATAGGGTTACTAAAACTTAACAAAAAACAAAACACAAAAGAGAAGATTTTTAAGTATTATAACAACCAAATATTATTTTTAATTAATTAAAGAAAATATTGTGTGCTTACAAATGAAACCCAGCACTAGAAACTCCCGCGAGAAAATCGCTTGAAATGTTGAATGAAGACGAAATTGAACGAATATACTGAAGACGAATTACAATTTCGCAACATATATGTTTTTATGAAACCAAATGGATGTGTATTAATCACTTCGAATGTTTTTTGACCGTGTAAAGTACGCTAATTCTCAATCAAAAACAAAGTAACTTTAGATCCGTCCAATCAAATAAGAATTATTTGTTGAACTTGAGTTTTTATCTTTGATAATACATCGCCACTCTTTGTATGGTCTCTACTAACCACAAACTATTCTTACTTTGATGATTATCTACAAATTATGGGAATACGCTCTACCTAAAACAATTAAAGATTCTATCAAGAAGCAACAAATTAAAAGGATTCGATGGGTGTGTGGTGGAAGGTGATGTTTTAAGCTTAATTCTAGAAGAAGAGCAAATACGATCCAAGTTCAAGGAAATTTATATATTATGGTGCTTTCTCGTCTCTAACTTGCGAGTAACGGGCTCTGTATGGAGAAACATAGAGAAAAACTGAAGGACAATAAATGTTTCCATGTGGTGTTGGGCGGTTCTTGCAAACAACATTATATAAAAAAAGAATGCTGATAGAATTTCACACTGAGCTTCCAAAACCTATACTAATGAACTAAATATTTACTGGTATTAGAGTTTCCTGTTGCTTTAGATCAAATAGATCATTCGAAAGACTAAATAAACCTATAATCCGTTGTTGTTTATCATACTTGTCAGAAGGCAACAAGAAGAAAACCAATTCGTAGTTTCAAAATGCTCCAAGATTTGTGATCATTGGAAAACATGTTGAATCCTTCTTTGAATATACACATCATGGTTAATTCAACATTATAACTTTAATTCGCACAATGGCAGAACTTTTAACTCATCAACATCTGCAGACAAGCTGTAAACAAGACCATTTGTAGAAGATGCTCTAGTTGAATTCTCCAAGTATAGTTTGCTCAGCTGTGATAAAAACCAAAAATAGAACAAAAGCTGTAAAAGTTCAACAGGTTCTTTACTAATTCTTATTACTCATACGAAAGGTAGCACTGTTGCATTTAGTATTGGGGAAATGTTACAATTATGTCCTTATTTTGTTTACGCAGGACTTCGCTCTGTTTAATTGGTCCCCCCCAGAACCAAGACCAAAAAACTTCCTAAAAACAGTTTTTATAGTAGGCATCAAATCTGTTCCTATTCTTACATTACTGTTAATTAGACGGAAAATATACAAAACGCAGACATTTACAGAGGACCTAATGCTGGCTAAAATTCTTTTTAGAAAGAATGAAATACAATTACGAAATCAATACTCTAAACGACAAATCTATCATGGAATTTGTATGACATTCAGAAGATCAAGAACTCCGAATCCGCTACTAAATGTTGGATTGTAAAAAAAAAAAGAATTTAAACTTGTGAAGACAATCCTAAATAAGAGACCACGATCATATTATAGTGGAAATTCCAGAGGAGGGCAGCACATAACGATGTAATCTAAAACTTAGCGTTTAATCCTAAGACTTGGAAACTACCAATATTTTTTCATAATCTGCTGTGGTGTATGACTTGCCCTATTTTATTATGCACCTGTAATCTAGTGGATTATTAAAACCACTAAATGTATACCTCAATCCTCTGAAAAAAGTACATGACGTTTTACACTAGGTCGCGTTTAACGTTTTTGATCATTGCAGCATCTGATGGCGAGCTATCGTTACAAGTCTTTAGGAAATTCTTTAGCTTCTTTTCCTATACCAGCAAGTGTGCTTTAAACCTGAACGTTGCGAAAATAAGGGAGTATACCCTTATGAGTATATGGCTCTTATGGGATCGATTCAGTGAACCAAGCTACCCACCCAACGACGCCTTCTTTTCTAGATATATGGACAGGTATAAGCGACAAAGATCGCACGCTCAATCATCCTGGACTAAACATTAAACGTGCAACACACATGGGTGACTATCACGATGCATATTACTCGCTAGACTTTGGTTTCTCGCGGACGTATTTCGAGAACTATAGAAAATAACCTGATTTAAAACTTATTCTTTAATCCTGCACAACTATATTACTCGCTCCTAGTATGATTGGGACGCTTTTTTAAGGCTTACAAACATAGAAATAGACTTAAGCTCTCTGATTTACTCCATGATATGCAAATGTTAGAGAGTCGGACTACTCTGATGGAATCATATATGGCTTGTCACGGCTACTGTAAATAGCCAACAATAAATAGTTGTGGACGATCTACGACCTCAACCAAACCATCCAACTACTCATGTATTTAGACGCAATAATTTGTACGGACATTCAATGTGCAAATACAACTTCTTTAAGAGATTTTTAAAATGTTTGAGCGTCCTGTCTACTGATTTTAAAAACTTTTTACAGAAAGACTAATGAAACAAAACCAGCTACTTCAAAACTTGGTCTTATTTTAGAAGTCCGGCTTAGATTAGCCAGATGACTCCATGACACTACACACAACGACTTCCCGTTAGCCGCAGAAAGACTTCAAGGTGGGATCAGAGCGCATCAAAGCCATACCTAATCTATTTCAACAACGAAAAAATGTTTTGTCACTATGTCTACTACAATTTCTATTTATGTCAAGGATTAAATTTAACGCCTGTTCATAGTGTGTCAATTTCATTTTAATAAAGTAATGTCTCGGACCTACATAGTGTAAGAACACTATCTTAAGACACTGTACTGATAACTCCGAAATAAACTTTTTAAGTTAATGACTCAATAGTTGTCTTTGGAAAGACATGGAGAATCCGCATACATCGACCAGACATTAGACTTGTTACCCAGTAAACAAAGCAATCAAATTAACATTTCGAAACCCGAACTACAAGACTTCCGAAGTTTCATGACAGTGTCTCTGACGGCGATCAGATGCAAAAAAAAACTGAAGTTAAACTAGTATAAAGCCATCTTCATTGTGGATTTGCTGTACTCGACTATCCAAACTCTACTATGTTAGAACATTCTTGTATGATTACTTAAACCCGCTCTAACCCTGAAGCCACTCTTTGTACACCGACAACTGATATCCTTCGTTTTCAACATACCAACTGTGACTTTTACAACAGTTTAGAAACAGAAGTAGCAAAAAGGAGCAGACTCTTGTACGATACGTCGCAATTACCCAGATGATTCCTTTTAGGCATTCTACATAAATTAAAAGGTGATTGGAAAAATGAGGATGAAATGATGGTATAATCATCCAAAAAGTAAGTTGGTTTAAGAGCAAAGTGATGTATTCAATTCTTACTGAAAAAACATTAAATGGAAGATGGCAAATAATAATAAAGATGTTAAAAAAGGCAAAGGAATCAGTAAACAGTTGTTAGAAAAAATAAGAAACATGAGGACTACGAAGAAGCATTATTTAATAAAAAACAAAAACATTCCCCTACCATACAACGTATGCCTCCGATCTAACTTACTGGGATGAACACAATAGTTGTAACTAAAAATCACTCGATTCACCAATACAAAGCGTGTGGGTTTCTATCACTCAGATTTTCGTACGCATTGGTCACTGTACATACTAGTGTCCACAGTCAGTAGACTTTCAAAACTTGGAATCATATTGAATTAGAATAAACACCCTTTGGAGTCTTATTGTTATTTTCCCTAGAACAGATCTTTAATGTTCGTCTATTTTGTTTTTCCCGGCATTCTTTTTTTAATACGCTTCTATTCTTGCGGTTAGTGAAAAAACTTGCTCCTTGATTTTTTCTACGTTTCGAAACATTTTGCATTTTGTAGTCGCGTTGTAGTCATGCTTTGCTTGCAAGCAGAATACAACGACTACAAAATGCAAAAGTTTGAACTTCAGAAAAAAATCAAGAGCGACTTTTTCACAACCGCAAGACATAGAAGCGATAAAAAAAAAATGTGAAAAAAAAATAAACGACACATTAAAATCTGTTCTAGGGAAATAACAATAAGAACTCCTAAAGGGTGTTTATTCAATTCAATATGATTCCAAGTTTTGAAAGTCTACTGACTGTGACACTTAGTATCCAGTGTCCAGGTGCGTACGAAAACTCTGGTGATTGAAACACACGTTTTGTATTGGTTGAATCGAGTGACTTTTTATTTACAACTATTGTGTTCATCTCATGTAAGTTAGATCGGAGTGATACGTTGTCATGGTAGAATGTTTTTTTATTAAATAATGCTTCTTCGTAGTCCTCATGTTTTATTATTTTTTCAACAACTGGTTTACTGATTCCTTTTGCTTTTTTAACATCTTTATCTATTATTTCGCCATCTTCATTTAATGTTTTTTCAGTAAGAATTGAATACATCTTTGCTCTTCAACCAACGTACTTTTTGATGATTATACCATTCATTTCATCCTTCATTTTTCCAATCACCTTTTTATTTATGGTAGAATGTAAACGTGAATCATCTGGTTTAATTGGACGTATCGTACGCAAGAGTCTGATCCTTTTGCTACTTCTGTTTCTAAATCTTTGTAAAAGTCATCAGTTGGTATGTTTAAAACGAATGAATCAGTGTCGGTGTACAAAAGAGTGGCTTCAGGGTAGAGCGGTTTTAAGTAATCATACAAGAATTCTAACATATGTAGTTTGGATAGTTCGAGTACAGCAAATCCAATGAAGATTGGTTTATCTAGTTTAACTTCAGTTTTTTTCATCTGGATGCCGTAGAGACTGTCATGAAACTTTCGGAAGTCTTGGTAGTTCGGTTTCGAAGTTAATTTGATTGCTTTGTTTACTTGGGTAACAAGTCTAATGTCTTTGCGATTATGCGGATTCTCCATAGTCTTTCCAAAACAACTATTGTTCATTAACTTAAAAAAGTTTATTTCGGATTTATCAGTAGCTAGTGTTCTAAGATTAGTGTTCTTCATTATGTATGGTTCCATGAATTTACTTTGATTAAATGAAATGATTCTATGAACAGCTGTTAGTTTTAATCCGTGACATAAATAGAATTGTAGTAATCTATAATGACAAACATATATTTTTTGTTGTTGAATAGATTAGGTATGAGCTTTGATGGCTCTGATCCCACCTGAAGTCTTTCTGCTGCTAACGGGTAGTCGTTGTGTAGGTCATGGAGTTCATCTGGATAATCTAAGTCGACTTCTAAAATAAGACCAATTTTTGAATTAGCTGGTTTTGTCATTAGTCTTTCTGTAAAAAGTTTTAAATCAGATGGACCGTCAAACATTTTAAAATCTCTTAAAGGAAGTGATTGGCACATTGAATGTCCGTACAAATTATTTGCGTCTAAATACATGATGTAGTTGGATGGTTTGGTTGAGTCGTAGTCGTCTAAATATTTATTGTTGGCTTTACAGTAGCCGTGACAAGCCATACTGATTCCACCGCGTAGTCCGCTCTCTAACATTTGAATCATGGGTAAATCAGAGAGTAAGTCTATTTCTATGTTTGTAAACCTTAAAAAAGCGTCCCAACTCATACTAGGAGCAGTAATATAGTTTGCAGGATCTAAAGAATAATGTTTTAAACAGGTTTTTCTATAGTTCTCGAATACGTCAGCGAGTAAACAAACGTCAGCGAGTAAATATGCATCGTGATAGTCACCCATGTTTTTGCAGTTTAATTTAGTCCAGGCTGATTGAGCGTGTTCGTATTCTTTTTCGCTTATACCTGTTCCATATAATCTAGAAAAGAATGCGTCTTTGGGTGGTAGCTTGGGTTCACTGAATCGATCCCAAGAGTCCATATACTCATAAGGGTATACTCCTTTTTTCGCAAGTTCAGGTTTAAAGTATTTGCTTGTTATAGGAAAAGAAGTTAAAGAATTTCCTAAAGACTTTAACGAACTCCCCATCAGATGCTGCAAATGATCAAAAAACGTTAACGGACCTAGTGTAAACGTCATGTACTTTTCAGAGGATTGAGCTATACATTTAGTTGTTTTAATATCACTAGATACAGCTTGCATAATAAAATGGGAGTCATAACCACGCAGATTATGAAAAAATATTGGTAGTTTCCAATTCTTAGGATTAACGCTAAGTTTTAGATTACATTCGTTATGTGCTGCTCCTCTGAATTTTCCACTAATGTGATCATGGTCTCTTACTTTAGGGTTCAGTTGAATCTAGTTTGAATTCTTTTTTACAAATCCAACATTTAGTAGCGGATTCGTATTGTTCTTGATCTTCTGATGTCATAATAATTTCTGATAGATTTAGTTCGTTAGAGTATTGATTTCGTAATTGTATCATTCTTTCTAAAGTTCTGGACGGTATTCAAGATTTTAGCAGCATTAGGTCCTCTGTAAAGTTCTGGTTTTGTATATTTTCCGTCTAATCTAACAGTAATGTAAGAATAGGAACAGATTTGATGCCTACTTATAAAATCTGTTTTAGGAAGTTTTTTTGGTCTTGGTTCTGGGGGTGGAACAATTAAACATTCGAAGTCTGCGTAAACAACATAAGGACATAATTGTAATTTCCCCCAATTTCTAAATTGCACAGTGCTACCTTTCGTATGAGTAATAAGATTAGTAAAGCACTCTGTTGAACTTTTACAGATTTTTTTATGTTTATCAGCTGCAAACATACTTGGAATTCTAATAGAGCATCTTCTACAAATGTCTTGTTTACAGCTGTCTGCAGATGTATGAGTTAAAAGTCTGCTCATTGTGCGAATTAAAGTATAATGTTGAATTTTACCATCTGTTATTAAAAGAAGATCAACATGGTTTTCCAATGATTCACCAAATCTTGGAGCATTTTTTGAAACACGAATTGGTTTTTTTCTTCTTCTTCTTCTTCTGACCAAGTATAAACATTAACGGATATAGGTTTATTTAGTTCTTCGAATTGATCAATTTGATCTAAAGCAACAGGAAACTCAATACCATTAAAATTTAGTTCATTAGTATAGGTTTTGTAGTTTGAAATTCTATCAGCATTCTTTTTTATATAATGTTGTTTTGCAAGAATACACCACATGAAACATTTATTGTCCTTGTTTTTTATGTTTATAAGAGCCCGTTTACTTGCAAGATTAGGAGAAAGAATAATATATAAATTTCCTTGAATTGGATCGTATTTGCTTTCTTTTAAATTAATGCTTAAAACATCACCTTCTGACCATCCCGATCCTTTTAATTTTGCTTCTTCTATAGAATCTTTGAATTGTTTTAGTATAGCTTATTCCCATAATTTTGTGAAATCATCTAAAGTAAGAATAGTTTGTTGTTTAGTAGAGACCCATACAAAGAGTGGATCGTTATTCAAAGATAAAAACTCAATGTTCACAAATAATCTTAATTTGATTGGAGGATCTAAAGTTACTTTGTTTTTGATTTGAGAATTAGCGTACTTTACACTTTCAACAACATTCGAAGGATTAATAATATCCATTTCTGTTTCATAAAACATATGTTGGAAACTTTTTAATTCGTCTTCAGTATATTCTTCAATTTCGTCTTCATCAAACATTTCAGCGATTTCTCGCGGGAGTTTTCTAGTGCTGGGTTTCATTTTTAAGCACAGAATATTTTCTTTAATTAAAAATAATTATTTTGTTGTTGTTATAATTACTTAAAAATCTTCTTCTTTTTTGTTTTGTTTTTTTGTTAAGTTTTTAGTAACCCTATTTTTTTTACCCCTTAAAGTAGTGTTTTTTGTATCTAAAATGGGGAGTTCTTGTTTTATAAGAATTTTTTGGAAATTTCTTAAAAAGACGGTGTTTTTTAATTAAATTTAAATCTTAAAAAAGGGGGATTCCCCTGGGCTAGAACCGGTGTTCTTCTATTCTCTGGTGCATATCAGACAATATAGACGGATTTTAATAATTATATGCTTCAATCAAAATAAACCAAAGACACAAAACCGAGTGTCAAGATAAACTAAATAGGGGTAAATCATAATAGAATCAAGACCCTGCTCCCGCCCCACCCAAAAAAAAAATTAAAAAAACAAAAATTGATTATCTCAGAGCAGAAAACAATTTGTAAAAAATCAAAGATGATGATCTCATATAAAATACGCTAATGCCTTACTTTTTAAGCAACAAAACATAAACTTACAGACACTGACACCGTGGGGGAAGACATAAACATAGAAAGACAGAAAGACACACCAGTAGATAGATACACATCAGAGTACAGGGGGAGAGAGAGAGGAGAAGAGAGAGAGAGGAGAGAGAGAGAGATAGAGAGAGAGAGAGCGAGAGAGAGAGAGAGTAAATGATATATGTTACAGCCCAATCCATAATGAAATTGCCCATTTCATGAAATGGGCAAAATGGTTTGCCCAGTTCGTGAAATAGCCAGTTTATAACCTGTGCAATTGAAGAAAAGCAATATGATTGAAAAAAAGTTTTTGTTCATTAGCACACATAGATCAAGAATTGGTTTTTGTTCAAAACGAATGAGAAATCTCATCTGTTTTGAGAGAGAGAGAGAGAGAGAGAAGAGAGAGAAGAGAGAGAGAGAGAGAGAGAGAGACGTCCACCTTAATTAGCGATCTTATTGTGTTTCTTTTGGCCTTTAGTCCTTCCAACTACCGGGTGATATGTGGCAACCACATCATGAGCCAGAATGACGACTACGAAGCAATTCACTATGTGGGACACATCACAACGGTCTGTACCTGTTTTCTGTTGTTTTTATTCAGATAATGATGTGTTTGTTTTCCATAGCTGTTAACTCATTCAGGACGAATTCCGAGTATACTCGGAACAGGAAACGACCAGTCAGTCAGGGCCTAATGGTCGACCTATGGCGATATTTTTCACGACCAGAGGGCAGTCAATGCACTAGGGGCTTACCACAAGAGATTTTCTTACTTGGCTTAAAAAACACAAGTTTTGAAGAGAGAGAGAGAGAGAGAGAGAGAGAGAGAGAGAGAGAGAGAATAGAGAGAGAGAGAGAGAGAGAGAGAGAGAGAGAGAGAGAGAGATTGAAGGACCACTCACTGTCTCTCTCTCTTTCTTTATCCCCAACTAATAATATAGAGAGGATTAGCCCCACACGAGCGTCATGCCCTCTTGCGTGAGAAAAATCGCACTAAGTCTCTCATTCAGAGTATTCTCGGAACAGCGATTTTTTTAGTCTAAAGCTTCCATGGTTTGGTTTTTTCCACATCCAAACCACGGTTTTCTGAGCTACTTCTCTTCTAGCGTTTGTTTCACATATGTTTGACACTTCTATCTCAATTTTAACCCTTTCACTGCCAATGTCGCATTTTTAGCACCACAGTGATTTTACACCCATGTCACTAAAAGGCATCAAACTGGGGTCTATTATCCAAAGACCCTATTGTCTTAGTTTTTTGGGAAGTAAGGATAGACTTTATTTTATGTATGTCACAGAAGAATCCCCAAATACTGCAGATGGATTTTTTTCTCTACCCAGGTAAATTTAATGGACATTTTTGGCTGAAATATGGCTGGCGGTGAAAGGGTTAATGTTAAGCATGTCCCCAAAAGACTCGGCCCTAGACAAGCCTCAGAAAAGACTCCAATTTGTTTTCATTCACAGTGATAGTAATAAGGAGACTAATAATTTTCATGTTAATGCAAGTCAAGTACGATTTCAAAGCGAAAATTAAACTTGGATGAACCAGTAATGTTGTCAAAGCTGAATAATGCACAGTGCTTAGATTTGTAACGCATCTTATTATTAGGTGTAGAGTGGCACAGTGGTATCGCGTTCGCTTCGTGTCAAGTAAACCCGAGTTCGAACCTGGATACAGGGGCGATTTTTTCCTCTCATTCTGCACTAGGCCTTAACGGTCTGAACGTGGAGTCTTTCGGATGAGACGATAAACCGAGGTCCCGTGTGCCCATGCACTTAGCATACGTTAAACCAGTGGCAACGAAAAAGTTGTCATTTGGTCAAAATTACCACCCCCCCCCCCCCCCTCTCTCCTCATCAGTGACAAAAATCGCATGCAAATAAAACAAAATTGGGTGGCGCGCTTCTGGCTGCGACGCGCTCTCCAGGTGGGAGCAACCCGAATTTCACAGAGACCGCCTCTGTGACTATAAAGTACCTAATACCTAATACCTAATACTTTGTTATATTTTTATTCTCTAGGCAGCCCCTTGGGACGGTATTCATGTCGAGATAGCATGAAGACTTAGCATGATGCTAACTTAGAAGCTCTTCCAATGTCCTATAGGATTTAATAGGACTTTTGGGAAGAGCTTCTAAGTTAGCATCATGCTAAGTCTCATGCTATCTCGACATGAATACCGTCCCAGGTCAGTAATGAAGATTGTGTAAGGCAGTGATGTCCTGAGGAGGTTAGCCAAACAATATGAATGAAGGTGCAGATCTTCTTTCTTCTTCTTCTTCGATCGCTCAGACAGTTTCCTGTCATTATTTATGAGCGCAGCTGCCGTCATGCTGCCGTCATGCGCCTAACTAAAAAATAGTTAGGCCCAGCATGTCCGACTTCGGATGGAGGAAATCTTTTTGGGGGAAGTGTTTAATGGAGAAAAAAAAGAAAGGAGAATGGACCTGGTAAGACAGAAAGATAGTAGACGACAGTAAGCAAAGGGAAAAGGCAGAGTCAAACGGCATGAAACTGAAAGGAGCTGAGAAAAGCTGCTGTGGCCTCTAAGCACACCTAAAAAATATGTTCTGCAAAGTGTAAGCCCTCTGCATCAGTTTCATTGTATTTTCTCAATACACACATTTCAGTTTATGCTTAAATGTTGTTATGTGACGCTACTGGGACATTACGTTGCGGTTAGGTTTTACATTTAACATGTCATCTTCCAACGGAATTAGTTGTCGTCATGGTGATAAACAATCACGCATAAATGGCCGATCATCAAATGGTTCAACTGCTAATCACAGTTACCTTGTGCTTGCACGGTCAGTGCGCATGCCTATTAGAATTCCCTCTTCTTTTCCTTGACATGGCCATTGCAACACCTCAACGTCCGTTAGAGTGTGTAGCGAGTGTATCCTTTGATAATTTTCTCAATATCAAGCCAGTTACATACAAATAGAACGATAGAAAGGCCATATAACAAAAATGACCCCAAAAAACGTGCCTCGGCTTAGGTAGTTGGGTACCTTAAGTCAAAATATTCTTTCACCCAAAGAACCGGAATAACCATAAAGGACTGACATTCTGAAATACGTTCCATTTTTAATGACAGTCTTACGCTTTTAGGCCTGCATCGAATCCACGCGGTATAAATGATTGATTGATTGATTTAATTTAAAGTCTGTTCACAACAATGGTGATATTAGACTTAAATAATTACATTAATTAAACAAAAACAAAACAGACATAAACAAATATTGAATTAAAATGAGGGGAAAAGAGTGTGTGAGTGTGTGTGTATGTGTGTGTGTGTGTGTTTGTTGTGTGTGTGAGTGTGTGTGTGTGTGTGTGTGTGTGTGTGTGTGTGAGTGTGTGTGTGCGTGTGCGTGTGCGTGCGTGTGCGTGCGTGCGTGCGTGCGTGCGTGCCGTGTGTGTGTGTGTGAGTGTGTGAGAGAGAGAGAGTATGACTGTGATGGGTAGAAGGGGGAAAAATAAAAAATAAAATGGATTTGGGGCAAATAAAAGAAAATTAATATTAACTAACGCGGTATAAACAAGGTGACAGAATGTCAACACTTTGGGGCGGTTTATTTGTCGCTTACTTTAAGAACTACCACGTCACGTTTCAAAATCACGGTTTTCACGTGTTTTTCCCCTCTTGCAGCTGGTAAGAAATCTTAAGAAATCTTCTTAGCATAAGAGGGAATGTGACACGTGACGTGAGGTTTGTGGGGTATGTGTGTGTGTGTGTGTGGGGGGGGGTGTCTTTAAAAGTGGGTTGTAATTGTATATAGTTTATCATTGGAAACAACAACAACACAAGGTCAAAGATACTGTATAGGGGAAGATAAGCATCCGGTCTCTTTTCCCTATATGAGTAGTGAGGACAGAAACACTGGTTATGTCCCTTTTAAACAGGACACATTTTACACGTCGATAGGCCAGTTGAATTCTCCGTTCAAGTTCCAGTCTGAGTTTTTGGATAGCCTGCAATGTGAAATTGTACTGGCCCCACTAACGATAACTCTATCAGCCCGGTTCGCCGAGTTCTTAAGTAATCCATCTTACCCTTTTATAATATCTTTGACAAGGTTCTGTAGTCGTGAGTGCATCTCGTGACAGCCAAGACGGGTAGTAGTATGTCAACTAGGATACATCGTTGTTGTTCTGGTCCTATAATCATGAGTGGGTATTAGACATCCAGAACACATCCCTCTTACAACATTGATGACGTTCATGTTGATACTTTCTTTTCAGCCCCACAAATTACTAGCACTAGAAAATCTGATGGCAAAATCTTTGTTAAACATTGCAATACTAAGAAAAGAAAATGTTACTTTACTAACAGAGTTGCTGTTTATTGGAATGATCTTGACACTAATATTAAGTTTGCACAAAATATTAATACTTTTAAAAATCTTCTAGACAATCTTCCTAAATTTCAGACATTTTTTGTGATTTTGATTGATTTGATTTTCCAAAAACTTGCTCAGACCAATTGAAAACAAATCATAAGTCATTTGATATTGAGGGGACGATTAATAGGCCGTGAGGCCTAGGCTGATGAAGCCTGTCCCTACCTACCTACCTACCTAGAACACCGTCTAATTTGGATACATCACTTTTCGCCCAATCACCTTTTGCCCACGTTTTTGTTCTCGTTGCGTATCAGTGAGTACCTCCGAGTCGAAGCTCAGCAAACGGAATGTGCCACGGTTCGCCCAAATTGCTCTAGCACTGTTCGCCCAAAATGGTTTCCTAAGCGCGAACAGTGAGAACAGTAATCAAACCCTAACCCTAACCCTAACCCTAACCCTAACCCTAATTCTTTCTTTTTTAAATATCTGTTTGATTCAACCATTAAATTATTGATTCAATTCCCTGATTTCCTTGCATGATTTTTTGGGCGGAACGTGATGGATGTAAACCGGTATAATTTCCAGTTGGGCGAAAGGTGATTGGGCAAAACGGGATTGGGCGAAAGGTGATTTGGCGAAAAGTGATTGGGCAAAACGTGATGCACCGGTAAAAGGCTAAACAGCCAACCGTTTTGGAAGTTTAGTCTAATTTACATACTAATACCCGTCTTGACTGTCTTCTAAGACGCAGTCATGACTGCAGGACCTGATCAGACAGCACCAATACCGTAGCAGAGACTGTAGAATCAGCCAGGCCAGATGGTGTGAAGTTATGTTTTATGATTTTTATGTTGATGGAAAGGATAGTAACAAAATGATCTTTCACAGGAAATGTTCGAGACAAAAAAAACACTATAGATGCCGAAAAAATCGATGGCTTGGAGTCAAAACGGACTATCTTTAGATAGTCCATTGACATATTATTGAACTTATTACGAAAACTAATAGCTTGTATGATTAAAAACAAAAAAGACTGCTGAAATATATTAAAAAAAAAAAAAAAATTATATTTCTGCAGTCATTGTTTGATACAAGTTATTAGTTTTTTGTAATAATAAATCCAATAGCACGTCAATGGACTATCTAAAGATAGTCCGTTTTGACTCCAAGCCATCGCAGTTATGTAGTTCCGTAATCAAAACATTACTGCACAGTATTATTTGTCAGAGAGAAAAAAATAGCCACAGCTTTTTGCATGAAATAAGTATTAAAAAATTTAAAAAATAAAAAATAAAAAGACAATGTTAACCCTTTCACCGCCAGCCAATCTTTGAGCCAAAAATTTTCCATTAACCCTTTCGCCGCCAACCATTTTTCGGCCAAAACATACCATTAAACTTACATAGGTAGAGAAGAAAAATATCTGTACCTAATATTGCGAATTCCTCTGTGACATGTATAACATTAGGCCTATCCTTACCTCCCAAAAATTACGAAAATAATGTCTTCAGATAATAGGCCCTAATTTGATGCTTTTTAACGACAAGGGTGACGTCACCATTGTGGTGCATAAATACGACATTGGCGGTGAAAGGGTTAAACTTACTTGGCTACAGAAAATATTTCGTCTGCAATATTGTTGGATTTCTCTGTGACACATTTAGAATAGGGTCAATCCTTACTACCCAAGTTTAGGAACGCAATATCATAGAATAATAGACCCTGATTTTAAGAGTTTTAATGACATGGGTGTTTAACCATATATACATCTGCATCGTTACAAATTCGGGATTTTCCTGGAGTTGCACTGCCTCCGGGTATTGCCTCCAGGATCGTTCCCACATACGTGTCTGCTTCAGACCGGAGGACGTTAAAACGGATTTTCATCAATGACAT
The DNA here is from genome assembly GCA_017654935.2 of Phymorhynchus buccinoides. Classification (NCBI taxonomy): domain Eukaryota; kingdom Metazoa; phylum Mollusca; class Gastropoda; order Neogastropoda; family Raphitomidae; genus Phymorhynchus; species Phymorhynchus buccinoides. Next base: position 7,076,141 of record CM065711.1, on the reverse strand, counting down.
GGGTGTTAAATCATTGTAGTGCAAAAATGTGACATTGGCGATGAAAGGGTTTAACCAATTCTACATGTAGTAAATGTCCTACGATGTATCTGAGCAACTGACTCTGATGACAGCACCCGGGCTGGAACCCCAGCGGAAATGGATTTCCCAACGACATTGCCGTTCTTAGACTGTCAACTTCGCTGACCTTCACCAGCAAACTGAATGCCTTCACCTTGGCCAGCGGCGGTGACTTTGCCGGACAGTCCTGCATTCTGTCGGGATGGGGAAGACTGTCCGGAGGGGGTCAGTATGATTACGCACGCGCGCGCACGCGCGCACACGGCGCCGCAGCTGCGCGCACATACTGACACAAGCACGCGCGTGCGCGCACACGCACGCATGCACACACACACACACACACACACACACGATTCAAGATTTACGCACGCACGCATGTACGCACACGCACACGTGATATTAAACAGTACACGCACTGCTACACACACACACACGCACACACACGCGCACACGCACGCACGCACACACACACACAGAAACACACACACCACACACACACATACACACATACACACACACACGCGCGCGCGCGCGCGCGATTTAAGATTTTATTATCTGTTCACACCTATTGGTGCTTGGGAGATTTCACATACACACGCATGCACGCACGCATGCACGCACGCACGCACGCACGCACACGCACGCACGCGACACGCACACACACACGCGCGCACACACGAGCGCACACGCGCACACACGCACACACACCACAAACCAGAATATTTTTTCTGTTCTGGATACTTTCGTTCCTGTGAACAAGCATGTATTCAATTAATGTAAATGGAATAATGGTGGTCAGTCAGATTAACCAACGGTCATTAATTGTAGAAACATCAAACACGTTTTTCTTTTTTCTGTTTACTTTGGAGCTCTCCTGACAAAATCAGCAAAATCAGCCCAGAAATAGCGACCAGTGGTCAGTCAAAAATGACCAATTCTAAATGTATGATAAATTCAACATAATTTCAATTCTGGATATTTTGGAACTATGGTAGCACATCTCTATTGAGTTCAGGAGCGCTGACCAATGGTCAGTCAAATCGACCAATGGTCATTCTGAATATTTGATAACCTTTCTTTTCCATGACTCGTTAGAGCTCTCCGAGCAACTCTCTGATAAATGCGACAGAAGTGACCATGCAGTGGTCAAGCCGATTGACCCATGGTCATTTTTAGCAGACATTGAATGAATATTTTCCTTCTGCACAATTTCGAGCTCCCTGCGTAAACGTGTCTTCAATATAGTAGTAATGACCGATGGTCAGTCAGACTGACCACTGGTCATTTTAATAAAAACAAACTTGTTTTTTTCTGGGCACTTTCGAACTCTCTGTTCCAGTTCCAGTGTCCGAATGTCTCTCTCTCTCTCTCTCTCCTCTCTCTCTCTCTCTCTCTCTCTCTCTTCTCTCTCTCTCTCTCTAATGGCTTACTAATATCAATAATAATGAAATAACTGGTGCTCTAATAGTTGACTTTGTTAAAGCATTTGATGTTGTAGACCATTCTCTTCTGCTTAAAAAACTAACATTATATGGATTGTCTTGTAATACAATAGAACTTATATCATCATTTTTAATGGAGAGGAAACAGGTGGTGGCTGTTAACGGCCACGTGTCTTCATCTAGAACAACAAAGTATGGCATTCCTCAGGGTTCCGTCTTAGGACCTTTGCTTTTCTCCGTTTATATCAACGATTTGCCTCTAGTTCTAAGTACGTTGTGCGATTTGTTTGCTGACGATACAACGTTACACACTAATCACTCTAACTATGAAGTAGTATTACGAAATTTACAGAACAGCATCAACGAATTCATAAACTGGGCAGAATTAAACCACATGAGCCTGCATCCTATAAAAACTAAATTTATGATGGTAACAACTAGACAAAAACGTCAGAATCTTCCTCTCGGCTCTTTAACTCTCTCTATTAATGGTGGCATTGTTGAGGAAGTAAGCAGTCATAAAATACTTGGCGTTGTCATTGACAATAATCTTTCTTGGTCAGATCATGTATCTAAGGTATGTAAGTCTGTTTCAAAAAAGATCTATCAGTTGTCCCAAATAAAACACTTCCTAAACCTCCACTCGCGTAAGATATTCTTTCACTCGTTTATTGAATCCCACATTAACTATGCTTCAACTATCTGGGATGGTGCAAGTGACAATACTTTAAAACCCCTCTCTAGTCTTCATAGACGGGCATTAAAGTTAGTTCTTCTTAAATATTTTACATTAACAGCTAATGATTACAAAGCCTTGGACATACTACCTTTCAAGTTAAAACTAAAATTCAACAAAGCTGTTTTCATGTTCAAAATTTTATCAGGCAATGCCCCACCATCAATTACCAGTAGGTTTGTTGTCAATGATCAACGCCATGTTCACAAACTCATGCTGCCTTTGCCTAGAATCGACCTTTTCAAACATGTTTAGCTTATTCTGGCGGGGGCCTTGTGGAATGCCATATTGGGCAATTTCGCAATTGAAACAAGCTTTAATTCTTTCAAAAAAAACTATCGAACATTTCTAATGACCGAATTTTATAATTCAATTCTATAACATGTTGTTCATATTATTAAACCTTCTCCCAGATTCCACCACCTGTTTCCCCAAGATACCTGATGTGAATGTAACTTTGCTTTTGTCCCTTTTACTTCTTGACAGGAATTTGCGCGCACGCGCACGTGCGCGCGCGTGTTGTGTGTGTGTGTGTGTGAGTGTGTGTGTGTGTGTGTGTGTGTGGTGTGTGTGTGTGTTGTGTGTGTGTGTGTGTGTGTGTGTGTGAAAGAGAGAGACAGAGAGGGAAGGGAGTGGAGAGAGAGGGAGGGAGAGAGAGAGGGAGGAGAGAGAGAGGGAAATGTGTGTGGTATATGTGTGTGTGTGTGTGTGTTTGTGTGTGTGTGTGTGTGTGTGTGTGTGTGTGTGTGTGTGTGTGTGTGTCTGTCTGTGTGTCTGTTGTGCGTGTGTGTGCGTGTGTGTGCGTGCATTTTTAACGTGCGTGTGTGCGTGCTTCTAATGGGTAACTTTAATTTCAATGTGTTTGATGTTTTTTTTCATGGTTATTTGATAAGTATGAATTTTGTATGTGCATGCTTTTTCACTTTCATTCTTTTTTTAAATGTTCCATTTATTGTTAATGGTGGTTATTGTTTTTTCTTCTCCTTTTTCATTTTCTATGAGGGCTGGATGTAAACAAGCCTGTATAGTGCTTAGTCTTTTTCCCTCAATAAAAAAGTTTCGTTCGTTCGTTCGTTCGTTCGTTCTCGTTCGTTCTCTCTCTCTCTCGGTCTCTCTCTCTCTCTCTCTCTCTCTCTCGGCTCTCTCTCTCGCTCTCTCTCTCTCTCTCTCTATCTCTCTCTCTCTCTCTCTCTCTCTCTCTCAAGAAACGAAGAAACGTTCTTGCACGATTTATCAAATTCCTGTATTTCTTGGGTTTATCAATTTACAAATCCTGATGAAGCATTCGAAGTGTGGTACCATATTTTCTTAACAATATATGACAAACATGCACCTTTCAAAACAAAACGCGTGCGCGACAATCCCAAATTACCATGGCTTTCTAAAGATGTCGAGGAAGCAATGAAATTACGTGATTCTTGTGTAGCAACAGTTAATAAAGAAGAAACTGCTAAACAAAAAAATAAAGTTACCTATCTTAAACGTGCATCCAAAAAAGAGTATTTTCAAAATCTTGTTTCTGAGAATACCAAATCTATTTGGAATTGTATTAACCAACTAAATAACAAACATGTCAACAATATATCAACTGTCAGTAAAGAGCTATCTCCAGAAGAACTCAATGTACATTTCAGTGAAGTTGCCCAGTCAACAGTACCCAATGATAAATCTCATTTAAACGATTTACACCCCCTTAAACAATTCTGTGACTCAAAAAACATAACTTCCGAACTTAATATCCCATTAATGTCAGTTTTTGAAGTTTACACCGCTCTTTCCAACTTAAAGCAAACATGCTCCCGTGGTCTGGATGAAATTGATGGGAAAATTCTTAAAACTGCTGCCCCTATCATTTCCGAAACCCTCACTTATGTCTATAATCTTTGCTTAAGTAAGAATCAGATTCCTAAAGCTTTCAAAGTAGCCAAAGTAATACCAATTTATAAATCAGGTGACCCAGACAAATCCTTCAAACTACCGACCTATTTCTCTTCTATCTACCCTCTCAAAACCATTAGAAGACCACTTTAGAAAACACATCCTTGCTCATTTTGAGCGATTCAATTTGCTCCATCCTAATCAATCCGGTTTTAGGAAACACCATTCCTGCCATTCTGCACTTAAAAATTTAATCGATAAATGGCTATCCAATATAAACAATAACTTAATTACTGGTGTCCTTTTTATAGACTTTGCTAAAGCTTTTGACGTGATTGATCATGTGTTGCTCTTAAAAAAAAGCTAGCATTATACGGCCTCTCTAGTAATACCAGAGAATTAATGTCGTCATTCTTAGATGAAAGATACCAACTTGTTTTCACTAATGGTAAAAAGTCCTTTCTCCTCCCTTTAAAATATGGAATTCCTCAAGGGTCAATCCTTGGCCCGATCCTCTTTTCAATTTATATTAATGATTTGCCTCTCAATTTTCAAGCTCTCTGTGACATGTTCGCGGATGACACTACTCTCTATACAAGCAACTCCAAGGTAGAAAACATAGTTCATGCATTGCAAGAAAGTATCAATCAGTTAACAGAATGGTCTGAACTAAACCACATGAGTCTAAATCCTAACAAAACTAAATTCATGCTTGTCACCACTAGGCAAAAACGACAACTTTTTTCCTGTTCTCTCCCCTTGCATATAAATGGTAACGATATTGAAGAAGTTAACGCACATAAAGTACTGTCTTAATTGATAATAATTTATCTTGGTCTAACCATGTACAAACTCTTTGTAAAACAATTTCCAAGAAAATATATCTTCTATGCAAAATAAAACACTCTCTAAACACAGATTCACGCAAAAGTTTCTTCCATGCATACATTGATTCTCACATAAACTATTCGTCTACACTCTGGGATTCAGCAAGTGAGCAAACCCTAAAGCCACTGCATAGTCTCTATAGACGAGCACTGAAATTAGTCTTACTAAAATCATCGAGTCTTACTCAATCCGATTATGTATCATTAGACATTCTCCCTCTTCATTTTAAATTAAGATATAAT
>CM065711.1:7045120-7057895 GCA_017654935.2 Phymorhynchus buccinoides | reverse complement strand
ACGAGGTTGACGTTGGTCTCCACGTCCTGCAGTGTCATGCCAGAGCCTGTGGCGTCCAGAGATCGGATTTCAGGGAAGAGTTCTGCACAGAAACTCTGAGGACACAACAGAGAGTGGACCTGACAGAGGCAGGCCACAGGACAGGTCACGTTGCACCACAGTTCATCATCATGCAGCGGGCAGTGAGGCCAGCCATCACACATGTGGTCACTGTGCACGCAGATCGTTGACAACCTGCACCGATAAAACCCTGGACAGGTCATCTCCCCACAGCCCTGCTCATCCCCGTGATCTATACAGTCGTACATCCCATTGCACAGTGTGTACACCGGCAGACAGTCATTGTACTCACCATGGCAACGATAATGACTGTCTGGACAGGATTCGTTGGATTTCATTTTGTGGACAATGAAATATCTGACGCCATCAAAATTGATAAGAGCTGGAGAAGGAAAACGTGTGAGAACCATTGCCTTTTGATGTAAGAACACATCACAACTTGTTTCATCAGATTCATCCAGGCATTGAGATAACTGATCACAGAGTTTGTCGAAAGATACACACTGAGCATTTGTGCATGTGAATGCTTTCACACAAGCGTGTCTGCGACAAAATGTTTCATCACTAGAATCAGGACAGTCAGTAAAGGCATCACACACCAAACTGAACGGCAGGAAAGTAACATCATCGCTGCATGTGAAAGTAGGAGATACATCAGTTTTAGTGTTTGAATGCGATACAGTTGACTGCAGCCCCTTACCTGAATAATGGCACAAAGATGCACGCTCTTTACGACATGTGGTATATCTGTTGGCACCACATAAAAGAAAAGAGTGTGTCACATACCCGCCATTGCACAATGTCAAATCGGGCTGCCCTCTGCTGAAAGGAAAATTAATGGTTCTGTACACAATTGGGTTCAGGTGAAAAGACTTATTCGCAATTCTATTTGGTGTGACTTCGCAAAGTGTATTGACCTGCCTTGGTAAATCTATTGGTTTCAAGACCATGCTGTCAAATTTCAAACTGAAGTATTGAATGTTACCATTATTCACTTGAATCGGTCTGGTGTCATCACGCCTGAACGTATGAGAAAAGACAGTTTTCTTAATGTGAAGGCTTTGTCTGTACATATTCGTCAGTGATAAATCATTTGAAAACATATCTACTACTACGGCATTGACCAGCCCAAATCGTTTTGTTTTTCTTACTAACTCACTATGAGGATCGTGCAGACACAAAGGTAAGCTCATAATACCTCCCGATAAACGTTCGCACAGGTCACTGTTCATATTATAAAGTCTTAACTTCCAAAGGATGGTGTAACAGCGGTCACACAATGCGATCATTCCCTGGCATTGCTCACTGCTGAAGGGACAGTGCTCTGTCTCATCTCTCCCATCTTCACACTCTGTCTTCAGGTCACAGTCCACGTGGTGCTGGAAACTACGATAGTTCTCCACAGAACAGTTCAAAAAGCCGCTGGACAGTTTCTTCGGTGCTTTCCTTTCAGCAAAAACCGAGAAGAACAGCTGAAAACACGTTTGACTGATGCAAGTTAAACATTCTATGGTTACAGTAAACTTTCCATCCAGCACAGTTACAAAGCCAGTGTGAAAAGGAGATAGGAAACGGAACTTATGCCGCCTCTGTGGTTTAAGAAAAATAAGTATTTCACCAAGCGGTGCAAGTTGCTTTAAACTGTACATGAGTGTAGCTCTGGGTGGTGCAGGTACGTTTACATCAAGAGAACGATGAAATACTTTGTTGCCACTGTCACTTTCATTTCCGCCCATAGTAACGTACCCTGATGTTTCAGATGTCATGACAAGCACACGAACTTCAGGTTCTTTGAATGTGTGAATGTTTTTAATTTAGAGAGATCATAGAGCAAGTGAATAGCATTAGTCAACGAGTGTGTAGAAACTAGTTGTGACATAGACAGCCTACAATTAACCCCTAAAATTAATAAATTATCCAAACAAACATTAATAAAATTTAAAGGAGACCTGTTAGACTCAATCTGAGAAAATCTGTCTAGAGATATATCTTTCCTGACTTGCCTGAACCAAAGACCATCATTCCAGGGCTATCACAAGTTATGACATCATCAATTACATCAAACAGCCCATAGTAGATTCGGGGTAGGCAGTGAAGGGGTTAACTATATCTACGTTGCCCTTGGCACAATATTTATGAAATAGGCAAATGGTAAACAACTAAATTACAGTATTTGTAAGCTTTGTTGTGAAGAGAAATGTAAGTGTATTCGTTAGTGGCTTAAGAACAAATATATTAATCATTTTCATTATTAACGACGTTATCTATAAGTTTTATGCCTACAAATATACCGATCTCCAAACATGAGAAAGAAGGCCCAGCCGAGTGGGACCAAAACACTTATTCCTTAACATCTAATTATTACATCAACTCCTTGTTTTTAGAGATCTCATTATTATCATTTACATTTCACTATTGCGTTTAACTCGGTGTAAAATGCGCGTGAGTATTCGTGCAAGAATAAGCGTTCGTGGCGCTTTTGTTGTAAAGAAAGCCAAAAGATCTTGTCTTGCTTAAGCTGGAGACAGACTATGGGACTGCCTCATATGACTCGATCAGGTCGTGACGTTTCACCTCATTTGCATACCATCCTGCTTGATCACTCTGACTCAGTCGGGCCCAGTCAGGTGACAGGGCCGAATAGGGCGGGTTCTAAATCGAGATGATCGGATCAGTTCACTTGCCACCATTGACCAATCAAAAACTATTAAGATCGTAAGATCGTGGCTACACTTCCGTTCGCTATTTTTATCTGCTCAGTTGTCAGTTTTCGCCAACCACTGTACGATTGAAAATAGATCTACAGTACTCCCTGTTTATAGTAAACTCGGTTATAAGAAATTTCGGTTACAGTAAAGGAAAGCACTGGTTCCCGGCCAAAGGTCTACTGTTTTATTACTAAATAGACCTCGGATAGTAGCAACTCGGTTATAATAAAAAACCTGCTATAGTAAAGTTACTTTTGGTTCCCCACAGGACTGGCTCCTCGGTTACAATAAAAAAAAAAAAAAAAATCCTCTTCGTGACCTTTGTAAATACGTCACCAATGTATGCGTCACAGTCTCACCACTCCCTCCACCCACCCATAATAACAACTGGGTTATAATTAAAATTAAAAAAAACTCCTATAGTAAAGTCATTTGTGGTTCCTCCTCGTTACATAAAATTTTTGTGTCCTCTTCCTGACCTTTGTAAATACGTCATCAATGTATACGTCACAGTCTCACTACTCCCTCTACCCACCTTCATCAACGAAATTGAAGGCACTCCAAAACATGTTTCTTTCCCCTCATTACTTAGTGGAAAAAAATGAATCCGAAAAAAAAATATATACAGCCGAATCCGCTTATAAGAAACTTGCTTATAAGAAAATTCGCTTACAATGAAGCAAAAACATTTTCCCTGCCGAACTTCTTCTTTCTTATCTATGATCAAAACTGGGATATAAGAAACTCGCTTATAAGAAAACTTGGTTATAAGCAAGCAAATTTTTTCTCCCATCCGCAATGGAAACTTGGATATAAGAAAATTATGTTATACAAGAGAGTTGGTTTGCAGTTTATTTTCTTATAAGCGAGTTCTATTTACTTATAAGTGAATTACCATTGACAACATTTTCTTAAAGACCCCCCAGATCACGAGTCAAAATCACGGGTTCCACATGTTTTCCCTTCTTATAGCTGGTACAAAATCTTGTTTTGACCAGGTTTGACTCCCATACAAATGCCCCCAAATTGAAAACGAAACATTTTTAAAGAGCAGCCTCAATTTGAAGTTGGGGACATTTGTATGTGGGTCACAGCTACCCAGAAAAAAACAAGGGACTTAATCGTGTTGGGTCAGTGTGTCTTTAAAAATGAGTTGGACCTGAACTGAAAGGATGTTCTGAGAAAATTGAAGTCGTTCCAAATGGGAAAGTTTACCTCAACCCAGTTGTGTCACAGACATTCTAAACAGTACAGGCACTTGATTACAAGACTAATTGAGTTGTTTTTGTTCCTTTATTCCATACTTTCCTTCAGTATTCTGTGCAAAATAAATGTTGAGCAGAAGAAAAAAATATGAGTACTTTTGTGTTGGTGGTAGAGAGACTGTCCATCCTTACATTTTCAGCAGCAATGGCAGAGAGGAAAAGGCAATTCATTTCTTTAAGAAGATAAATACAAATAACTGAATATGTGGACAAACATCCACATAAACAAAAGCAAACGATTGATGAAAAGCTGTATGGGTGGACAGTAAATGGTAATAGTTCAGTACAAGAAAGGTGAAGGGGTACGCATTTGATAACAGTAAAAAGACAAAAAAAGGCTTCTTAGTTAAGTTGTTGTAGGCAAAGTGTCCGTAGGCGAAATGTCCGCAGGCAAACTGTTCGGTCACGGTGCATGTGTGTGCGTGTGTGCGCACGCACGCACGTGCGTGTGCATGCATAAATAGATTCAAGGCGATTCTGGAAGTTAGAGGTTGTACACTATATGCTTTTACAGCTAGTTTTGTTTTGTGCACAGGGAAATATACCATGCATAAACCCAATCACCTTTCTGGACCTCAAACCATATGAGGAAGGGGTAGGATGGGTTTATATTTAGTATTTTACGTTAGCTTTGACTTTGAAAAACGTCATCGGATAAGATAAAAAAAATATCATCAAAACTTTACCATATCCGAACATCGTTAAGAAAAACCTGTTATAGTAAAGGAAAAGCCTTGCTCCCCTGCACTTTACTATAAGCGGGGTGTACTGTACTAGGCCTATCGAGAATGTTTATCAAAGTGACGGTTGCTACGGATCTACGAGCTGGGCTATTTTGAGCAACAACAAACCGGAATTGACGCAACGATCTTCACTGGTGACAGTACGTTCTATATTTAGTACCCAGCCGAACTGCCGAATCATAACGTGTGTCATGTCCATGCTGCACAGTCGGATCAGATTCGTCACGTGACCAGACTGATCTGACTGCCTCATATGACTCAAATCAGGCAATGTGTCGCCGGCTTTACTCACACATCAGCACCACTTTTACGTCATCCAAAAAAAAAGCGTCATTGGGTGATGACAATATTCTGTAGGGGATATCAGGTTTTGTCCGACCCAGCGCGTCGCCATCGTGAATATAGTAACTCGCGATTAGTGACGCCCAGCGACAGGTTCCTGATTTCATTTTTATTGCTAAGTGTTTTGCTGTAAAATTATTTCGATCTTGTGAAAGCCTCATGCTATCCTCCTGCCGTGTCCTGTGTAAGATTGGAAAGTGTCCATTCATTTGAGAAAAGTTGAGAGAAAAAAAATCAGATTTTTGCTATTGTTTGTAACGAATGAATCTGAATTAACTGAATTTTCTATAAACGTATGTTGTCCATAAATTTACTCAACATGTGGTCTAAAAATTAGCTTCTACTTCAGTTGGCTTGCCTTTTATGGCGAGATAAGCTAAAAAGTAGGCGGACCAGCCCCGTTATCCCCTATTTTCAGTGCAGTAAGTTTACTTTATTTTCCACCCCGAAAATGATCAAGTTCATAATATGGTCTTAATCTGTGCAATAAGAGTTTTAAACACTAAATATCATTCGGGACATGACAATTACTACTGCGAAGGTTATTAATTAAAGATATTATGTCCTGTATCCCAAAACTTGGTCAAAACACTTATTTTTGTGAATTAACAACTACCAACAAACTCATTGCAATATATTTTGCGCCGTTTTTTTTAATAGGTGGTTCAATTGCATTATTGACGCCTGACTGATCGTACCATTCCGGAAATATTGATCGGACCGACACCATCTTTGTTTATATTTTTTCTGTGCCCTCCCCTAAGCAACGCGAACAATGGCCGACCACGGCTACGGTACCGTTGGCTGCAAACGCAGAAGAATTCACTGTGCCTGTTTAGTGTGCCATTTGGCGCCGACTGGGACAGACTTGAAGGACAAGGCACAACAAGCGATTGAAGCCGCCAAGGCTTTTTCTGACATATTCTACGAACACTTTGACAAACAGAGACATGCCCTGAAGAACCTGTACATGGACTCTGCCTCGCTGGTGTGGAACGGGCAGTCAGTGAGCGGGAAAGACGCCATCATTAAGTTCGTGGAAGACCTTCCCTCCTCCTCCACTTCTCTGACCGGTCTGGACAGTCAGCCTGTGGATGAGTCAGCCTTTGAGAACCAGACCACCATTGTGGTGTCGACGTTCGGCAAGGTGCAGTTCACGGACAACCAATCCCAGAGCTTCTACCAGACCTTCCTGCTGTCCTCCGTGGACAACGTGTGGAAGATCGTCATCGACAACTACTGCTTCATGGAGGTGGCCCCGGCCTCTGCTGGACTGTAGCCAACATTCTGCCTGAAAGAGCCGAATGAATGATCTTCATATCTCTGTTAATTTCTGTCTGTCCGTCCACTGTCAGTTAACCCTGTAAAAAAAGATTGTTTAAAAATAATTTGTGGTTTATGTAGGCATTTTAAATGTGAGTGTGATAAAGTGATTTTTTTTTTCCAAAATAATTTTAAGTACATGTATTTTGAATATCTTTTTTTGGGGGGGGGGTAAACTTTTTTTCATGTAAAGCGCGGTGAGTCTTGCTGTGTCAGGAGAATAGCGCTAGAGAAGATTTATTTATTATTATTATTATTATTTGGGCCAAACTGAAGAAAACGATGATAAGCTATCATCGATTCCCAAGTCCAGAAACCCCCCAGAGACGAATGGAGAGAGTTCGTAATCAAATGCTGCCCATTTCTCAGGTCAGATGTTGAAAACGATCTCGATGTTCTAAGCGGCTAAACTTCGTCTAAGAGTGAGGTCCCTTGTTTCTATAGCGTTGCCTCAGCACATTTGATCGCTAAACTTCTCAAGCGTTTTGGAATCGCATCTTCGAAATTAATGATAAATCACACGTTTTATAAGGCAAGGGTCAACAAGAGAGACTCTGTGAAATCATCGCAGACAATTGCTAGCAATTTAAAATGCCAGGCGCCAATGCAATCGGAGTTTAGTGTTCAATAGCGCTTTGTAAACTATCGAGCATTTTACCTAGCCATGTTTGGGAGCAGGGCTCCCAAAACCTAAAAATTACCCACAATGAGTTGCGCGTGGTGCTTTTGAAAGTGCAAATTGAGGAAACCCGCCGTTTGATTTGGCTTGAATATCTTGGAAACTTTTTATTATAATGTTATGCAATTTTGTTTTAGGATGTTTGTTTGAGTGATCTCAATCCGTTTCTGCAATAAACAGCATCGGGATATATTACCTTTAAAATAGCTCTCGACCTTGTAAACTGCAGACTATATTCTTTGTGGATTAATGGATTTTGCTATGTTGGTGGTTTAAACAAAATTTATTAACATAATACATTGCAGTGTACACAAATTATTGTATGAGCACAACAAGCTATAAGCTTATAAGCGCACTCAAGAACGTTTCAGTTACGAACAAAAGGCTGCATCATGAAATTACTTGAATAGCTATGAGAAAAATACAATTGGAATAAGAAAAATAACTAAGCAAAGATAACAATACATCATGCACCAATTTATAACTAGACAAACAAACAATAGAAGTAAAAAAGAAAAAGAAAAAACAAGAAAAAGGAAAGAAGAAACAACAACAACAAAAACACACCACACAACAACAACAACAGCAACAACAAACAACTAAGAATGGGGGTGGTGTTACAAAATACTACATGCTAAGTACACTATGTATAAACCAACAATCAAAGAGTTATATCAGTACATCTCAACAGGGCACACAAAGTCTTGTGCTATGCTATTGAATAATTATTGTTTACGTGTTTTTTTTCAAATTGCCACTAAAACATTAATCGTTATTAAAACGTTTCGAAGCGCTTATAAAATTACATACTGCTAACATAATTGATTTGTTTTCACTTACATTTTTGTCCCTGCTTCCAAACAGAAGAGTAGAAACATTAGTTTGAACAACTTGTGGTAACAGTCCAATCGTTTGAGCTCTAGGTTCAATGTACAACGTGCATTCCAAAAGAAAATGATATACACTTTCCACTGCAGAACCACAAGTACAATATGAATCATCAGAAAGGTGTCATTTAACAAGGTCATGCTTAAGATCGCTCATCTCTAACCGAAGCTTGCAAACAACTGTTTCCATGAATCTTGTTGGTAAATAATAATAAACAGGAACTTCACTGTCCGTTCGTTTTAGAAAACGTTTAAAGCGACTTAAGGAATCCCATTGTTTTACTTCATCTGGTAAATCGTTCCACAGAGCTGTTGTTGATGGAAAAAATGACGATTGATAAAGTGCAGTTCTGCAGTAAGGAATCTGTCTCTCTAAAAGATTTCGGTGATGGTATGGATTAACATTAGACACAAGCTGAGGTAAACGATTAGTAAGGTAAAGTGGAACAGTTCCGTTTACGATTTTAAAGTACATGATTAGTTTGTGTCGATGACGGCGTTCTTTTAATGAAATAAAACCAGATTCAGAATAAAGTTTTTGGTGACTTGTACCACGCACTGTTCCAGTTATTGTTCTGAGGGCATCTAAATGAAGATCTTCTAAGTCTTGTGCTAATTTATCTGTACAATTGTCCCATATAATATCTGAAAAATCAAGGTGAGGCATAATAAATGACTTATGCATTGTTTCAAGAGATCTACGACTGAGTCGGTACTTGAAGGACCGAAGACAAGCAACTAAAACTCTACATTTCGATATAACTGCTCTAATGTGATAGTCCCATTTACAATTATTCTGGATAATTACGCCAAGATGTTTATGTTTATCAGTTTCTTGTAAAATGGTTTCTTCAAATGTAAGTGGAAGTACATGGGGCACAGTTTGGTTGGATATTGTCATAAGTTCTGTTTTCGATTGATTAAACTTAACTTTCCATTTTTTAGCCCATTCAGAAATTTTATGAAGATCAGAATTCAGAATATCTGTTCGAAGTTGAGTATTTTCTAGCCCTAAGTACATGCTCGTATCATCCGCAAATAACTTCACTAATGATTCTATGTCAATCACTATATCATTTATATAAATCAAGAACAATAATGGTCAAAGTACTGTACCCTGGGGGACACCTGCTGAGATAGGAAGATAACATGATTTACTACCTTTAAATACAACAGCTTGGCTACGGTCCTTCAAGTAATCTGCAAACCATCCCAAAAGTTGTCCCCGGATTCCTAGTACTGAAAGCTTACAAAGAAGTCCCTTATGCCAAACTTTATCAAACGCTTTAGATATGTCAAAAAGTATTACCTGAGCAGTTGTTTTGTTATCCAGAAACTTACAAAAATCATCATAGATAACTAAAAGCTGAGAAACAGTTGAATCGTTAGGAACAAAACCAGATTGAGCACTGGTTAATAAGTTATTTTCCATCAAATATTTAAAAACATGTTTTTGTACACATTTTTCTAATACTTTACCTATACAGCTTAATAAAGAAATAGGGCGGTAATTATCAACTTTGTGTCTATCACCTTTCTTAAATATGGGCGTTACATGAGCAATTTTCCACACTGACGGAAATCGACTTTCAGATAAACAGCGGTTAAAGATATGTGTTAGAGGTTCACAGATTACATCTGCTGTTGCTGAAAGTATCTTGTTGTGTACTAAATCTGGTCCAACTGCCTTAGTAGAATCAAGACGTTTTAAAATTTCTTTTACCATTTCTTTAGTAATAATCAACCCTATGCCTCCCGATCAATCGAACCGAGAATCGATCTTGAGTTCCGAGTGATGGGAAGTAACTCCGAACGTCACACCAAATCTTTTATCTAAAAAAATCACCCAGAATAAAGTCGAACTCACATTTAATTTCTGAAAGATGCATCTTGAATAGCAATGATGATATTTTCATTTGAAAGCTAACACAATGTCACACAACAAACCATGAATTAGAAGAAAAAAATCCGTAATGGTGCTCCGAGTATCGCGCCGAGTCAATACTGCGCACGTCACGTGGAAAAAAGAAAAAAATTTGGGGTCACTTCGAAAAATCCGTTCAAAAAGACTAGTGGGCGCTTTCCCTTGCTGTAAGAACCAAAAACGGACCACTGAGAGTCAGGAAAAGGAAGCACTAACTTAGTA
This sequence comes from Phymorhynchus buccinoides, assembly GCA_017654935.2. NCBI lineage: Eukaryota > Metazoa > Mollusca > Gastropoda > Neogastropoda > Raphitomidae > Phymorhynchus > Phymorhynchus buccinoides. Next base: position 7,047,742 of record CM065711.1, on the reverse strand, counting down.
TATTGCATTTTGGGTAGGGAGAAAGTGAAAGTGAAAGTGAACGTACTAGACCTGGCGTTCAGCGGGCGCAATCGGCGCATACGGGCTGCATGGGTTGACAAAATTTGGGCGCCTTCGGCATCTGTAGCCTAAAGAGAGTTAAGTGATCAATAGAACCAGGGGTTTCTGCAATGGGAGGGGTATTGCCATTATCATTTTCATCAGTGGACTGTGTAACAAAATATTGATTGAATGCTGTAGCCTTCTCAAAAGGAGAATAATTAACCTGACCGTTGCTTTCTATTGGAGGGATGTTATCAGGGATTCCCTTTTTGGAAATAAAAGATTTAACTAATCTCCACCAGTTTTTACTACCAAATTGGTTGGGGGTAGAAATTTGAATATCTAGCTCTGCAATGTATTCGGTTTTCCTAAGTCTTATTGTGGCTGTTAAATCATTCCGGATACGTCTGAAGAGAGCCCAAGCCCAATCTGTGTCAAAGAATTTTGCCAACTTATGCACATTGTTCTTCCGTTTAATTAATTTCTTGATCTCTGCTGTGATCCAAGCTGCATCATGTTCATTTACAGTAATCACTTTGACTGGCATACAAAGGTCAGCAATGTACATAAGGTAATCAGAAAATGCTTTTGCAGACTCATCAATAGTAACCATGGATAGAATGGGAGTCCAGTCAGTGCCTGCCAGTTTTTCATTCAGTTTCTCAATATCCAGTTTAGCATAATTACGAATTGTTCGTTTATACCTAGAGGTTACTTTGCGAGGTGTTTTTAAAACAACAAGTGGAACACAGTGGTCACTACAGACTGGTGGTAATACATCCACTGACTGAACAAGATTAATGCAAGGAGTGAGAATTAAATCTATTATAGTGGAGGAATGCTGTGTTATACGTGTGGGTTTATTAACCATTTGAAAAAGACTATTACTTGACATTATGTTACGAAGATGCACAGGAGGCTGTTGGGAACAGTCAGCATTAAAGTCCCCTAAGACTATGTATTTATCAGGTGTGTTGCCAACTGTTTGCATAGACTGGTCTATTAAAGTCCAATAAGCCACATTGGCATCAGGGGGTCTATAACATGAACCTACTAAAAGGGTATCTTGGTCTACTTTTGTCTCTATCCAAACAGCTTCTAAAGCTGGATTACATAAGTCTGGTCTTGGTTTACAAATAAGATTGTTCTTTACATAAACAGCAACCCCTCCATGCGCATCACCTGGCCTGTCTTTGCAAATGGGAGGGTTAAATCCCTCTATTAGAATTGAATCATTACCTATGTCCTCAGACAACCACGTTTCCGACACTGACAATGTCATACTGACTTACTTCACACTGAAAAAGATAAATTTTGTGACGGAGGCTGCAAACATTAACATGAATAATTGATAAGCCATCAGTTATATCTACAGGACCTGGGTTGGGGTGAATATCGCCTGCCGGTTGCAATAACAAAACTATAACATGTAGACAAAAACACAATATTAGGGATGTAACACAATTCAGAGGATCAGACTGAACATGAACCCCTTCAAACAATAGAGGGCTGGTAAGGTTGGTATCAATATCAACATTTTTCTCCATTATATATGAGTTATTCACTACCAGAAACCAGAAGATGGACAAGTTTAAGGCAGATGGACCATGTGTTATTAAAAGTAAAAGTGGTCTAATGCAAGCATATGTGATGAAGGACAGTTTATAGGTGGATAGTTTGAGTGCCCTGTTATAGTATGACCCAATTCTGGCCCTGTACTGAGCGGTATTACAAGTCATGTTACGGAGCGTACAAGAAAATCAAAGAGATCAGAAGCCAGACTGGGAACAATGCCTCTTAATTTGTTCTCAATTCTTGCACGGTGTACAGCATACAACGAGACAATAATCCTTAACTCCCTTCTATAAAGAGTAATACATTTGAATAAGTCAACAAAGAAAACATAAAAAAGCGTAAAACTACTGTGAAGATGAAAACAAAAACATCCATACAAAAAGAAATATGACATAGCAAAAAGTCATGTACTCCTTTTACCAACATTAAATGAATGTGTAGTTTGTTCATAATTAAATGAATGTGGAGCATACATAATGGATGAATCATTTAATGAAGTAAAGGTGAATATGGACGATGGGATGTATTGGACTGGCCTTAGAAGTTAGCTGGCATAATGGATGATTATCATATACAAGACCAGATATATACCAGGACACATAGACATGCATGCATATATGCTTGCACATGTTACGAAAGCATGTTCACACAAAAACACAAACAAAAGATATGTATTAATGCGTCATATGTACAGTAATTCACTAGAATGATTTTGTGAAGTAGAAGTAAACAATTAATGTGTAACTATGCCAACCCCGAGCATACATATGTGATTGAAAGAAAGAAAACATGGTGGCATTGATAATGTGGTTGAAATAACGTACATACACAGAAATACACACACACTACATGCATCTACACATACATATTTACATAATGCGAGAATGATTTAGATGCAGCGTTAATCACATTTAACATCCAACACAGCACTAGTGCTGTTGCACATTTACACACAATTTTATGCGTGTGTTGGAACTCACCAAGTCAAAAAGGTGCATTATTCAG
>CM065711.1:7027620-7042620 GCA_017654935.2 Phymorhynchus buccinoides | reverse complement strand
ACATACTTTCCTCACCAGCTTATCAGTGGATTCACCTTCGCTCTCAGGAACTGATGTGATCCTGACTGAATTTCGCCTACTGTACTGCTCCAGCTCATCGACCCTGTCCTCCAATGTCATGATCTCTGTATCCTTGGCCTGAATAATCCCCTTGAGCTCAGCCACCATTGCATTTAAATTCTGTATTTCCGTCTAGTGACTGTTTTACTTCAACTGCTAACGCCTTAGCAAGCATGGGGAGAATGGTCGGATCTCTTAGGGCAGTCTTCAAACTCTCTACCTGGGAATTTCCGACAACATCAACACGTCCACTGTGTCTTTCCTCAACCATGGTGCTAGAGAGGAATTCGGGGCTGATGATCGTATCGTCTCCTTCACTACCAAGTTCCGACAAGCATGTCCTCTTGTCACAGTCCATCTGTAGAGGAGAAGTTGCAGGCCTTTTCCCCCTATTATCCCTGCTATCAGCCATGGCAACGCTTTACAAAAAAAAGACGGAATGACTTGTGTTAGACAACTTGACACACCACACCACAACACGCTTGTCACGCTTGTCTTTTTCCCACATGCACGCACACTTCAGAAATAAAAGCAGGGAGTCACATTTGCACATGAAGAATGACAATGAATGTTTCAAAATATTGACCTCTTTTTTTTTTTTTTACAAATGAAGGGCACGATAAAAATGTCGAAGTACACTACAAGCTGTTTCTACAAACTGACCGGGCAAACTCATCCTAGAACCAAATGCAGGCAATACACACCATTTTACACCAGTTTCTCGCCAGATTTCGAACAACAATACTGTCACTTACTTCATAGTTATAGAATAAACCAAATACTCCACAATAACATCCGATTAAACTAAAAAAATCAGGAGCACACACACTAGAGTTGTCACACAGCCGCCATCTTGCCACTCTTTTTTGCTATGTTGGTGCAGCGGTTGTTATGATTCAGATCTACATGGAGGCGCATCTCGCCTCTTCAATGCATTGTAATTTTCTGATGTTTTGGGCTCTCTCGAAGCGTGTTTTTTTAGTTGACCCGAGCTAAAGCTCTCGTTAGCAAAAGAACACGCTTCTCTAGATCCCAAAAGTCATGTACCATGCCCAAATCCAAAACACTTATAATGTTCACATCAACTGTTATGAGAGAATTGGCAACTTTCCAAATAAGTTCATTCCGTAAGATGCTATTGAATGTCACCTGATCAGATCTAGAGGCCGATTTCATTTTATTGTGTTGTTGGCCTTAATTAAGGAACTTTTCTTTGAATGTTCTACTCTTTATTATTCCCTCTGTTAGAAGAGCGTGACCATTACGGCAGTCAAGAGACCGTTGTGACCTAGCCAGTGTAAAGTTTCTTGTTCGAGGATGATATTCGGATAAGTACTGATGACAAATACATTTATGGGCATTTATTAGGGAAGCCTGGCTAAAATCTCCATTCACTCCTGGGTACTGAAAAGCAAAAAAAAAGTAAATAGGGTTAATGCATGAGTGATATTGTTACTCACCACAAAACATGTACCTACAATTTGATTTTGACTCACCACACAACCCGAGACACACACAGGCACAGACACACAATCACATGGATGCACATGTGTGCCAATAGTTTAGTTGATCCTTGTGCAGAAACTTTCAGAAAACATGTCGCATGCGGGTGTGCATGCATACGTGTGCGCACGAGGGAGAGAGAGAGAGAGAGAGAGAGAGAGAGAGAGAGAGAGAGAGAGAGAGAGAGAGAGAGAGAGAGAGAGAGAGAGAGAGAGAGCAAAACCTGTGATTTATTGAAACGTCCTGAACAAGCAGAGACCTGGATAAAACGGAATGATTTATGGGGAGTCTGTTCAGTGCGAGAGAGAGAGAGAGAGAGAGAGAGAGAGAGAGAGAGAGAGAGAGAGAGAGAGAGAGAGAGAGAGAGCAAAACCTGTGATTTATTGAAACGTCCTGAACAAGCAGAGACCTGGATAAAACGGAATGATTTATGGGGAGTCTGTTCAGTGCGAGAGAAAGAGAGAGAGAGAGAGATTGGGGTGGGATGGAAGAAGGGGAAGGGGTGAGGGGTAGAGTGAGGGGCAGTCGAGGGAGATGAGTACAATGGTACAGACTCAACATTAAAGGAAGAGAATTGTGATTAATCGTAACACTACTTTGTTCACTATTCCCTACGCTGCCTAAGGGCACACTTTGTGCTTCATTTATTGTTTGTGGCTCAAGCCACAAACCTATAACTCACTTTGTCGGTCAGTCGGTCGGTCCAAAATTGTCGCACATATTGACAAAATTGTCGCACTTCAAATCGAGGCTGCACTTCAAATTGAGGCCGCTCTTTAAAATGATGTATTTTAAAGCGTACAAAATAATAAACATACGTAATACAGACACTACCATAGACACGACGAGTATGCGGTGCTTCTTTTGATGAGAATAAGTAGGATACATAGTTTTAAATGTTTTCCAAAAGATATAAAAAGTTACGAAAAGGTGCAGAGATAACATTCTGGTTTACAGATTAAAATTATTGAAAAGCCAGGGGAGGCGACTCATGATTGGAGTGGTAAAAATAGACCGTGTGCCACAAATTATTGCGAATTCGCGCTTGTTGTTGTATTACTTGTAGACCTACGTGCATTGGGACAAACAGTTGTTTAAACTGGGGAATGTTCTATTGGGGACATCTCCATATCCATGGCTAAAAGGTTCAAGATATCAAGACAAAGAGGCCTTTCCCTTTTCTAAATTGTAAATGTAATACTGATAAATCGTTTATTTAAAGCAACATTAATTATCTACAAATATTCGACTTATTATTTTGGCGTATTTTTATATTATGCTACTCAACATTTTCTTTGCATCACTTTTTGTTTCGAAAATTGTGGGAAAGTACTGCTTGATTTGCCTAATGTGGTTGACTGATACTGACACTGACTTCAGTCATTAATTTATCTGTAGTGTTGAAAAAGTGAGTAGTGTTCACTTCATGCACATTTTTTGCGCGATTCCACGACGTTTACATGGCCCAGCATGACCGTAATGGAGGAGGCTCACTTCTGGTCTGGGATTGAATCAGTGTGCAGGGAAAGACCAATCTCCATGATTGTGTTCGTGAACGGAACCATGATGGCAGCCAGATACTGGGATGAAATCCTTGATCCATATGTGATATCCTACGCTAAAGCTGATGGCCTGGAGTTCATCCTCATGGATGATAACACCCGTCCACACACGTTGTGGCCAAGTACCTGGATGACAAATCAGTCGAGCAAATGGAAGGGCCAGCCAGGTATTCTGCCTTAAATCCAATTAACCATGTTTGGGACATGATTGGAAGAGCTGTTTGTGCATGTGTCAACCAGCCACAAACCCTGGTTCAGCTTGGGCAGGCCTTTCAGGAGGAGTGGGATGGGATTCCCCAGCAGACTGTCCCAAACCTCATCTGCTCTGTGAGCAGGCGTTGTCGGGCTGTCATTGAGGTGCGTGGAGGTCACACACGTTACTGACAGTCAGTTTTCAGTAATTTATTAGGAATTTGCAAAATTCTTAATGCAATAAAGTTTTTGCCCCATATGCTGAAAACCCTGAAATTTGAGGGTAGGCTTGATTTTGTGTCTTTCAAACCATTTAAATCTTCAAAACTCTATTGTTATCGATTATATTTTGTTGTCAGATGACCAGACAATTAAATGGATACATTTTATTTGAATAAATCCACTGGGATATGCAACAGCGTTTCTAAAAAAAAGTGATGCGAAGCAAGTGTTGAGTATTATAGTTAATTCACTGATAGGCCTACATCATATTGGTTATGCGCTAAGATAAACAATGATTTCTTACATCATTATTGTAAATAGACACCTGTTGGTTGTTGTTCTACTGATCTGCACCCAATCCTTGCATTCAACAAGGGTCTAACAGGCAGTGGGCTCTTCGCCCTGAAACCATCATACCCTATGAAAGCGAAAGAATGGATTAAGTCAAAGGGGCCCATGGCAGCCTTATCTCCCTGTAGAAGAAAACGTAATTAACAAGGAAAAAAGCCAGATGTTAAGGATAGTATCATTTTGCTAGCAACCCTCTTAATACGAGTGTCTCTAACTTTTCTGTGTGAAACTATAGTCTGTGCTTTTCTTCAACCAAGCAGCTACCTACCTCTAATCTGAGCTGGCATAAAAGAAGAGGAGTCATGAAGCAGCTTTCTTTTATGCAGCATCAACCTGTAAACTTTAACTGATTTTGTGACTATTTCTTCTTTAACATTTCCCCACATACTTGCAGTGAAGATTAAAAACGCTTCTTTATTTCATTATATTCGTGTACATTGAAGCATAAGTATATGTTCTGGAAACATTTAAATATTTCAACTGATGATTTATGAAATTACCATTTTGGAGATCGATTGTTGTTGCTCTAAACAGACGACATACATTTCCAAATCTAAATTTCTACAAATAATATTCATAACAAAAGCGTCATAGTTCCAATATTCTAAGAGGTTTTTTTCAATCAAGAAACATACGATGATTGCTATAAGTAAACTGACACTCGCATGTCGAGGGGTACATTCCAGAGAGTGCTATCACACATGGAATAAAGATGGCTGATGGTACCTTCTGACAAAGACCCTATGATGTGTTATTCACAGGTGAAAATGAATAAAGATGGCTCATGGTACCTTCTGACAAAGACCCTTTGATGTGTTTTTCACAGGTGAAAATGAATAAAGATGGCTCATGGTACCTTCTGACAAAGACCCTTTGATGTGTTTTTCACAGGTGAAAATGAATAAAGATGGCTCATGGTACCTTCTGACAAAGACCCTTTGATGTGTTTTTCACAGGTGCAATGGAATGAAGATGGCTCATGGTATCTTCTGACAAAGACCCTTTGATGTGTTATTCACAGGTGAAAATGAATAAAGATGGCTCACGGTACTTTCTGACAAAGACCCTATGATGTGTTTTTCACAGGTGAAAAGGAATAAAGATGGCTCATGGTACCTTCTGACAAAGACCCTTTGATGTGTTTTTCACAGGTGAAAATGAATAAAGATGGCTCATGGTACCTTCTGACAAAGACCCTTTGATGTGTTTTTCACAGGTGAAAATGAATAAAGATGGCTCATGGTACCTTCTGACAAAGACCCTTTGATGTGTTTTTCACAGGTGAAAATGAATAAAGATGGCTCATGGTACCTTCTGACAAAGACCCTTTGATGTGTTATTCACAGGTGAAAATGAATAAAGATGGCTCATGGTACCTTCTGACCAAGACCCTTTGATGTGTTATTCACAGGTGAAAAGGAATAAAGATGGCTCATGGTACCTTCTGACAAAGACCCTTTGATGTGTTATTCACAGGTGAAAATGAATAAAGATGGCTCATGGTACCTTCTGACAAAGACCCTTTGATGTGTTATTCACAGGTGAAAAGGAATAAAGATGGCTCATGGTACTTTCTGACAAAGACCCTATGATGTGTTTTTCACAGGTGAAAAGGAATAAAGATGGCTGATTCTACCTTCTGACAAAGACCCTTTGATGTGTTATTCACAGGTGAAAATTAATAAAGATGGCTGATGGTACCTTCTGACAAAGACCCTTTGATGTGTTATTCACAGGTGAAAATTAATAAAGATGGCTGATGGTACCTTCTGACAAAGACCCTATGATGTGTTTTTCACAGGTGAAAAGGAATAAAGATGGCTGATTCTACCTTCTGACAAAGACCCTTTGATGTGTTATTCACAGGTGAAAATTAATAAAGATGGCTGATGGTACCTTCTGACAAAGACCCTTTGATGTGTTATTCACAGGTGAAAATGAATAAAGATGGCTGATGGTACCTTCTGACAAAGACCCTTTGATGTGTTATTCACAGGTGAAAAGGAATAAAGATGGCTCACGGTACTTTCTGACAAAGACCCTTTGATGTGTTATTCACAGGTGAAAATGAATAAAGATGGCTCATGGTACCTTCTGACAAAGACCCTTTGATGTGTTTTTCACAGGTGAAAATGAATAAAGATGGCTCATGGTACCTTCTGACAAAGACCCTTTGATGTGTTATTCACAGGTGAAAATGAATAAAGATGGCTGATGGTACCTTCTGACAAAGACCCATTGATGTGTTATTCACAGGTGAAAAGGAATAAAGATGGCTCACGGTACTTTCTGACAAAGACCCTTTGATGTGTTTTTCACAGGTGAAAATGAATAAAGATGGCTCATGGTACCTTGTGACAAAGACCCTATGATGTGTTATTCACAGGTGCAAAGGAATAAAGATGGCTCATGGTACCTTCTGACAAAGACCCTTTGATGTGTTTTTCACAGGTGAAAAGAACTCAGGCGCAACTGACACCAACACTACAAGTATCAACGCAGTGTGCCCTGGAACAGACTATTTCATGAAGCTAAACATATCAGAATTCACTGTTTTGTGGCTGAATGCAACAAAGTGTAGGAAGAAAAGGATGCCAGCACAGCAGGGGTTCGTGTACGGTAAATGTGGTGATTCCTCGACATTTTGTTTCATGCATATAAAAACCACAAACAATAAACTTGTTGGCATTTATATTCGACGCTTAGCATACTGGCGTGTTAGCAAACAATGGAAAACAACAGTAAATCTTCACTCATCTCGTTTCAGCTCTCAAACGCATTATGTGAATTCTGATTTTTTCCTTACTTTTGGCCCAGGAAAAATAGTCTACCTGTCTGAAAATCGTGCTTTGATTATGCATAGCAACAATCCTTTAATTGCGATTCAATTTTACCAGTTTCACAAGGAGAAGTTTGTTTTACAACACGTTTCAAATCACTCTGGATTCACAACTGCCCCTATGATTTATTCGACGAAAGTACCCTACCCACTTATTGCTGAGCTGAGATGGTGGCCAGGATATGTTTTTATGATCAGCTTTCAACAGTCATACTCGCCCTCAGTTTGTGAAGACAAGCGACACATGTTAAAATTTACTTATCGTCAACACTCTTCAGTACAGGAAACTGTGAAGTGTGTGTGCGGAACAAAATTATCACCAGCACATGTGTTCCCTGCTTCCATTCTTCAAATTAAGCTTTTGGTGTATTCTCCGACGTATGTTACACTGTATTTCTCTGCACTCTCTACTCAGCCTGACCAACTGTCCAGTGGTCAGTTCAACTGTTCTGTGACTCATTACTCTCACTTTGAGGATCACCTGCACTGTAACCTGAAGACAGAGTGTGAAGATGGAAGAGATGAGACAGAACACTGTCCCTTCAGTAGTCCACAATGCCAGGGGCTAGTGGCTACACGTGGAAAATGTTATAAACTGGTAATACCTAAAGGGTTAACTGAAATCCTTTTCTTTGGACACACCTGCAAAATCATTGAGGGAAAACTGGCTTCAATAAAAACAATCCGGGAAAAAATGGATGCTTTGCCAAGTTTTAATAATTATGTTAAATTCGAAACTTTACTAGGATACATGACAGGCTTTCATAAAGATCCATTCTTGTACAGCAAGTTCCGTAAATGGTCTGATGATACTTTGATCTACAACATGAACCATATGAAATCGCATCCATATTTACCTTCCAGGACAAAGGGTACTGGCAAACTTTTGTCAATGTTGATAGCTACAAAGCCAATGAAATACAGAAAATCGTTACCACAATCTATACTGTGCGAATTGAAGTATCACACACCTAAGACAATTTCTATCCAAATAATTTTTGATCATCATCACAACTTTGATTTAAACACACGTCAGATCTTCTTTGTTTGGCCACATGCGCATGTAACGCAACTCTTTTTGACTTTTGGCTTGAGTGAAAAGTGTGTGACAATGTCACTTTCACAGTGTTACATGACAATGAATGTGAGCAAAAGGCAGGACTTCAGAACTTCTCCACATGTTCTAGATGTGATGGGTACTTTTTCTTTGTTTAAATGTGATATGAAAACCGCGATACATCATACTTTTGTGTGTGATTTCAGAAAGGACTGTTCTGATAACTCTGATGAGTCATTCTGTGAGCATCGTTCATGTCAGAACTGCTTGTGCTCGAATTTGCAATGCATCACCCAAAGTCAGCGTTGCAATGAATTTTCAGACCTATTGGATAATTCTGATGAAATTGATTGTGTAAGGAAAATTCATTTATATAGAAGAAGACAAGCCTCCATTCCAACAATGTACATCAACTTGGACGGTACTGGTTACTTCACGCAACAAAGAATGACAGACGAAGACCCTTGCCCAGATTCCCATTACCAATGCCCAACAGAGTGGCTGTACTGTCTCCCTATGTACACCCGATGCAACAGGTTTTCTGACTGCGTTTATGGTGAAGATGAACACGACTGCGAGAGTTTCACGTGCCCTAGTTACTATCAGTGCAGAGATTCCACAGTGTGTCTGCATGAAGATCACCTGTGTGATGGATTTCCTCAATGCCCTCTGCAGGATGATGAACTCCTGTGTGACAGGACCTGTCCTGAGGGCTGCCTATGTCAAGGTCATTCCTTTATCTGCAGTGAACCATTTCTGGTTGATCTCTACCCTCAGCTACGCTACATGGAAGCATCAGGCTCAGGCATGTCGATTAGGGACTTCACCGCAGCTTATTATCTGATCCATTTAAGTTTGTCGTTTTGTTCCCTGGATAACATTTCACACGTGAGCCTAAGAAACTTACAATACCTCAACCTTGCCAGTAATAATGTGAAAGAATTTGATATAACAATGTTTACACAGCTACCTAAACTGCAAATTGTGTTCCTGTCTAACAATCCTTTAAACATGAAGATGAATCAACTGTCACACATTATTCTTTACACCTGGACAAAACTGGATGTATCACGCACAAGTTTTAATATCTTGAGCAAAGAACTGTCTCTGTATTTACCACATCTGACACGTTTGAACGTATCATTCTCTTCAACAGGAACCATGGGAAGGAAAAGCTTGAACAACATGCCTTCTTTGACCGAACTGGACCTAACAGGAATCCCAGTCAACTCATTTCCTACTGATGTGTTTTTCAAATCTTATGACTTAAGGCAGATCATCGCTTCAGACCACAGGTTTTGTTGTGATCTTTTGTTCGCAAAGGAATCAAAGGAAAGAGACTGCTCAGCATCGTATGCTGTACTTCCTTCATGTGAATCGCTAATACAATCTGAACTACATTTAGTATACTTTGGGTTTGTATGGGTGTCATCCATTATGATGAACCTAGTTACCATTTTACTGGCTTTGTTTACTGCCTGTGTTAAAGAGGTGTTTGACAACATTTGTGTCAGGGTCATTGTCCATTTGCATGTTGCTGATATGTGTATGGGAATCCATGTGGGAATCAGTTTATTAGCTAATGCATTGTTTCATGGTGAATACATGAAACTTGAAGAAACATGGACCAACAGTTTCCTTTGCAGATTTTCAGGGTTTCTGTTCCTTTGGTGCAGTGAGGTGTCTGTGTTCATTGTGTTTCTCACCACGCTGGGTCACACCATTCTTCTTCACACCCCCAATGTTTCCTGGAGGTCTGATGACCGCTTCCCTGTCATCCTTTGTGCGGTGGTCTGGCTGGTGGCATTCTGTGTGGCCCTCGTCCCTTTTCTTCCAGGACTGTCCCACTTAGGCCTCTCTGGTCAGTCTGGTCTGTGTCGGCTGGCTTTATTCCAACACTACACCTCTGACCAACCGTTCAGGTGGCTGAAAGTCATTGCCAGCCTCAATTATATTATGTGTGTAGTCGCTATAGTTTGTCAGGTTTTGTCATACGTTCGTTTGCCAAAGTATAGGGTTTTGATGAACCCTGTAAACCGCTCACTTTTCCCCTCTGTCCATCTGGTCAGGAGTCTGACCATCCCTCACGCTCTGTGCTGGTGTTCGTTGGGTTTAGTGACCATTACGATGTTCACCAGTAGTATGGCTTCAGTGAAGAAGGTTCATGACACACTGGTTGTGTTTGTGTTACCGTTCAGCGCGGCTCTTGACCCACTGTTGTACCTGTGGACTCTGGTATCCCAAAAAGGAGCCAGGGCAATGGAAGAAAAGATATTGAAAATGCTGACATTGAAACTGGACACAAGTGCAAAATCAAAAACAGAGAGGGTTTCAAAGCAAGGACATTACCGAGTGATTTAAACTCTTCCAGTTCTGTGCAAAGCATACCTGTTTAGTGTTTACTCTCCATTATCAAACACACACACACACACACACACACACACACACACACACACACCCACACACACACACACACACACACACACACACACACACACACACACACACACACACACATACACACATACGCACACACACGCACACACACACACGCACACACACACACGCACACACGCGCGCACGCACACACACACACACACACACACACACACACACACACACACACACACACACACACACACACACACACACACACACACACATACACAAACAAACACATGCACACATGCACACACACATACACACACACACACACACACACACACACACACAACACAACACACACACACACACACACACACACACACACACACACACACACACACACACACACACACACATATATATATATGCACAGGCGCGCTTACACAAAACACAGATGTACAAATAAACGTAGACCTGCAAAAAACAGGCACACTGTTCTCAACCCTGATTAGGACAGCTGGTTGCTTTATACAACATTGCTCATCTCAACTCAATTCAAATTCATGTAGCCCTCGAACAAAGGAGAACGTTGTCCTCTCTGCAGATTGAGAGTGGCAAAAGCAAGATGCGATAACACTTGGATATTTTCAACTGTGCATGATAAATACTTGAACATAATTAGATGACCACTAGGATCAATCGTAGACACATGAAACACAAGACATTCAGGTAGTATTTGGTCCTTTTATTGAGGCTCAACATACAGACGTTTCGTATGATACATACGTGGTCCTTTTATTGAGGCTCAGCATACAGACGTTTCGTATGATACATACGTTATCATGATAGTATATGTATCACACGAAACGTCTGTATGTTGAGCCTCAATAAAAGGACCAAATACTACCTGAATGTGTTCTGTTTCATGTGTGCATGATACGTTTCCACAAAGCACCTGCCTTGTTTAGTATGGGATATTTCCAACGGATGTTGTGCATTAATTCCTACATAACTGGACATATGTTAATGCTTAACTGTGACATTTGTTCACAATCGCCCACAATTACCACTTGTAATGTTTTGCTGGAAGAGACGAGGTAAATCTATGTTTCAGCATTTCATTATTTCAGGACAATAGTCAGAGAGTCTGTATGCAGCACAAAGAAATCGAAGAAGTACAATGCCATAAAGTGAGATGTATCAAAGCGGTATTGCATGAAAGCTTTTCTCTAAAGCCAGATTGGCTCGGATGTAGAAGGTTATATTTAGCGACATGTAACAAGATATGATGTGTGATGTGCTGTTCAAGTGGTTTAGAAATGATAGAAGAAGAAGAAGAAGAAGAAGAAGAAGAAGAAGAAGAAGAAGAAACAGAAGAAGAAGAAGAAGAAGAAGAAGAAGAAGAAGAAGAAGAAGAAGACAGAAGAAGAAGAAGAAGAAGAAACAGAAGAAGAAGAAGAAGAAGAAGAAGAAGAAGAAGAAGAAGAAGAAGAACAAGAAGAAGAACAAGAAGAAGAAGAACAACAACATTTAGTGTGTATCTTGCCTTTCTCACATCTATAAGATTAAATGGGGCTGATCTTAAATACCCCCCACGTCAGGTATCACATTCCCTCTTATGCCTGTAAGATTTCTTAAGATTTCTTACCAGCTATAAGAGGGAAAAGACGTGAAAAGCATGATTTTGACACGTGACGTGATGGGTCTTTAAAACACGATGCCGCATTTGAACCCTTAGCCGATCCGTATTTTGACTGATCTCTCTTTCATTCTCCTCTTTTCACTTTCTTCTCAATCATTTTGCATGTGACCCCCGTCGTTTCTATTCTCGGGTGCTTCCCCTTCTAGTCAGGGATGTCATGTCGTCTCGTTCAATTTGTTTGCTGTTTTTGTTTGTTTTTTATTTTGTTTTTTTGCGTTCCTTTTTCCCTTCTCTTCCATGTACCCCCATGGGGCTTTTTTTTGGAAATAAATTTGAAACTTGAAACTTGAAACTTGCTAAAATTGATGTTGTTTTAATTTTGTTGTATTGGTTAGGGTACCCCAAACCTAAAAAACATAGGGTTAGAAATTTTCCATCCCTCTACCTATTTTGGGGGATGGGGGGGGGGATCTGACCCATAAATCCCCTAAATCAGACTGGGTTAAGTTCAATTCTATCCATTCTGTATGTAGCTAAGTGGTGTAAAGAGCTGTAACTAAACATAAGCTTTACATAACTAACTTCCACTCACAAGCCAAACCTGTTGATTTATCATTTCAAAACTTTATTTACAACTTCGTGTGACCAAGTTCAAAATAATTCAACAAAGTCAGTGCCCTCCCGGTACTTATCTGGGCAAATTAACAGAGGAATTACTAAAAATACTGCTATTACTACTACTACTACTACTACTACTACTACTACTACTACTACTACTACTACTACTACTACTACTACTACTACTACTACTACTACTACTACTACTACTACTACTACTACTACTACTACTATACTACTACAACAACAACAACAACAGCTGCTGCTGCTGCTG
Organism: Phymorhynchus buccinoides; assembly: GCA_017654935.2. Classification (NCBI taxonomy): domain Eukaryota; kingdom Metazoa; phylum Mollusca; class Gastropoda; order Neogastropoda; family Raphitomidae; genus Phymorhynchus; species Phymorhynchus buccinoides. The sequence continues at coordinate 7,029,915 of CM065711.1, read as the reverse complement.
CTGCTGCTGCTGCTGCTACTACTACTACTACTACTACTACTACTACTACTACTACTACTACTACTGCTGCTGCTGCTGCTGCTGCTGCTGCTGCTGCTGCTGCTGCTGCTGCTGCTACTACTACTACTACTACTACTACTACTACTACTACTACTACTACTACTACTACTACTACTACTACTACTACTAACTACAACTACTACTACAACAACTACAACAACAACAACAACTACTACTACTACTACTACTACTACTACTACTACTACTACTACTACTACTACTACTACTACTACTACTACTGCTGCTGCTGCTGCTGCTGCTGCTGCTACTACTACTACTACTACTACTACTACTACTACTACTACTACTACTACTACTACTACTACTACAACAACAACAACAACTACTACTACTACTATAACTACTACTACTACTACTACTACTACTACTACTACTACTACTACTACTACTACTACTACTACTACTATTACTACTAGACAGGACTATGACTGGGAGTCAGCTTACATAACAAACTCAACCTAATGAAGCGAACAAGACTTAACAAACAAAAGACAAAGCAAAACCTAACAAGACAAAACCCGAAGCAAAAACGGAACGGAAACAAAAACCAAGCCCAAAACCCGTCACGCCAACGGCTGCTTCCCAAGGTTCCTCCTATGCAGACACAAAAGGACAAGCAAAATTATTGCATAGTTCCACAGTGATAATCATAGCAATGCATTATTCATTTCTACTATCACACCGACTCTGAGAACTCCAAAGGTGAATATTATTTCATCCTCCTACGACAAAAATGCTGGTTCCCCTAAGTTCTGTACTGAATCATACTCTTGGGAGAGATATATTAGTCTCATGCTCCCCAAACACATTTAGTTCTACCAACAATACCCTTCAAAACACTCCTTGAGAGGTAAATATTAATTTAGCCTCTCTGATATTCCAAGAAGATCCAAAAATCCCAAAACAAAATGCTCATGGTAGCCTATCATCAAATATGTTTCATAAACATACATAAAAATCATTGTTAGCTTTCACAGTACTCCAAATCCATGACATTTATTAATATATTGCATGTGCCTGTATTGGTGTGAACGTGTGTGTGTGTGTGTGTGTGTGTGTGTGTGTGTGTGTGTGTGTGTGTGTGTGTGTGTGTGTGTGTGTGTGTGCATGGTGTAGGAAGGAGAGACAGGGAGAAAGAGTGTTTGTGTGGGGGGAGTATGTGTGAGTGTCACTAAACAGCGAATGACCAGGCTGGTTCATGCCTCAGTATTAATACAATATGCTCGTTTTCTTGGAATTTGTTTAGTGATCATTTATGGACAAACAGGACAGGACAAAAACAGGACTGCAACTCTGCAGTCCATATTATAACTTGAAAAGTACTCAGCAAAAATGGGAGTTTGCACACAGCAGCAATTTCCACAAAAATAAATACCTTTGAGTCACATCATCTGTGCATGAGGTTCATCTTTCGTTCAGTTGAAATTCTTCAGCATCAAATGCTTAAAACATTCTTTACAAAAGAATGCTTCAAAAATAAGCAAGAACTCTATTCTGTAGACATTATGTCGTCTGGAGCGTGATAATTTGTCGTCTGTTTCGCTTCTGGACTAGTCTAACTAAGCAGAAAACCATATCCTGACTGGGGTAATACAATTCTTTTGAAAATGAAACCCTAATTATATTTTGAGTTCGATGCGACTCGTTCTTTTCTTCTACAAAAAGATCCCAACAATAGAACCCAACACTAATCAACCAAACACCCTCTCACATTCATAAATATTAAAGTTTTGTTTTACAAAAAAATGATTGAACAGACAGTCCTGTGTACCCTCGGAAAAGACGAGTAAAAAAATATACAATAACACAATGAAAGGGAGGCAAGTCATGACAGTAAAGAAAAGAGTGGATACAAAACTTCAGTAGCCTCTCTTTCCCTGTCCACGTGTAATTTCACATACTGTTTGCAACAGAGAGACCAAACTTAGGTTTTGATTGATTCTGGGTGGGTTTCAATGTCTGCTTACTGTCGGTAGCTAAAGATGCAAAGAAACTCTACAGAGTGTTGGACAAAAGATGTTCTTCAAAGAAACACCCCACCCCCCTTAATCCAGTGTTTTTGCCTGGGCTCCTTACAGTCCAAGGGGACTGGGTCACGCCCAGGTCATGTCTCTTCTTACTATTCAGTAATTGATATAACATAATTTCGGTGACATGTATGAGTTTGAAGACCAATAAAATGGGTTTGCATATGAGTCTTAGGTGCTATCTGTG
>CM065711.1:7017620-7022620 GCA_017654935.2 Phymorhynchus buccinoides | reverse complement strand
CGTGTGGGAATCCTGCTTGATCCAAACATCTTCAGCATTCTTCTCATGCTTCCTAAACTGTTTCCTGTCAGTAGCCTATGTATCGTGTGGGAATCCTGCTTCATCCAAACATCTTCAGCATTCTCCTCATGCTTCCTAAACTGTTTCCTGTCAGTAGCCTATGTATCGTGTGGGAATCCTGCTTCATCCAAACATCTTCAGCATTCTTCTCATGCTTCCTAAACTGTTTCCTGTCAGCAGCCTATGTATCATGTGGGAATCCTGCTTCATCCAAACATCTTCAGCATTCTCCTCATGCTTCCTAAACTGTTTCCTGTCAGCAGCCTATGTATCGTGTGGGAATCCTGCTTGATCCAAACATCTTCAGCATTCTTCTCATGCTTCCTAAACTGTTTCCTGTCAGCAGCCTATGTATCGTGTGGGAATCCTGCTTGATCCAAACATCTTCAGCATTCTTCTCATGCTTCCTAAACTGTTTCCTGTCAGTAGCCTATGTATCGTGTGGGAATCCTGCTTGATCCAAACATCTTCAGCATTCTTCTCATGCTTCCTAAACTGTTTCCTGTCAGTAGCCTATGTATCGTGTGGGAATCCTGCTTCATCCAAACATCTTCAGCATTCTCCTCATGCTTCCTAAACTGTTTCCTGTCAGTAGCCTATGTATCGTGTGGGAATCCTGCTTCATCCAAACATCTTCAGCATTCTTCTCATGCTTCCTAAACTGTTTCCTGTCAGCAGCCTATGTATCGTGTGGGAATCCTGCTTCATCCAAACATCATTCAGCATTCTCCTCATGCTTCCTAAACTGTTTCCTGTCAGCAGCCTATGTATCGTGTGGGAATCCTGCTTCATCCAAACATCATCAGCATTCTTCTCATGCTTCCTAAACTGTTTCCTGTCAGCAGCCTATGTATCATGTGGGAATCCTGCTTCATCCAAACATCTTCAGCATTCTTCTCATGCTTCCTAAACTGTTTCCTGTCAGTAGCCTATGTATCGTGTGGGAATCCTGCTTCATCCAAACATCATCAGCATTCTTCTCATGCTTCCTAAACTGTTTCCTGTCAGCAGCCTATGTATCGTGTGGGAATCCTGCTTCATCCAAACATCTTCAGCATTCTTCTCATGCTTCCTAAACTGTTTCCTGTCAGTAGCCTATGTATCGTGTGGGAATCCTGCTTCATCCAAACATCATCAGCATTCTTCTCATGCTTCCTAAACTGTTTCCTGTCAGCAGCCTATGTATCATGTGGGAATCCTGCTTCATCCAAACATCTTCAGCATTCTTCTCATGCTTCCTAAACTGTTTCCTGTCAGCAGCCTATGTATCGTGTGGGAATCCTGCTTGATCCAAACATCTTCAGCATTCTTCTCATGCTTCCTAAACTGTTTCCTGTCAGCAGCCTATGTATCGTGTGGGAATCCTGCTTGATCCAAACATCTTCAGCATTCTTCTCATGCTTCCTAAACTGTTTCCTGTCAGCAGCCTATGTATCGTGTGGGAATCCTGCTTGATCCAAACATCTTCAGCATTCTCCTCATGCTTCCTAAACTGTTTCCTGTCAGCAGCCTATGTATCGTGTGGGAATCCTGCTTCATCCAAACATCTTCAGCATTCTCCTCATGCTTCCTAAACTGTTTCCTGTCAGTAGCCTATGTATCGTGTGGGAATCCTGCTTCATCCAAACATCTTCAGCATTCTCCTCATGCTTCCTAAACTGTTTCCTGTCAGTAGCCTATGTATCGTGTGGGAATCCTGCTTGATCCAAACATCTTCAGCATTCTCCTCATGCTTCCTAAACTGTTTCCTGTCAGCAGCCTATGTATCGTGTGGGAATCCTGCTTGATCCAAACATCTTCAGCATTCTTCTCATGCTTCCTAAACTGTTTCCTGTCAGCAGCCTATGTATCGTGTGGGAATCCTGCTTGATCCAAACATCTTCAGCATTCTCCTCATGCTTCCTAAACTGTTTCCTGTCAGCAGCCTATGTATCGTGTGGGAATCCTGCTTCATCCAAACATCTTCAGCATTCTCCTCATGCTTCCTAAACTGTTTCCTGTCAGGGCCGGAAGTGGCGGAGGGGATTCTGGGGCCACCTGCAGCAAAGAAGGAACACGTTTTTGCTGTGTTTAGAATAAATCAAATGTTAATTTTCAGAGATAAATTGGTTTTTGTTTGTGGCTCAAGCCACAAACCTATAACTCACTTTGTCGGTCGGTCGGTCGGTCGGTCGGTCGGTCGGTCGGTCGGTCTGTCTGTCTGTCCAAAATTGTCGCACATTTTGACAGAATTGTCGCACTTCAAATCGAGGCTACACTTCAAATTGAGGCCGCTCTTTAAAATGATGTATTTTAAAAGCGTACAAAATAATAAACATACGTAATACAGACACTACAACAGACACGACGAGTATGCGGTGCTTCTTTTGATGAGCATAAGTAGGATACATAGTTTTAAATGTTTTCCAAAAGATATAAAAAGTTACGAAATGGTGCAGAGATAACATTCTGGTTTACAGATTAAAATTATTGAAAAGCCAGGGGAGGTGACTAATGATTGGAGTGGTAAAAATAGACCGCGTGCCACAAACTATTGCGATTTCGCGCTTGTTTTCTGACAATTTTGTAAGGGTGACAAAAACATTAATTTGAACAAAGTTCACGCGCGCGCGCGCGCTGTGTGTGTGTGTGTGTGTGTGTGTGTGTGTGTGTGTGTGTGTGTGTGTGTGTGTGTGTGTGTGTGTGTGTGTGTTTGTGTGCGTGTGTGTGTGTGTGTGCGCGCGCGTGCGTGCATGTGTGTGTGCATGTGTGTGTGTGTATTTGTTCGTGTGCATGTTTGTGTGTGCGTGTTTGTGTGTGTGTTCGTGCGTGTGTGTATGTGTGTGTGTGCGTGTGCATGCATGCGTGTGTGCGTTTGTGTGTGCGCGCGTGTGTGTGTGTGTGTGTTTTGTGCGCATGCGTGTATGTCTGTATGTGTTGGTCTGTCTGTCTGTCTGTCTGTCACTGTAGCGTGATGTAGTCCATGCCGGGATGTGAATACCATGACATGTATAAAACATCCATTTTCAGATAACACTTGTGCATTCTGTCATAATCGAACAGAGCGACATATGATGAACAAAATGTATCCATAATCATGTAATCTGATAAACTGCACAATATAATCACACACACACGCACGCACGTGTACACACACACACACACACACACACACACACACACACACACACACACACACACACACTTACAAAGATGACGGATTTCCGTTTAGATAAGGTAGGGTTGTGCAATTCCGCAGGTTTGTCTGTAGTCTTCTTCTTGTCCGTGTCGTTCTTCTTCAGGGCGGGTTTAGGAGGAGGAGGGTTCTTCTTTTTCTTGCGATTATTTCCCTTCCCTCGGTCTCCAAACAGATATCTGTCGATAGAGAAACGAGGAGTTATTACCTAATCGCACTGTCACACAAGAAATAAAGAAGAGTAATAGTATGTTTAGGCAATTACCTTTTGAAGTACTACTGTAAGCTGACGTGTGTGTATGTATGTATGCATGTTTGTATGTATGATTTTATGTATGTATGCATGCATGTACATAATCATCCAGGCACGCACCCATACCCACACACACATGCACGAGCGCATGCGCGCACGCACACACACACACACACACACACGGACATGCACGCGCGTGCGCACACGCACGCGCACACACACACACGCGCGCACGCACACACACACACACACACACGTCACAACAAGTCAAGTCACAACTCACAACATTTTTATTGTCCTTAAAAGGATATGCAACTTGTGGTGGCACATAAAAGTAAAACCTAAAAACACCCCCCCCCCCACACACACACTCATGCACACACTCAGCATACACAGACATACAGAGAGTAAAACACATTTTGTAAATCAAGCACATTTTCAAAGCTTGTCCAAAATCTATGAACAACAGTACAATCAAACAACATGTGTGATATGGCTCCCCCCCACCTGCGTGCGCATCTCGACCCTTCCAACGGAAGTGTCGCCATCTTAGTCCTTATTTGTGTGTAAACAAAGTGAAAATGTTATCTAAATGTGTAAAGAAAACATCCAGATGTTATAAATACAGTTTAGATAAGTTTCGAATTGGAACAGCCAAATACGCAGCATCGATCTGGCATTTTTCAAACAAAATTATTGACTAAGATGGCGGTCTCCCATAATATGGCGCTCCTTGTGGCCGGATATGACGACACGTGGGTACAAGCCATAGACTGCTCGTCCACATTACAGAAATTGCATAAAAAGGAATCAACCATGCATCAACCACTCTGAACAAGTATTTGTGTGTGGGGACTAGCCTGTGCAATAAACTGGTTTGAAACCATTTGAGCTGTACATCCGTAGTAGTTTTGTATAAATGTTTCCAGCTCAGGGTTTCAAACAGGTATTCCATTTTATGACTGCTGTTGGAACAGCATCATTTGCATTTAAAATGGTTTGCTCAAAGTTTTGTTTTTCAACCACAGATCTTTTAATTTTACTTTGTTTACCATTCCACAAAAAAATATACAGTTCCTTCTCTAAAGTTTTCAACAAATCTTCTGGCGGGTCAGGCAGGTTAATTAATCGTTGGATTATTTTTGAAAATCATTAAAGTTTTGATGACCGTTATTTTTCCAAAGAGGGTAAATTGTCGTTTCTTCCAAAAAGCTAGTATTCGTTTCATTGCAAAAAATTTGTTTTCATAATTTAGTTGCACAATAGTTTCAATATTGGTAGAAAATGTAATGTCTAAAATTTTGAAAGTGCCCGGTCCCAAATAAAGTTCTTATCATGCACATACCGGAAGCCACAATTTTCCCTACTACCTATCCAGACAATTTGGGTTATGTCAACATTTATTTTTAAACCAGAAATATGTGCAAATCTTGAAAGAGTATACACTGTTTCATGAAATGACCTTTCAAGCTTTCTTTATCTTTAATTTTGATTCCTTTAATGTTGACATTA
>CM065711.1:7010120-7012620 GCA_017654935.2 Phymorhynchus buccinoides | reverse complement strand
CTTCCTCTCGCACGCACCTGGTAGCTCCGTCACGTTGTGAGAATGGGAGAACACCAAAGCTATTCTAAAAGGGTAAGATGGATTACTTAAAAGCTCGGCGAACCGGGCTGATAGAGTTATCGTTAGTGCGGACGTGTACACTATTCACAGTGGAGGCTATCCAAAAACTCGGACTGGAACTTGAACGGAGAATTCAATTGGCCTATCGATGTGTAAAATGTGTCACGTTTCAAAGGGACATAACCAGTGTTTCTGTCCTCACTACTCATATAGGGAAAAGAGACCGGATGTTTATCTTCCCCTGTACAGTCTTTGAGAACACTCTTGCGAAAGGGCGAGTGATTGCATCGTCGAACAAGGCCTTTAGAGTCAATAAAGACTATCTTTAGATGGTCCTTTGACTTTTTGTGCTGTTTTTTTTTGTTTTTTTTTTTTTTTTTGGGGGGGGGGGGGGGGGGGGGGGGGGGGGGGGGGGGGGGGGGGGGGGGGGGGTGGGGGGGGGGGGGACTTGCAAAAACGTCTAGGTAAAGGTCAAGATGTGCCCCCCCCCCCTTTACATTTCTCGGCTCTCCCTGCATTTTTATATTTGCCTTTCTTACCAAACATTAAGCTGTATTTTTGAACCTTTTCAGCTAATTATCTTTTGTTGAATAATTATTCGCAGTTATGATACATGCAATTATTTAACACGTAGCGCAATACACGGAACAAGTTCAAACTCATATTTAAAAAAAAAAAGGCTGAACAAAATATTAACCCATACTATCTTGCTGTCCCTTTTTAGGGACGCTAAGTAAGATTCAGATTTCTCTCATAGTTTAGATGATTACCGAGATTTTTTTTTTTGCAGCAAGAAGTGGTGTTGTCACCTTCCCATATAACCAGTGTGTCTTGATATTTGGTCTTACTGTTTTTTTTGGGAGGAATGTTTTATAAGTGCGCAGAATACTGTTGAGGGGTACCGTAAAACATGACTCACAATTGTTTTTGTTTCAAACGTGTTTGTACATGGTTAAGAACAGAAATTGGTTATGAAAGCATAATGCCGAGATGATGTTTTAGGCTTTATCAGAAAATAAACATTGACGATTGTATGAGGGGTCAAGAGGGTAGTGTTTTTTTAAAAGCTACATATTCTTAGTAAACATCCATGTTCTGCTTAGACCCATTATATTACCTGCAAAGTTGTTATTGTGATAGGAAACAATGATCTACCATATGATGATATTTGGATATGGATTAGAACATTAACAAAAAGATAGGGGGATGGGGGTGGAGGGGGGGGGGTGCTTATGGCCGCAAGGGGAGGGGAGAGTAGATAGGTGGTGTGTGTTCTTCAGTTTAACGGTGTGTTTTTTGGTGTGGTTGAGTTGTGAGTAGATGTGTCTGTAAGTGAGAATATGTAAGAATATAATAAGTAATAAGTTAGTGATGTAATCATGACCCCCCACCCCACCCACCCCATTAAATAAAGTTTATCTTCACTTAAAGAATATAACCGATAATGAACAAGGTTAAAGATAAATACTAATTGAACTACTTAATAAACATTTACAAATTGAATCAAGGACAGAGTAATCATTTAATATACAGGATAGTGTTAATGGAGTCGATCCATCATTAAAACAGTCAATACCCGAATTCTTAAAGAGCTCTCTTGCTCTTTGACAGTGAGTCAGTAAATGACTGACACTTATAGATTCACCACACATACATTTAACATTATGACAGTATTTTGATAGAGACACGAAAAAAGAATGAAAAGGTGATTAGCCGATCAGTTTTCAGGTTTAAGTGACATAATTTGAAAGAGATGATAAACAATTATAATAGTGACACACATAAGGAAACCTGTTACCGGCCATACCCAGTAACCTGAAAGACATTCTCATGAGATGCAGTTACATTTGTGACAAAACACTTTATGTCGTAAAACTAACATAAATAAAGTTATCACCATTAGCCAATGCACGCCCATACCAAGTTTGAACATTGTAAGTCCAACGATGTGAAAGACATGGCCTCAAAAAGACAGTTCGGTTTTCAAGGTCTAACTTCAAGGTCAAGGTCAGCATGGCTACAATGGTTCTAAGGGGCTATCCCCGCATCGTGATACACCTTCACACAAAATGTGAAGTAATTCTGTCCACACATTCATAGGTTTATTCAGTTTACATTAGTCACAACTGCTATTAGTAAACATTAAAGCAATAGAGCAAGAATTGATGACAAATTTGTTCATCATTTTACTTTGTAATACTGTACAAAAAACCCTACCCACTTGACCCCGCTGTCCCTAAAAAAGGGGCGCTAACCCTTTTTAAAGACCCACCACGTCACGTGTCAAAATCACGTTTTCCACGTGTTTTCCCTCTTAGAGCTGGTAAGAAATCTTAAGAAATCTTCCTAGCATAAGAGGGAATGTGACACGTGGCGTGGGGGGGTCTTTAAAAAAGAAATCAAAAATGGCTATTTTTATGATACTTTTTTTGTACCTGTG
>CM065711.1:6985120-7000120 GCA_017654935.2 Phymorhynchus buccinoides | reverse complement strand
ACTAAAACAATAGAGTCTTTGGATAATAGATCCCAATTTGATGCGTTTTAGTGACACAGGTGTTACATCACTGTGGTGCTAAAATGCGACTTGGCGGTGAAAGGGTTAAAGGCCGGCTACACCGCATACGATTCGATTCACTGCGATCCGATTTTGACATTTGCGAGGCATGATTGACGTGAAAATCTGCTGTCTAAATAAATCTGATGAAATCCTACCTGCATTGTTCACTATATTTGTCGTCTCCGTACACGAATGTGGTAAAATAAAAGATGCGCCCCCCCCCTCCTCCATTTCTCGGTTGTTTCCATTTTTTCCGTTCTTGCCTTTCTTACTGCAGATTGAGTACTTCATCCTCTATCGTTTGCTGTACTTAACACTAATTTCCATCCATTTACATAATTAAACACATGCATTCAATAATCTTCATCCTCTATCGTTTGCTATATTTCACACTAATTTCCATCCATTTACATAATTAAACACATGCATTCAATAATCTTCATCCTCTATCGTTTGCTATATTTCACACTAATTTCCATCCATTTACATAATTAAACACATGCATTCAATAATCTTCATCCTCTATCGTTTGCTATATTTCACACTAATTTTCATCCATTTACATAATCTTCATCCTCTATCGTTTGCTATATTTAACACTAATTTTCATCCATTTACATAATGAAACACATGCATTCAATAATAGTAGAAGATAAAGGCAAGAAGACGGAAAAACGCAATGAACCAGGACTGTGACCAATGCTCCGCGGCTGTTGTGTGTACTGCACTACATGGGGTGGGGTGATGGGGGGGGGGGGGGGTCCTATTAGATAATGGCCTGTATCATGACTGTGATTAATTATTCAACAAAGATAATTAGCTGAAAAGGTTAATAAAATACAGCTTAATGTTTGGTAAGAAAGGCAAGTGTGAAAATGCGGGGGGGGGGGGGGGGGGGGGGGGGGGGGGGGGCTGAGAAATGTAGGGGGGGGGGCTGAGAAAATGTAGGGGGGGGGGGGGCACACATCATCATATGGTGGTTGGAGTGTGAAAGATGGTGGACCATTCACAGCGTAATGAACTAGCTTTGAGAATATTTGGTATATTCTAGTCCCGCAGACATATCTCTGTGAAATTCGGGCTGCTCTCCCCTGGAGAGCGCGTCGCCGCAAGCGCAGAGCGTACCCCCTTTTTGTCAGATATGGTAAGACGGGGTAAAAAGCACCATGGCCGGGTAAGAAGCCCATGCCGATATCTCATGAAATGAAGCAAATTTCAGTCAAATTTTGCCCATGAGACGAGTGTTAATGTTTAGCGTTCGTCTCATGGGTAAAATTTGACTGAAATTTGCTTCATTTTATGAGATCATTGGCATGGGCTTTTTACCCCGTCTTCCCCTAATCTTCTTCTTCTTCTTCTGCATTCCTGGGCCGTAAGGCCACAATGGGTACGTATGTGTCCGTTTTCCAGCCTTCACTGTTGTCCTTGCTGCATTCAGCCGACACAAACAGTAGAGTTATTTTTAGATCTGGGCCGTAAGGCCACAATGGTTACGTATTTGTCCGTTTTCCAGCCTTCACTGTTGTCCTTGCTGCATTCAGCCGACACAAACAGTAGAGTTATTTTTAGATCTGGGCCGTAAGGCCACAATGGATACGTATTTGTCCTTTTTTCCAGCCTTCACTGTTGTCCTTGCAGCATTCAGCCGACACAAACAGTAGAGTTATTTTTAGATCTGGGCCGTAAGGCCACAATGGTTACGTATTTGTCCGTTTTCCAGCCTTCACTGTTGTCCTTGCTGCATTCAGCCGACACAAACAGTAGAGTTATTTTTAGATCTGGGCCGTAAGGCCACAATGGTTACGTATTTGTCCGTTTTCCAGCCTTCACTGTTGTCCTTGCTGCATTCAGCCGACACAAACAGTAGAGTTATTTTTAGACGGAAGCATTTCACGTGAATCATGATTCACAGACTAGACATCATCACAATCGTATCGTATTGAGGTCAAATCGTATGCAGTGTGACTGGGCCTTTATGCAATGAATCGTGTCATGTGGAGACACTGATGGTTTTATTCACCAAAAAGCTGCTTTTTTCTCTCTTAGGGTGAACGCCACAATGGACCATCACAGAACGAACCAAGAAGTATACCATTACCTTTCAGATTTCACCTGAGAAGAACGACAATACCATCTAGCATAATTGCAAAATCAAACTTCAAAGACCCTCCACGTCACGTGTCACATTCCCTCTTATGCTAGGAAGATTTCTTAAAGATCCACCCGATCACGTGTCAAAATCACGGGTTTCACGTGTTTTCCCTCTTATAACCGGAAATAAATCTTGTTTTGACCAAGTCTGACTCCCATATAAATGGCCCCAAATTGAAACCGACACATCAGTTTAAAGAGCAGCCTCAATTTGACTATGAGAAAATTTGTTTGTGGGTCACAGCAACCCAGAAAAAACCCAAGGGATTTAATCGTGGTGCGTCACTGGGTCTTTAAGATTTTGTACCCGCCGTAAGAGGGAAAACACGTAAAAATCGTGATTTTGACACGTGACGTGCTGGGTCTTTAAAATGAATGGAGAAAAAAAAAACCAAAACAAAAAACACCCGATGGATCCCATCAGCACAAAGCCTACGTGTCTTGCACAATTTATGATATCAAGTGCAGACACTTCGTTGGTGAGTGTCCTTCAAGTGTCACGTTGTTGTTGATGTTGTTGAAGAAGGGAAGTGACAGGTGGCGGAGATGCAGGCCCCACACTATAAGTACCACGGGCAATGAGCACCATGCACCATCCTCTCCTGGAACCGACTGTTGGCTGCATCTTCAACGAGACCAAGACATCAAGAAGAAGAAGAAGAACCATGATGCTGGTACTGAGTCTTCTCTGCGCCTTCGGTGAGCTCTGTTTGTCTTTCTGTTTCTCCCTGTCCTTCTCCCCCCCCCCTCTCTCTCTCTCTCTCTCTCTCTCTCTCTCTCTCTCTCTCTCTCTCTCTCTCTCTCTCTCTCTCTCTCTCTCTCTCTCTCTCTCTCTCTCTCTCTCTCTCTCTCTGTATATCTATTAGCTTTATATATGTTTTATCCCCTTCGTATACGGGAACGTATGGATGAGTATTTGGAAGGTTAACCATGTTTCTAGTCTAATGTTATTTTGAATTTTTGTACCTTGACCCTGTTTCTATGGGCTAATGGCCTAAAGGAATTAGAGCTTTGTTCAATTGTTCAATTGTTCTCTGTATCTATTTGCGTCTACTCCGTTTCGCTCTCTTTGTCTGTCTCTCTGGGCTTGTTCCCTTGTCTATCGTTATCTCTGAACGTTGATGTTTTGGGCTGTCAAACTGGGTTTTCTTTCGCCCCTTATTTTTCGAAATTGTTATCCAGAGTCAATAAAGTAACGATACGCAGTGTTTGTAAAGTGTATCATCCTGTATTTTACTTCAGTATTCAATAGTCTTTAATTACCTTTCATCGCCACTGTCGCCTCTTGGCACCACAATGATTGAGCACCCATGTCACTGAAAGGCATCTAATGAGGGTCTGGTATCCAGTGACCTTATGTTCTTCATTGTGGGAGGTAAGGATAGGCCCTATGTTATGCACGTCACAGAGGAATCCCCACTATTGCAGACACAATCTTTTCTCTACCCGGGTAAGTTTAATGGTACATTTTGTCCGAAGAATAGCTAGCGTTGAAAGGACAGAAAATAACCATTCAAGAACATGACATGTTCCATTTCTAGCTTCTTTTAACGTTTACCATGATGATCAAAATATCGACTGTTTGTACAGAGAGAGAAAAAAGACAAGTCTTGGTTGCGTTTGAGATTGGACAAGAGCTTTTGCTACAAGACACGGAGACATGTTGTACATTTTATGCCAATTAACCCTTTCACCGCCAATGTCGCATTTTTGCATCACAATGATTTAACACCCATGCCACTAAAAGGCATCAAATCAGGGCCTGTAATCCAAAGACCCTATTTTCTTAATTTTTAGAGGTAAGGATATACCTTACTTTATACATATCACAGAGACATTTCCAATATTGCAGATGATTTTTTTTCTCTACCAGGGTAAGATTAATGGAATTTTTTTGCTGAAAAATGGCTGGCGGTGAAAGGGTTAAAGCGTGATGTGTTTACAGAGTCATACAATGGTAAAGCATTCGCATCATTGTGGATTGTGCGGTTGATACCATCTTGAAAGCTCTTACTTTGAACTGAGAGTTACGCAGGGTTGTTTGCTTAATAGTTTAATCTTTTTCCCCCAACGGCTGCAGATTACAGTGGAACCTCCCTTATAAGACCTTAAAAAAATCATCCAAAATGAGGTCTTATAAGGGAGGTAATTTTAATACTTACAAAGAAGGGCAATGTCTCAGAGAAGTAGGTCTTATGTGGGATGGAGTCTTATAATGGGAGGTCTTATAATGGAGGTTCGACTGTATTTAGATGATAACGTATACCCAGGACAGGCCATATTTCAAAATGCATTGACTGTTGATGCTCTGTTGGTGCAAGAAGCTGCACTGTAGTCAGATGCTCTCATGGCTACGACTCTCGATCTTAACCCTGTCACCGCCAGCCATTTTTTTTAACTAAAATGTCCCATTAACCCTTTCGCCGCCAAAGTCGCATTTTAGCACCACAGTGGTTTAACACCTATGTCACTAGCATCAAATTGGGGTCTATTATCCAAAGACATTATTGTCTTAGTTTTGGAAAGTGGGGGGACGTTCAGCTTAACGTCGCGTATCGGCTTTCGCCATGTACGACGGGCTGAACAAACCAACCAGAATATAAACAAACATTTATGTTCCTGAATCACTGTCTTAGCCTAAAGGCCGAGAAGCGATCAGAATTTGAACTTTTTGGGAAGTAAGGATAGACCTTATGTTATATCTGCCACAGAAGAATCCCCAATACTGCAGATGGATTTTGTTCTCTATCCAGGTAAATTTAAAGGACATTTTTGGGGCTGAAATATGGCTGGCGGTGAAAAGGTTAAACTTACATGGATAGAGAGAAGAGAAAAGTTTCTCCAACATTGGGGATTCCTCTACTCTGACATGTTTAAAACAAGGCCTATCCTTTCCTCACAACACTAAGAAAAGGAGATCACTGGATAACAGACCCTGGCTTCAAGGCATTTCATGACATGGGTGTTAACCCTTTCACCGCCAAAGTCGCATTTTAGCACCACGGTGATTTAACATCTATGTCACTAAAAGGCATCAAATTAGGGTCTATTATCCAAAGACCTCATTGTCTTAGTTTTGGGAAGTAAGGATAGACCTTATTATTTTTATATATTTCACAGAATAACCCCCAATGCTGCAGATGGAATTTGTTCTCTACCCAGGAAAGAGTAATGGAAATGTTGGGCTGAAATATGGATGGCGGTGAAAGGGTTACATCATTATGGTGCAAAATGCGACATCGGCGGTGAAAGGGTTAAAGTCTGCTTTTTTCAGGTTCATGACAAGGACTCTAGGCTGATCCTAACCATATCTCTTTCCCGATAATGGCAGAATACCTATCAGTGAACATTCTTAATGCGAAAAGTTGAAGAGGGTATCTAAAGTACAACGTAGCCACTCTTTTTGCCTCCATTCACAGTTGCTCTCTCTGTCTCTCTCCGTCTCTGTCCCTCTCTCTGTCTCTCTGTCTCTCTCTCTCTCTGTTGCTCTCTCTCTCGCTGTCTCTGTTTCTCTCTCTCTCTCTCTGTTTCTCTCCACCTCTCTCTCTCTCTCTCTCTCTCTCTCTCTCTCTCTCTCTCTCTCTCTCTCTCTCTCTCTCTCTCTCTCTCTCTCTCTCTCTCTCTCTCTCTCTCTCTCTCTCTCTCTCTCTCTCTCTCTGTCTCTTACGTCATTAAACATTTGTCAATTGTTAATTTTCTCTCTCTGTGTCTTTATCTCTCTCTCTGTTTATCTTCCTCTCTCTCTCTCTCTCTCTCTCTCTCTCTCTCTCTCTCTCTCTCTCTCTCTCTCTCTCTCTCTCTCTCTCTCTGTTCCTCTCTCTCGTTGTCTCTGTTTCTCTCTCTCCCTTCTCTCTCTCTCTCTCTCTCTCTCTCTCTCTCTCTCTCTCTCTCTCTCTCTCGCTGTTTTTTTCTCTCTCTCTCTCTCTCTGTTGCTCTCTCTCTCTCTGCTTCTCTCTCTATGTCTGTTTCTCTCTCTGTTGTTCTCTCTCTATGTCTGTTTCTCTCTCTGTCCCTTCTTTCTCTCTCTCTCTCTCTCTCTCTCTCTCTCTCTCTCTCTCTCTCTCTCTCCCCCCCCCCCTCTCTCTCTCTCTTTCTCTCTGTGTCTCCAGTGGCACTGGCCAGGGCAGAATTCAACCCTCACATCGTTGGAGGAGAGGACGCCACGTATGGAGACCACCCCTACATCTGCTCCCTGCGGGTGGGGAACAGTCACATCTGTGGGGCTGTCATCTACAACGAGAACTGGATTGCTACCGCAGCCCATTGCGTCGAGGCCGGGTATGTTTCATTTTTGTTTGTGGCTCAAGCCACAAACCTATAACTCACTTTGTCGGTCGGTCGGTCTGTCGGTCGGTCGGTCGGTCCAAAATTGTCGCACATTTTGACAAAATTGTCGCACTTCAAATTGAGGCTACACTTCTGGCCGCTCTTTAAAATGATGTATTTTAAAAGCGTACAAAATAATAAACATACGTAATACAGACACTACAACAGACACGACGAGTATGCGGTGCTTCTTTTGATGAGTATAAGTAGGATACATAGTTTTAAATGTTTTCCAAAAGATATAAAAAGTTACGAAATGGTGCAGAGATAACATTCTGGTTTACAGATTAAAATTATTGAAAATCCAGGGGAGGTAACTCATGATTGGAGTGGTAAAAATAGACCGCGTGCCACAAACTATTGCGATTTCGCGCTTGTTTTTGTAAAGGGGCACCCTGACGGATGAGGTTTTGCAAGAAAAACAAAACGTCGAGATCACCAGGAAAACACCCTTCACAGAGATTGCAACACTCACTTTGCTCTGGTTGCCTAGAAATCAAACGGTCAAATCGGCGATTCCTCCTTGGCGGAGGTGCTGGAAGTCAAATTCTTTCACTCAAAGAGAAGACGTGCGCCGTCTCTTTTCTAATGGCCGCCAAATTGTTTGCACGGAAGTTTTGCAATACAAGCCTTTTTATTTTTATTATTTTTAATTTTATGCAATTTATCTAAAGGAGGTTCGCTCACAACAAAGGAAATAGCTCCATTTTGTTTTACTGCACTACAAAAAAAGTAAACGGCTCAACCACAATGAGTGGCCTCCACCCACCCCATCCAAAATGGCTACTCTCTCTGGCATCTCCGCCAAGGAGGAATCGCCGTTTTGACGGTTTAAATTCTAGGAAACCAAAGCAAAGTGAGTGTTCCGATCCTTGAAAAGGCTGTCTTTCTGGTGATCTCAACGTGTTTCTTGCAAAAAACTCATCCGTCAGGGTTCACCTTTAAGTTGATTGTTGAGACATCGTGTGCGTAACGTCTCAATCATAGCACAATCGTCTTAATAACAAACACACAACCCAGTAGCCACAGAACCGCTAAGCCTAATATAATTAAAAGTATGGTCAACGATTGTTACCCAGAACCGTTCCTGACATAATTCCCTAAGAAAAAAACAATCATATACTAGCGAGGGTAAGCTGACAGAAGTTTTTCTATTTTTTTTAACCCTTTCACCGCCAAAGTAGCATTTTAGCACCTCAGTGATTTAACACCTATGTCACTAAAAGGCATTAAATTGGGGTCTATTATCCAAAGACCCTATTGTCTTAGTTTTGGGAAGTAAGGATAGATCTTATTTTATATATGTTACGGAAGAATCGCCAATACTGCAGATGGATTTTGTTCTCTACCCAGGTGAATGTAATGGAAATATTTGGCTGAAATATGGCTGGCGGGGAAAGGGTTAAAGCGTCAGAAGGATAAAAAAAAAGACAACGTTACATATCTTTTTTTTATAACCCATTACATCCAAATAAGAGGATTTTGGGAAATAAGCATGCATTGTTATTGTGACCCTTTCACCGCCAAAGTCACATTTTAGCACCACAGTGATTTAACACCTAGGTCACTAAAAGGCATCAAGTTGGGGTCTATTATTCAAAGACCCAATTGTCATCGTTTTGGGAAGTAAGGATAGACCTTATTATATATATATATATATATGTCACAGAAGAATCCCCAATACTGCATATGGATTTTGTTCTCTACCCAGGTTAATTTAATGGACATTTTGGCTGAAGTATGGCTGGCGGTGAAACGGTTAAAGAAGTCTGAACGTCCTTAAATAGCATGTTTGAAACTTTGACTTTTTACTGTGTATGTGTCCTAGACTAGGATACATTTCAGAAAAACAAACATCCCCAGGCATTTCGTGTTAGGAGCTGTCAGACAACACTTTCTAATGGATTTGGGTGTGCTGAATCCATTTCTTTTGTCTGACAAGACTGAAATTGCTTAGTTTGTCTGGAATATCGTGTTTTTCAAAACGGCCGACAAACGAAAATAGGGAACCGGTTTGGATTCAAACACACCTTATTTGCTTACGTTGTACAGCACTTGTGCTAAACTTTTAATATTTTTTTGTAATTTCCTACCTGTGTATCCATGCACAATGAACAACAAAAATGATCATTGCATGATCTTTCACTCTGTTGTCTCTTGCAAATCTGTCATGTTGTGATTTCATTTTGCTTTTGCGGTATGACCCAATGCACCCGATAACCCTTCTAAAGTTACAAAGAAAATCGGCAAAACAAACAATAGGGGAAGACGGGGTAAAAAGCGCATGGGCGGGTAAGAAGCCCACCCCAATTATCTCATGAAATGAAGCAAATTTCAGTCTCATTTTGCCCATGAGACGAGCGTTAATGTCTAGCATTCGTCTCATGGGCAAATTTGACTGAAATTTTCTTTATTTCATGAGATAATTGGGGTGGGCCTCTTACCCGCCCATGCGCTTTTTACCCCGTCTTCCCCTATAACATACAGTGTTACCTTTATGTAGTAATAATTGCATAGAAAAAAACAACAACAACGAAACACAATCATAGTAATTATCATGAACAACACATGCATGCAGTTTCGATTTGAATGCAAGGAATACCGTGATTTGGTTTCAGGTCCAGTTATAAGGTGGTGTGTGGAGACCATTCTCGACTCAGTGAGACTGACTCTCACCAAGAGACTCGCGACGTCATCGATGTGGTTATTGTGAGTGACCCTTGGAGTTGGTTTAAACAAATCTGTATTCATTTGGAAACGATCAAACAGAAAGACAATTAGAGCAACAACAAGCTCGAAGCTTATACCGTGCTCCTTAAGTTAACGTCATAATTGCACAATTGATTGAACAGATGGAGACTGCATTTAAAACAAGTAATATAAACAACTGTGAATACAAAAGAAAAGTTTAAGTGTGAACAAAATAGAATTAATAATAATAATAATAATAATAATAATAATAACTATAAATCAATAAATTTACAAATTTGTAAATTTGGGAGAGACCAAGGGGAAACAAAACAATAAATGATCCGTAGCACAAC
Organism: Phymorhynchus buccinoides; assembly: GCA_017654935.2. Classification (NCBI taxonomy): domain Eukaryota; kingdom Metazoa; phylum Mollusca; class Gastropoda; order Neogastropoda; family Raphitomidae; genus Phymorhynchus; species Phymorhynchus buccinoides. The sequence continues at coordinate 6,990,536 of CM065711.1, read as the reverse complement.
ATGAACTGTGAATCAGCCAGTAAAGCATTGGAGAAGCACACACAATTCATAGTTTGGAGTTGACGTTTATAGTCTTGTAGGCAAAGCTTCACACCACACACACACACACACAAACACACGCGCGCGCGGGCACACGCACGCACGCACGCACACGCGCCCATTTCATTTTGGCTTTCTGTGTACAGCAATACCAAATGTATTAAAGGTGGAGATTTTGCAAGAAACACGTCGAGATCACCAGAAAGACAGCCTTTTCAAGGATCGGAACAGTCACTTTGATCTGGTTTCCTAGAAATTAAACCGTCAAAACGGCGATTCCTCCTTGGCGGAGATGCTGGAGAGAGTAGCCATTTTGGATGGGGTGGGTGGAGGTCACTTATTGCGGTTGAAGCGTTTTATTTTTTTGTAGTGCAGTAAAAAAAAAAGGAGCTATTTCCTTTGTTGTGAGCGAAACTCCTTTAGATAAACTGTATAAAATAAAAAAAATAAAAATAAAAGGTTGTTTTGCGAAAATTTTGTGCAAATGATTTGGCGGCCATTAGAAAAGAGACGACACACGCCTTCTCTTTGGGTGAAAGAATTTGACTTCCAGCACCGCCGCCAAGGAGGAATCGCCGATTTGACGGTTTGATGTCTAGGAAACCAGATCAAAGTGAGTGTTGCAATCTCTGTAAAGGGTGTTTTCCTGGTGATCTCGACGTGTTTCTTACAAAAAACTCATCCGTCAGGGTGCCCCTTTAAGCCCACATGTGTTTGTCAAAATATGCATAGACCGTCAAGGTTGTCAAGTAAGTAAAACGTTGAAGCGAACAGCTTTATATGAGATAGGTCACATCTGTTAAATGGCTCCCCCCCCACCTGCGTGCGCATCTCGACCCTTCCAATGGAAGTGTCGCCATCTTAGTCAGATTTGTGTGTAAAGAGCATCGATCTGGCATTTTTCAAACAAAGTTACTGACTAAGATGGCGGTCTCCCATAACATGGCACGCTCCTTGTGGCCGGATATGACGACACGTGGGTACAAGCCATACCATGCTAAAAAGAAAAGAACAATGAAGAAAGATGGGATTCTGGTTTTGCTTTCTATTTTTGATTACCATCCATGTTTAGTAAGTTGACGTTTCCACGTTCACAAATCAAACTGCGAAAACTATAGAACGAGAGAGAGAAAACTTGAACACTTGAAAACCTGAACTTTATTTTTTTAAGGATAAAGATGTTAGGCAACGCCTAGTCTTCCAATCTGTCCTTGATACATATACGAACATAGAATACAAACATGGCAAGGCATGATATTACACATACATATTTGAACATAAAGGTAGCAAAGCAGGTGTTATTATGATAAAGATAGGTTGAAATATAGATTTATAAAACTTGCGGTAAAGGTAAAGATGTGCCACCCCCCCTGCATTTCTCGGTTAATTCCATTTTTCCGTTTTTGCCTTTCTTACCAAACATAAAGCTGTATTTTATGAACCTTTTCAACTAATTATCTTTCTGGAATAATAACCCTAACCCTAACCCTAACCCTAACCCCCCCCCCCCTATAAGACGGAAAAACGCAATGAATCACGACTGTGACAAATGCCGCGCTGTACTGCACTACATAGGGGGGGGGGGGGGGGGGTGTCCTATTAGATAATGGCCTTTATTATGACTGCAATTAATTATTCAAGAAAGATAATTAGCAAACTTGCATACGCACATGCATAATTGTTAATACTCGTGCGTGCATAGATGCGTGTAACCATACACGCACACAGCGCCTGACACAGCGATAGGCTGGGGTGGGGCTGGACTAGGTCCCCAGCTTGCTGGGGGCTGAAAAGCATTGCGCCTGTCCGGCAGCTCCACTAATGCTGGGCGTATCAGACTAGGAACGCTGCCCCCCCCTCCCACCCTACATACCCCCACCCATTTAATTTTATTTTATATAAAGTCATAAATTATAATTGTTGTATTTACTTCTATTTATCCATCTATTATCTGTTCCCTTTTTTTTTTTTACTGTGTATCGGCGCTGCGTGGGGGCCTTCGTCTTTTCTTTTTCTTTTTGAATATGTCAGCAAATATCTTCAACCTGATGAAGTTGGCTGGAAGAAGAAGAAGAGCATGCATGCACATACGCACAGAGATATGTGGAAGCACGTATAAGAGAGAGAGAGAGAGAGAGAGAGAGAGAGAGAGAGAGAGAGAGAGAGAGAGAGAGAGAGAGAGAGAGAGAGAAATGAAATGAAATGAAAATAATTTTTATTTCATCTAGGCCATGGACCCTAATGAAGGGGAGCGTAATACAAACAAGAGAGAGAGAGAGAGAGAGAGAGAGAGAGAGAGAGAGAGAGAGAGAGAGAGAGAGAGAGAGAGAGAGAGAGAGAGAGAGAGAGAGAGAGAGAGAGAGAGAGAGAGAGAAAACTTGAAAACTTGAAAACTTTAACTTTACTTTTCAAGGATAAAGATTGTAGGCAACGCCTAGTCTTCCAATCTGTCCTTGGTACATATACGAACATAGAATACAAACATGGCAAGGCGTGATATTACACATACACAGAGAGAAAGAGAGAGAGAGGTTCCATAAACGTCTATACTCGTATGTGTATGTGTTCAGCATCCAAGCTACAATCAAGGCTCGGGAGCATACCCCAACGACATAGCTGTATTGCTGCTGGAAACGCCTCTGAATTTAACCAGTAGTAGCAAAGTCGCCGCCTACACATTTGCCAGTGCTGGTGATAATTTTGATTGGCAAACCTGCGTCATATCCGGATGGGGAAGATTAAGCGGAAGTAAGTATTCTTCTTTCCTCATTAATTTTAATGAATTAATGTTAAAACCCTCTCATCGCCACTGTCGCCTCTTGGCACCATAATAATTTCCCATTTCACTGAAGGGCATCACACGAGGGTCTGGTATCCAGTGACCTTATGTTCTTCATTGTGAGAGGTAAATATAGGCCCTAATATATCTATGCATGTCAAAGAGGAATCCCCAATATTGCAGACAGAATCTTTTCTCTACCCAGGTAAGTTTAATGGTAAATTCTGGCTGAGGAATGGGTAGCGTTGAAATGCTTTTAAGAAGATTTTTTTTAGCGGGTTGGAGCAACGGGAAATGTCGTCACACGCCTATTAACCAATTTATGCCCAAAGTTTAGTGTTTTGTTTAAGTTACTGTTTTCAGTAACAGAGTAACTAACTATTGGAACGCACTTCCTGCTCAAACAAAACTTGCAGCAGATACGAACACATTTAAAAACCTCCTGGACAAAGACCCAAACCTTAGTAAATTAAAATTCTAGTATGACTGATAGTCTACTAAAACTGTCACAGCTGTGCCAACTGGGACTCATTTTGTGATAAAAACCCTCTGACCAAATACCCTCTCGAAGTGGGTCTTCCAAAATATACAAGTGATACTTTGGTTCTGACCCACGCACTGCTAGGTGATTGGCATCGTAATCAACTTTGGTGGAGGGGAGTTAATTAGAAAGAGAGTATTCACCCTTTGTTCAATGTCGCATACAAGTGATGGCTCAGGTATCCCCACGGGAAGCACATCTACGAAAACTTCCCTACGGAAACACATCCGCAAATAAAGTAAAAAAGAAGTAAGAAATGAGGGGATTTTTCAACGCCACTGTCGCCTCTTGGCACCACAATGATTGAACACCCATATCACTGAAAGGCATCACATGAGGGTCCGGTATTCTATGACCTTGTCGATGGCTTGGAGTCAAAACGGACTATCTTTAGATAGTCCCTTGACATATTATTGAACTTATTACGAAAACTAATAACTTGCATAAAAAAAGACTGCATAAATATAAAAAGCATAACCCCCTTATTATATTTATGCAGTCATTGTTTGATACAAGTTATTAATTTTTGCAATAAGTCCAATAATACGTCAATGGACTATCTAGAGATAGTCCGTTTTGACTCCAAGCCATCGTTATGTTCTTAATGTTGGGAGGTAAGGATGGGCTCTGTTTTATGCACGTCACAGAGAAATCACCAACATTGCAGACAGAATATTTTCTCTTCCCAGGTAAGTTGAATGGAAAGTTTGGGGCTGAAAAAATGGCTGTGCGTTGAAAGGGTTAAATGCGTGCAGATCAAGGTCTGCCGGACATTCTGCAAAAAGTGGACATCACGGCCCTCTCCAATACGGCTTGTAGGCAAAGCTGGGGCTGGAACGTCAACGACGGCCACATCTGTGTCAATGATGCCAACGCGGGCACTGGATCTTGCAATGTAAGGAGTAACTGGGTTTTTTTTTTTTTTTTTTTTCTCCCTCCTGTCTCTAAGCAATGATAGTTCATATTGACAAGTGATAATTAATACAATATTGTTTACGTTGGTGGTTCAGTAAAATGTGTTAGTGTTCTACGATCATTGTGTTCTGTTATGATTGATTCAGTAAAGTGTGTTAGTGTTCTGTTATGATTGATTCAGTAAAGTGTGTTAGTGTTCTATGATCACTGTGTTCTGCTATGATTGATTCAGTAAAGTGTGTTAGTGTTCTATGATCATTGTGTTCTGTTATGATTGGTTCAGTAAAGTGTGTTAGTGTTCTATGATCACTGTGTTCTGTTATGATTGATTCAGTAAAGTGTGTTAGTGTTCTATGATCATTGTGTTCTGTTATGATTGATTCAGTAAAGTGTGTTAGTGTTCTATGATCATTGTGTTCTGTTATGATTGATTCAGTAAAGTGTGTTAGTGTTCTACCATCACTGTGTTCTGTTATGATTGATTCAGTAAAGTGTGTTAGTGTTCTATGATCATTGTGTTCTGTTATGATTGATTCAGTAAAGTGTGTTAGTGTTCCATGATCATTGTGTTCTGTTATGATTGATTCAGTAAAGTGTGTTAGTGTTCCATGATCATTGTGTTCTGTTATGATTGATTCAGTAAAATGTGTTAGTGTTCCAAAAAAGAAAAAAGAAGAAGAAAGAAATCACGATAACAATGATTGTGTGCAGGGGGACAGTGGGGGCCCCATGCGTTGCGGTAACAAGATCGTTGGTCTGACCTCTTGGGGAGCCAGTGGATGCCTGACATCAATGCCCAGTGTGTACTCCAGAGTGTCCCACTTCCAGAGCTTTTTGGAAGGCGTCACTGGTGGCCAATAAGCGATGGGAAATGACACGTCCGCGAAACGAACAGCTTAATCCTTTCGCCGCCAGCCATTTTCAGCCCCCCAAAATACATACCATCAAACCAAAAAATAATAATGTATGAACAGCTGAAATAAAATGTGGAAAAGGAATGTATTGTCGTCTGAGTTCTTTCTGAATAGGTTCATTAAGAAAAAACAAACCAGATAAGAGAACGAAATGTTAAGTTTTTACGTCCTTCTGGCCGGAAGTGCACGTATTAAAACAGATACACCCCCCCGTGGGGATACCGGGGG
>CM065711.1:6970120-6980120 GCA_017654935.2 Phymorhynchus buccinoides | reverse complement strand
AAAAGATAAGGCCCAGAAAGACAATCATCTCCGAAAACTCGTTCTGATTCGTGATTTTTTTGGAATGAACTTAATGTTAAAAGAATAAATTCAGCTTTGTTATGAGCTGGGTGCGTTTTATTGAGTTCGTGAGTTCCAAAACATCAATAATCAGAACGAGTTTTCGGAGATGATTGTCTTTCTAGGCCTTAGCTTTTGGTCGCTTATTGATTCTGAGTGTAACTTTTCAAGAGGAGGGGGGAGTTGTTGAAAGGGGCATTTTGTTGACTGAACTCGTTCTGATTCATGATGTTTTTGAATGAACTTAAAGTTAAAAGAATAAATTCAGTTTTGTTATGAGCTGGGTGCGTTTTATTGAGTTCGTGAGTTTTCGGAGATGATTGTCTTTCTGGGCCTTAACTTTTGTTAGCTAGTGTAGTTCTGAAATTGTTTTCTCTCATTTTATGGATTATATGTATGTGCATGCTTACATTTATTGATGTTTATAAAAAAAAGTATTGATACGGGCAGAGAGGCCTAATCAATAAAATATTCAGACTTAAGATTAAAGCTTCAGACTTCGGGACTTCTCTATCTCTCTCTCTCTCTCTCCTCCCCCCCCCCCTCTCTCTCTCATCTCTCTCTCTCTCTCTCTCTCTCTCTCTCTCTCTCTTCTCTCTCTCTCTCGCATCCATTCAGGACACAAACATATTCATGAACACAGATGCATACATACATATAGATGCCCATAGGAATGCCCATATCACCTGTGGTAGCCTATGGGCACTTGGGAGTCTACTGTGTGTGTGTGTGTGCGTGTGTGTGTGTGTGTGTGTGTGTGTGTGTGTGTGTGTGTGCGTGTGCGTGCGTGCGCGTGTGCGTGCGTGCGTGCGTGCGTGTTAGGTGGTATTTGTACCTCTGCACATGCGCGCGCGCGCGTTTGTGTGTGTGTGTGTGTGCATACATGCGTGCGTGCTGGGATATTTTTTTCCACTTTTTTGTTCTTCCTTTCTTATCAAAACAAAATCAGCACTCTCTTCCGAAAGTGGCGAATCTTTTTTTTCCTTCTCCATCATCTTTATTTATTTATTTCTCCATCTTGCACACTCTTTTCTCTCTCTCTCTCTCTCACTCTCTCAATCCGTGTTTCTTGCAAAAAAACCTCATCCGTCAGGGTCCACCTTTAAGAATCCATAGCGTTTGCAGATCAAAGAAAACAAACAACCTCTTCTAGGTCCACGGGCCAATACATGTGCCGAGTACGTTTCCCCACTCTCCTTCAAAGGCGGTTAGAAACAGCCCCACCAAGCACCCTGCTGCATGCCACGTGCTGGTCTGGTGGTTTTTTTTAGAGCTGAAAGCTGGATCCTGAGAGATGAGGTTTTGCAAGAAACATGTCGAGATGACCAGAAAGACGGCCTTTTCAAGGATCGGAACACTCACTCCGCTCTGATTTCCTAGAAATTAAACCGTCAAAACGGCGATTCCTCCTTGGCGGAGATGCTGGAGAGAGTAGCCATTTTGGACGGGGTGGGTGGAGGTCACTCATTGTGGTTGAAGCGTTTTGTTGTTTTTTGTAGTGCAGTAAAAAAAACACCAAATTGGAGCTATTTCCTTTGTTGTGAGCGAAACACCTTTAGATAAACTGTATAAAACACACACACAAAACCCCCCAATAAAAAGGCTTGTATTGCAGAAATTTCGTGCACACGATTTGGCGGCCATTAGAAAAGAGACGGCACACGCCTTCTCTTTGGGTGAAAGAATTTGACTTCCAGCACCTCCGCCAAGGAGGAATCGCCGATTTGACGGTTTGAATTTCTAGGAAACCAGAGCAAAGTGAGTGTGCAATCTCTGTAAAGGGTGTTTTCCTGGTGATCTGGACGTGTTTCTTGCAAAAAAACTCATCCGTCAGGGACCACCTTTAAAAAACATTTAAAACAAAATGTTATTGTTATTTTGATTAAAGCGAAGCATACACACTTGAAAAGTATGGCTACTGACTGAGCCCTTGAAAAAAATACTTGGTACGCAAGGGGGAAACACACACACCATAAAAACGCATTGCGCTAGCTTAGAAGAGTTACAATTCATTCACCAAGCTCTGACAAAATCAGATCCCACCTCCCCCCAACAAGGCGCATTTTGCCACTCTCCTATCAATAACATCCCCCCCCCCCCCCCCCAGGGTATCTAAAACCAGACTAAAAGTTTCAAATGTGCTCCAGAGTGTGCTGAATCCATTTATGCATGTTAACAGCAAAACAATTGGGTTGGTCTTAGAGTTATTGCCCTTGCCGCAAGGGTACCCCCCCCCCCCCCCTAAACCTCATTTTGGCAATCGCATTTTCAATAAGTAATCAAGCGGTATTAAAACTAAGAAAACTATAATTTGCTTACTAGTTTAGTAAAAAGCAATGAGTAAGTATCATAAAAAGAGCATTGCAAATAATAGTAAGGCTATAACTTGGCTTCAGTGACACGTGTTCTTCGCGTACTGTCATTTTCATGAGTAAAAGGTAACCCCCAGCTCCTTACCGAGCAAAAGGGTCTGATCATGAAAACAGGTTGCCGATTTGCCGAATTGTCGCCCTTGAGACATCGAGAGAGAAAGAGAGAAGGATTGGAGCAAACTGACATCTTGACACACATTGGGCTCATTTGAGGTTGAAGCGCTATATAGATGTATTATTATTATTATTATTATTATTATTATTATTATTGGGACACCATTGGGCTCATTTGAGGCAAATCGCTATATAAATGTTATTAATATTAGTATTATTATTATTATTTATTATTATTATTATTATTATTATTTTGAGTGAAAACCACCAACATATAACAAGAGGGGAAATTCAGTCCAATATACAATGCAGCCTACAGTCGAATATACAATGCAGCCTACAGTCGAATATACAATGCAGCCTACAGTCGAATCTACCATGCAGCCTACAGTCGAATATACCATGCAGCCTACAGTCGAATATACCATTGCAGCCTACAGTCGAATATACCATGCAGCCTACAGTCGAATCTACAATGCAGCCTACAGTCGAATATACCATGCAGCCTACAGTCGAATATACCATGCAGCCCTACAGTCGAATATACCATGCAGCCTGCAGTCGAATCTACCATGCAGCCTACAGTCGAATCTACAATGCAGCCTACAGTCGAATATACCATGCAGCCTACAGTCGAATATACCAATGCAGCCTACAGTCGAATTTACAATGCAGCCTACAGTCGAATATGCAATGCAGCCTACAGTCGAATCTACAATGCAGCCTACAGTCGAATCTACAATGCAGCCTACAGTCGAATTGACAGATATTTACAGTCGAATATACAATGCAGCCTACTGTCGACTGTAGGCTGCACTGGTGTATTCGACTGTAGGCTGCATGGTATAGTCGACTGTAGGCTGCACTGTAAAAATATTTTACTGTCGGCTGCAATGTATAATCCGCCATGTATTTTCGACTGTAGGCTGCATTGTAGTTTCGACCGAATTCCTGTCACCCCATATAACGCAATAAATCACACAGACCTAGTGTTATCCAATGCGGCGACGAAACAAGCAGCATCTTAACCCTTTCACCGCCAATGTCGCATTTATGCACCACAATGGTTTAACACCCATGTCACCAAAAGGCATCAAATTATAGTCTGTTATCCAAAGACCCTATTTTCTTATTTTTGGGAGGTAAGGATATGCCTTACTTTATACATGTCACAGAGGAATTCCCAATATTGCAGATAATTGTCTTTTCCTTACCTAGCTAAATTTAAGGGTATTTTTTGGTTGAGAAATGGCTTGCGGCGAAAGGGTTAAACATGGGAAAACAAGCGCATGGCTTCATGGCATAGATCATACTGGAGACCCCCCAAAATGTAAAGATGCAAACACTTCAAAACGCTTGTGGAGCATTTTCTAGTTTTCAAACATTAGACACCAAAAAGGGTCTAGAGTGGCACAGAGGTAACGCGTTCGCCTCGTATGCAATAAACCCCGAGTTCGAACCTGGGTACAAGGGATTTTTCCTCTCACTCTTACGGTCTGAACGTGGAGTCTTTCGGATGAGACGATAGACCGAGGTCCCGTGTGCCCATGCACTTAGCACACGTTAAACTCAGTGGCAACGAAAAAGTTGCCATTTGGTCAAAATTTACCCCACCACCCCCCTTTCCTTCCTCATCAGTCACACAAAATGTTCACGCAACAACAAATTAGGTGGCGCGCCTCTGGCTGCGACGCGCTCTCCAGGGAGGGAGAGCAGCCCGAATTTCACAGTGATAAGTCTCTGTGACTAGAATGCACCAAATAGGGGAAGACGGGGTAAAAAGCGCATGGGCGGGTAAGAAGCCCACCCCAATTATCTCATGAAATAAAGAAAATTTCAGTCAAACATTTGCCCATGAGACGAATGCTAGACATTAACGCTCGTCTCATGGGCAAAATGAGACTGAAATTTGCTTAATTTCATGAGATAATTGGGGTGGGCTTCTTACCCGCCCATGCGCTTTTTACCCCGTCTTCCCCATCCAAAATACCAAATTACAACCGCTGATAACTATGCGCAGTGATGACATCCATCATTCTGAGGACACAAACTCATGAATACGATTACGAATACGAATGTTTTATTATTGAGGGTAAAATGGATAAGTTACAATAGCTTCTTTAGTACCTTGCCCTCTCACTCGCACGCACACGCCATGCATCAGCACAAAAAAAAAGGAAAAAAAAGAAACAAAATCAAATAAACGAGAGACTGAGAAAAAAAAAGTTCTTTAACTACAACGTTCACGCGCGACGCACACGCACGCATGCATGGCACACACACACACACCACACACACACACACACAACACACACAACACACCACACACACACACACACACACAGAGGCAGAGAGAAGCAACCATGTCAAAAACGAAAACTACACCAATGAAGCACATAGTGCTGGTGTAAAACCATATGTTCATCATAAGTACATTGAGAGACAGAGAAGAGAGAGAGAGAGAGAGAGAAAGAGAGAGAGAGAGAGGAGAGAGAGGAGAGAGAGAGAGAGAGAGAGAGAGAGAGGAGAGAAAGAGAGAGAGAGAGAGAGAGGGAGAGAGAGAGCGAGAGAGGAGAGAGAGAGAGAGAGAGTGAGAGAGAGAGAGTGAGAGAGAGAGAAGAGAGAGAGAAGAGAGAGATAGAGAAGAGAGAGAGATAGAGGAGAGAGAGAGAGAGTGTGTGTGAGAGAGAGAGAGAGACAGAAGCGAGAGAGAGAGTAGCGACAGAGAGAAAGAGATAGATAGATAGAAAGAGATAGAGAGACAGACAGAAAGAGTTAGAGAGATATATAGACGAGACAGAGAGAGAGATAGAGAGAGAGAGAATAAGATAGAGAAGAGAGAGATATAGTGAGAAGAGTGAGAGAGAGAGAATAGAGATGAGAGAGAGACAGAGAAAGGGCATAAACAGAGAGAGAGAGAGTGGGGAGAGAGAGAGAGGAAGAGAGAGGAGAGAGAGACAGAGAGAGAGAGAGAGAAACGAGAGAGATAGCACAGAGAGAGAGACATAAAGAGAGAGAGAGAAGAGAAGATAGATAGAGAAGAATAGGGAGAGAGATGAGAGAGAGAGGAGATGAGAGGTGTAATAAGTGAGTGAACACATAGGCAAAGAGATGCTCAAGACAAGACATTTGATGGGAGAGTCAGACAAAAAACTATGATAAAGACACCGATGACGACGTGATGATGCTGAGACGAAACCCTAATGTTCATCTTGTTATATAACCAACATAATAACTTTATTGTCATAATTTTGCTACCCCCCCACCCCCCCACCCCACCCCCACCCACCACCCCCACACCCCAAGTGGTTTAGAACAGGTAGATCGTGCATTGTTTTACAAACTCACGACAATGCACGCGGCGCAGACACTTCGTTGGTGAGTGTCCTTCAAGTGTCACGTTGTTGTTGATGTTGTTGAAGAAGGGAAGTGACAGGTGGCGGAGATGCAGGCCCCACACTATAAGTACCACGGGCAATGAGCACCATGCACCATCCTCTCCTGGAACCGACTGTTGGCTGCATCTTCACACGAGACCTAGACGGCAACAAAGAAGAAAGAAGAAGAAGAAGAAGAACCATGATGCTGGTACTGAGTCTGTTCTTCACCCTGGGTGAGCCATTAATTAATTGTTAAGGCCTTCGCACACTAGCATCAGGCGTCAATTGTTTCTCAGAGCAACGCTTTGACGCGTTGACGCCTGCATCACAGCACACATTGTAGCGAGGCAGTGGTGTTCTCACACACGACTCTTGTCGCTTCGCCTCTTGTCGCGCGAACTTCCTTATTTGGAACGCAAGAAAAGATTACTCTAGCGTCAAACCTCCTCCTAGAAACAACAGTATGGCTGACCACGATGATTCGTCTTCTTCAGAAGATGAAATGTGTGTCATTGTTTGTGCTGCTTTATTTCGGGTTCGAGCAAGTCTGCCATTTGTTTTCTTCAATCAGAGTTATGGTCCTTCCGTCCGTTGTGATTGGCTAGCTTCACGATCTCTGCGATCTTGAGCATCAAAATTAGAGCCGGTTCTATTCTCGAGCAACAAAAAATCGCGCAGCTACGCATCAAAAATCCTGCCGCGCCGCGAATCTCTCACACGCAAGCGGCGCCTTGCAGCAAAAAATCGCCGCGATCTCGAGATCTTGACGCTAGTGTGCGAAGCCTTTTACGCGTTCTGTTTCCCTCTCTCTGCCACTTTGTCTCATACATACTACACTGTAGCTGTTTCTGTCTTTTTTTTGGTGTTGCTTTCTGAGTTTCTGGACAAATGTCCCTTTTCTCTAACACAAAAAGTTTATATGAGTTTGTTCTTGTGACATTACTGCCAGGGGCTTAAACGAAGGACAAGTACGTGAACCATTAAAGGTGCACCTTGATGGATGAGTTTTTGTGTGTGCAAGAAACACGTCGAGATCACCAGCCTTTACAGAGATCGCAACATTCACTTTGCTTTGGTTTCCTAGAAATCAAACCGTCAAATCGGCGATTCCTTCTTGGCGGAGGTGCTGGAAGTCAAATTCTTTCAGTGAAAGAGAAGACGTGTGCCGTCTCTTTTCTAATAGCCGCTTGAGTTTAGACCAAATCGTTTGCACAAAATTTTCGCAATACAAGCCTTTTTGTTTATTTATTTTTTAAATTGTATACAGTTTATGTAAAGGAGTTTCACTCACAACAAAGGAAATAGCTCATTTTTAATTTATTTTATTGCACTACAACAAATAAAAAGCTTCAACCACAATGAGTGTCCTCCACCGACCCCATCCAAAATGGCTTCTCGCTCCGGCATCTCCGCCAAGGAAGAATCGCCGTTTTGAGGTTTAATTTCTAGGAAACCAGAGCAAAGTGAGTGTTCCGATCCTTGAAAAGGCTGTCTTTCTGGTGATCTCGACGTGTTTCTTGCAAACACTTATTCGCCAGGGTCCACCTTTAAAGGTTATAAGGCTTTCGTTTATTTCTAATCTTTGTTAAAATAACACTGCTTGGTAAAAGAAACCGAACTATGTGGCTAAGGAAGAGGCATGTGTGTGCTGCATTTCATGAATTGCAGAAAAAGCTTTTGATAAGGCAAGTGAAAAATACTAAACAGTTCAGCCACAAACATACTCTTTCTAGATTGGCGGAATCTAAATATCAATATGTTTCAAAGCATTAAATAGACATGATTCCAACAGATCTGACTCGTAGTTTTTATTCGGTGTGAAGCAAGGTTCCCTGCTTAGCCCTTTAATCTTCTTTTTTCCCCCAGTTTTGATACTATAACCAGTAGCTGCAGGTAAACTGTATACAAATCGCAGACATGGATTCTAACTTACCAGGGACGGTATTCATGTCGAGATAGCATGAGACTTAGCATGATGCTAACTTAGAAGCTCTTCCAATGTCCTATAGGATTTAATAGGACTTTTGGAAGAGCTTCTAAGTTAGCATCATGCTAAGTCTCATGCTATCTCGACATGAATACCGTCCCAGATGGCTAAAATCATGTCAAGCTAAAATGGCTGTACGTCTAAGATCACAAATGATGGATAGACGTTAAACGAAATACGCACACCAGATGGCTGAAAATACTTTCATTGTTAGATGCCGGTAACCTAGTGTGGCACAGAGGTATCGCGTTCCCTTCGTGTCAAGTAAACCCGAGTTCGAACCTGGTTACATGGGATTTTTCCTCTCACTCTGCACTAGGCCTTGCGGTCTGAACGTGGAGTCTTTCGGATGGGACAATAAACCGAGGTCCCCTGCGCTCATGCTCTTAGCACAGGTTAAACCCAGTGGCAATCAAAAAGTTGTCATTTGGTCAAAAATGTACACATACACACACACACACACACCCTTCCTTCTTCATTAGTCACACAAAGATCGCATGTAAAAAAAAAAAGTTAGCGCGCCTATGGCTGCGACACGCTCCCCAGGTGGGAGCAGCCCGAATCTTACAGAGACGCCTCTGACTACAAAGTACCTAATAATAATAATATAATAATAATAATAATAACCAGAGGGCTTATTTTTGTCTTTAATTGTAAGACAAACATGACAGGATTCTCCCTTCCATCAGCCATCTTTACATCAATTTCAATCAATTACCTCAGCTTCTACTTTTCGTCATTCTAGTCTCTCTCTCTCTCTCTCTCTCTCTCTCTCTCTCTCTCTTTCTCTAATCTCTCTCTCTCTCTCTCATCTCTCTCTCTCTCTCTCTCTCTCTCTCTCTCTCTCTCTCTCTCTCTCTCTCTCTCTCCATCTCTCTTTCTGTCCTCTGTCTCTCTCTCTGTCTCTCGCTCTCTCATCCCTCTCTCCCTCCCCGTCTCTCTCTCTCTCTCTCTCTCTCTCTCTCTCTCTCTCTCTCTCTCTCTCTCCTCTCTCTCTCTCTCTCTCTCTCATCTCCATCTCTCTTTCTGTCCTCTGTCTCTCTAGCTCTCTATGTCTCTCTCTCTGTCTCTCTCCCTCTCTCCGTGTCTCTATCTCTGTCTCTCTCTCTCTTTCCCTCCCCCCTCCTCTCTCTCTGTCTCTGATAATCTTTCACGTACTTGATTTGATTTAAAAAAAATATTAAATGTGTTTTCTATGTTGCACGTGCATGTACTATGTCCGTGAAAGGGCATGGTTCAAAGAGGCTTTAATAAAAGATGTATCCATGTTATTGTTGTAATTGATTCATTAGTTTACGGTTTCATATTGTAGTTCATAAGCACTCGCGCACACGCACGCACACACACCACACACCACACACACACGCACACGCACACACACACACACACACGCACGCACACACACACACAACGCACGCACGCACGCACACACACGCACACGCACGCACACACACACACACACACACACACACACACCACACACACACACACACACACACACACACACACACACACACACACACACACACACACACACACACACACACTCATTTTAATTTATTGATTTGTTGTTGTTTTTGTTATGTATTTTCTTTTATTTTTTAAATATTATTTAGTCTAATATCATCATTGTTGTGACCAGACTTTAAATTAAATCAATCAAAACAAGGTCGTACGCCAAGGTCAAGGTCACGACGGCAATATGGTTTGCGCGGATGCCTTCCTCTCATGGTGACACACCAGCACACACAATTTGACGTGATTCTGTCAACCCGTTCGAAAGATATCCTTGGGACAGACAGAAGGAGAAAAAAATGACCCTCCGATTTTCAGGCTCCAGCGATCTTTTTGACCTTGACCTTGACCTTGATCGGTATGCCATCATCAGAACGGGCATAAGCCAAACCACCTTCATACCAAGTTTCAACATCCTATGTTGATCGGTGCCCGAGATATGGCTAAAAATAGATGTTCGGTTTTCAAGGTCGTACGTCAAGGTCAAGGTCACGACGGCAAAATGGTTGGCGCCGATCTCTTTCTATTAAGGAGGCACACCTTCACACAAAATTTGACGCGATTCGGTCAAG
>CM065711.1:6950120-6965120 GCA_017654935.2 Phymorhynchus buccinoides | reverse complement strand
TGAAATCATCATGGGAAGTTATAGCTCTCCCTGGGAAGTTAGTACAGATCTACAACAATCACCACCAAACAAAACAATACACAATATTAACAACACCCCTTCCAAAAAACAAAAACACAACAACAAACAAACAAATAAAGCATCACAAAAACGACCGACAACGGAACCCACAAAAATCATTAGTAAAACTTGTATTTATCATGCAATCACTTCAAGTTTGTTGGTTCTGGAATACAAAAGGTTAGTTCAATAATTGTAGAATGCAAAAGGTTTGTAGAATACTGTAGTCGGTTTTCAATATGCTTAGTAAAGGTCTCGAATGAAGACAGTTACCATAGCAACCCACATTGAGAATGGTGTGTGGTGTAAAATTAGACTTAAAATTTATCAACCAAAAAAAGGAATGGTTCCAGCAGCAAATTAGTATAAGTGCATGGCTTTGTACATCGATTTCTCGGCACATATGTAGATTTACACCCTCCTGCTCTATTTCTTGGTTCTTTCCGTGGTTAGGGATAGTGTTAGGGTTAGGGTTAGGGATAGTGTTAGGGTTAGATGGTCTTTTCTTTTGCCACAAGCATCTGTTTTTTTGGTCAAAATCATCTATTTTTTTTGGAGCATTAAATCGCTGCCGTAAAATTATAGTATAAACAGCTTTCACACAAAAACATTCAATTTTTCGGAAACTGTCTTATTAATTTCTGAAAGTCAGAATCTAAATATTTGAATTGAATTAAGATTGTTCTATGTCCCTTACAGTTCTGAATGCACTAACGATTGCCAGTTTCAAATTAATTAAACCCACGCTATGTTTTTAATTTTGCATCACACTGATGGATTTTGTTTTCAGAACGGGTTGTTTTAGACTTTGTTTTTTTTTGTTCTTGAGGTAAGCTTATCCAAAAGGTGGATTGAAAAATAAAAACAACATTATTTTAGCGATTATTTTCGTCTCAGCATCATCTTCATCATCGTCGTCATCGTTGTCTTTGTCATTTTTTGTCTGCCACTCCCGTGCCTGTCTGTCTGAGTATCTCTTTGTCTCTGTTTCACCCCCCTCTTCCTCCCCCCCCCCTCTCTCTCTCTCTCTTAGGCATCGCCTAAAATCTTTATCCATGTTAAATATGTTTCAGTGTTCAGTGTTCAGTGTCTCTCTCTCTCTCTCTCTCTCTCTCTCAGTCTCTCTCTCTCTCTCTCTCTCTCTCTCTCTCTCTCTCTCTCTCTCTCTCTCTCTCTCTCTCTCAGGGCATCGCCTAAAAATCTTTATCCATTGTTAAAAATGTGTTCAGTGTTTTCTCTCTCTCTCTCTCTCTCTCTCTCTCTCTCTCTCTCTCTCTCTCTCTCTCTCTCTCTCTCTCTCTCTCTCTCTCTCTCAGGCATCGCCTAAAATCTTTATCCTTGTTAAATAAAGTTTTCAGTTCAGTGTTCTCTCTTCTCTCTCTCTCCTCTCTCTCTCTCTCCTCTCTCTCTCTCTCTCCTCTCTCTCTCTCTCTCTCGTCTCTCTCTCTCTCTCTCTCTCTCTCCTCTCTCTCTCTCTCTCTCTCTCAGGCATCGCCTAAAATCTTTATCCTTGTTAAATAAAGTTGTTCAGTGTTCTCATCTCTCTCTCTCTCTCATCTCCGTCTCTTCCTCGTCTCTCTCTCTCGTCTCTCTCTTCTCGGGTCTCTCTCTCTCTCTCTCCTCTCTCTCCTCTCTCTCTCTCTTTTCCTCTCTCTCAAATGTTCGTATATGATGACCATGAATGGCCTTAACAACTTTATTTAACACAGGATAAAGATGTTATGCGATGCCTAAGAGAGAGGGAGAGAGCGCGCGCGCGCGCGCGCGCGCGCGCACGCGCGCGCGCGCGAGAGAGAGAGAGAGAGAGAGAGAGAGAGAGAGAGAGAGAGAGAGAGAGAGCAAACTATAATGTTGTCCAAAAAACACAAAGTTCAAAACGGTAGGTTACTGTCCCTTTTATTTGAAAAAAACACAGACGTTTCGGAGACTAACTCCGTTTTCAATGTGAAAATAATGAGAGCCAAAAGTGTTGGCGAGAGATTTAAATACAAAATGAAGTGTGAGTAGGAATCATAAAATATCAGAAAAAACGAGGACGCGAAAAAGAACCTGAGTACATAAATTATTAACATTGCATCAACGTTTGAAAAGAGACGGCTTGAACTTGAGGAAAATGGACATTACTGAGTTCAATTCAATGCTACAATTAAAACAGTGAAAAGCAGAAAAAATGACAATAATAATAACTGCACAGTCTTATATGCATGCACACACACATATAATGTTGTCGTTTTTGTCTACGTTTCTGTCTGCGCCAGCACGAAGACTACGGCGTAGGGCCAGGATCTTTCCCCAACGACATCGCTCTCCTTAAACTGAGCACCCCCCTGAATTACACTTCCAAGGTCCAGCGCTACCACTTTGCCAACTCCACTGACGGGGACTTTGCTGGAGAAACCTGCATCCTGTCCGGATGGGGAAGACTATACGGATGTCAGTATTTGCCTTCTTTATTGTTTGGGTTCTCCCCAACTCTATGTAAACGATTTCTTCTTGGATATTGATCTATATTTTCTGTGGTTTTTTTCTTCTCCTCCGTTTGTTTTGTTTTTGTTTTTGTATGTCGTTGTTGTTGTTGTTGTTGTTGTCGAAGGTTTGTTTGTCCGTTTATTGTTTGTTTACCAGTCGCGAAGCGAGACTGGTATTGTTTTCACTTTGTCCGTCCGTCCGTCCGTGTTCAAATTTGCTCAAAATGCATATTTCGGTGTAAAATGGCCTCACATACAGTTATCAGTGTGTTTCAACGAAAAAACGAAGGTTTGTCTGTTTGTCTGCCTGTCTGTCTGTCTGTCTGTCTGTGACAGCGATAACTCGAGAACGCTTGGATATATCAACATGAAAATGTACAGGTGGATACTAGGGGTCAAAAGCTTGGACAAGTTCGAATTTGGACAAAATCGGGTTAGCAGTTAAGGGTTTGGGTTGAGATTAGGGTTAGGGTTAGGGTTAGGGTTTAGGGTGAGAGTGCAGGCATAGGTCGCGATTACGTCAGTCTTTAGTGTTTAGTAGATGAAATAATCTGTCTTTTGTGTTTAGTAGATGAAATAATGTGTAATTTACAAAAAATCGGAAGATTCTTTGCTTTCTGAAGACTTTACAGAAAGTCTTTCAACTGCAGCCCGGCGGTCTATTTTTAGCATTCCAATAATTACATACAAACAGTAGCTTCCCCTGGCTTTTCAATAATTTTAATCTGTGAACCAGAATTTTATTGCTGCACCAATTCATAACTTCTTAGATCTTTTGGAAAACATTTTAAACTATTTATCATATTTATAATTATCCCCAAAAAATACCGCATACTCGTCGTGTCTGTTGTAGTGTCTGTATTACGTATGTTTATTAATAGCCTATTAGTTTATGCCCAACATTTTTTTCTGTCTGTATTTTTGTTTGTGGCACAAGCAACGAAATATATATCCGTTTAATGAGAGACTTAGTGCGATTTTTCTCACACCAGAGGGCATGACGCTCGTGTGGGGCTAATCCTCTATATTATTAGTTGGGGATAAAGAAAGAGAGAGAGACAGTGAGTGGTCCTACCATCACTCTCTCTCTCACTACGCCCAAGTAAGAAAATCGCGTGATAAGCCCCTAGTGCATTGACTGCCCTCTGGCGTGAAAAATATCGTCATAGGTTGACCATTAGCATGAAACTTTAGCCTACGTGTGGTACTAGGGGCCAAAAACGTGGACGAGTTCAAAATTGGGTAAAATGGGATTAATGGTTAGGGTCTGGGTCAAGATTAGGATTAGTGTTGCTCAAAATGCGTATTTTGGCGTTAAATGGTCGTACATGTGGTTTTCAGTGTATTTTGATAACAATTTCCAGGGTTTGTCTGTCTATCAGTCTGTTTGTTATGAACAAACTATACCACAAAACACTACCAACCCTCCATGCACTGTACAAATGTGGCCTGAAATGAGAGAGAGCTCTTATGTGCTTGCTCGTGCACTGTCTGTCCCCCATTGGGATAGGAGGTAAACCAGCACAATCTTTTACTTTTATTTTACACAGTTAGTGGTGTTTGTGGTTTCTTTGATCAAATATCAGTCTGTTTGTCTGTCTGTATGTCTATATGTCTGTGAACGTTATAACTCAAGAACTCTTTTAGATAACAACGTGGGTGCATACTTGAGGTCAAAAGCTTGCAGAAGTTTGAATTTGGGCGAAATTAGGGTTTGGGTTAAGATTAGGTTTAGTGTTAAGGTTAGGGGTGCAAGCGTGTGTCGCGACTGGGTCAGTTTTCGCTAGTATTCTAGTCTTTTTTTACTTTTTCTTTTTTCATTGTTTATATTTGTTTTTTTTGTTTTTCCATGTAGCCTACCCCCAAGGGGATTTGTTGGAAATAAAATACCTTGAAACCTTGACCTCCCCGTGGGGATAGCGTTGATTTTGACACGTGACGTGGTGGGTCTTTAAGAAAATGTCAGCTGCTTTGATGGCCACAAAATGACACTTGTTTTAGATTAAAAAAAACCCACCATTTGAGTAAGAATTACTTCTTATGAGTGAATGAGAAATGAACTGAATGTATCACAATTTACAATGCATAAATTAACTTTTTTTGTGAGTGGAAGGTGTGTGTGCGTGCGCGCGCGCGCGCGCGCGCGCGCGTGTGTGTGTGTGTGTGTGTGTGGGGTGTGGGGTGGGGTGGGGGTGGGGTGGTGGGGTGGGGTGGTGGGGGGGGTACAGTGCTAAGAAAGTGACACAAATAGTTTGGATATTACAACAAGCAGTTACCGTTTTTGTTTCCTCTTATATTATTATTATTATTAGTAGTATTATTATTAGAACATTTAGGACGCCTAATCAATTTAATGCCCTAGGCGTTTACAATATAAAAATATAATATACACATATAACACCACATATAATAATATTTAACATATAGCATAAAGAATGGGAAATAAAAATTACACAAACACCCAAAGACGGTCAGACAAACAGACAGACATAGAATTACACACGCGTGCGTGCAAGCGCACGCACACACACACACCCACACACGCGGACACCCACACACACAAATAATTATATGCGCTCACCAAGCACAGACGTTCACTCTCAGACATTCACACACCAAGTCATGAAGGAAGGGATTAGTAGTTATTTAGGAAACAGATGAGTTTTGAGATGGCGTTTGAATGTGGGCAGAGAGGATGAGTATCTGAGAGAGCGCGGCAACTGATTCCAAGTAACAGGAGCTTGATAGGAGAAAGAGCGTTGACCATAGGTTTTAGTGCGGACAGTGGGGATACAATAGAGACGGGTGTCAGATGAGGAACGCAGAGCTCGAGACGGTGTGTAGAGATGTAGCAGATCAGTGAGGTATTCAGGACAGGAAGACTCGACAGATTTGTAGCAGAGAGAGGCAATCTTGTAGGACGCTTTCGTCGTTGTTGGATTGCGTCTTGTGCAAAATCAAGAAACGATTTCCTTTGTATTCGGATGCATTGGCCGGCCCTTTCATCGCCAGTCATCTTTGAGCCAAACATTTCTTTTTCTTCTTCTTCTTCTTCTTCTTCTTCTTCTTCTTCGTTCGCTCAGACAGTTTCCTGTCATGAGCGTAGATGCGTCATGCTGCCGTTATGCGCCTAACTAAGAAATAGTTAGGCCCAGCATGTCCGACTTCGGCTGGAGGAAATCTTCGGTAAGAATTCATAGAGACAAAAAAAAGGGCAGGAGAATGGACCGGTAAGATAGAAAGATAGCAGATGACAGTAAGCAAAGGGAAAAAGGCAGAGTCAAAGAGAGAATGACGGAATTAGAGGAAGTTACAAGCACACAGAACTTCCAGAAGATGGGGGAACTATTTGCACAAAAGACCCCCCGGTATCCCCATGGGGGAAACCAAACATTTCCATTAAACTTTCTCGGCTGCAGAAAACACTTGCGTCTGCAATAGTGTGGCATTTCTCTGTGACACATTTAGAATAGGGTCAATCCTTACTACCCAAATTAAGGAACTCAATATCATTTGAATAACAGACCCTGATTTCAAGGTTTTTTTTAGTGACATGGTGTGTTAAATCATTGCTGTGTACAAATGCGACATTGACGGTGACAGGGTTAAAGAATCTTGAAACGTACCGTGTTGCAGGGGGCCCGCTACCCAACGCTTTGCAGAAGGTGTCCATCACGGCTCTGACGAGCAGTGCCTGTAACTCCACCTGGTCTGGCAACATCAACAACGGTCATATCTGCGTCAATGACGCGGGCGTGGGAGCCTGCAACGTAAGACGGACACGGAGATTCCCCAAAACAGCGTACAGCCCATAATGTGACCCAGCACCACGACAGGGACCTTAAGTGCTAAATTGAACCCCCCCTACCTATCTCGGTTAATTGTATTTTTCCGTTATTGCCTTTCTTACCATACATAAAGCTGTATTTTAGGAACATTTTTTTTAGCTAATAACCTTTTTGGAATACTAACCCTAACCCTAACCCTAACCCTAGCCCTAACCCTAACCCTACCCCCCACCCTATAAGACGGGAAAACGCAACGAACCACAACTGTGACAAATCGCGGTGTACTGCAGTACATAGTGGGGGGTAGGGTTAGGTTTAGGGGTAGGGTTAGGGTTAGGGTTAATATTCCAAAAAGGTTATTAGCTAAAAATGTTCCTAAAATACAGCTTTATGTATGGTAAGAAAGGCAAAAACGGAAAAATACAATTAACCGAGAAATGCATGCGGGGTGGCACATCTTGACCTTTACCGAATATTCTGAGAAAAATGATACACTCAGGCAATTCTCTTTCTAATGATACAAGAACCATTCCTGTATCTCTTTCCGTTCAAGAGTAATGAGCATTTAAAGTTAGTAGGGTGAGTGTCGGCCATTTTGAGAAAACACAGTCTAAAGTCTAGCCTAGCTGAAGAAAATGCATTGACCTACTCATTTTAAAACACTTATAAGACCATTTAGAGACCATATTTAAGATTGTCCTTTATAAATATGAGAGATAAGATGTTAGAGAGCACAAAAATATCCATAACTCAAAATTGACAAAAATGAGATTTTTGACTTTGCAAGCCTGTTGTGAGAAACTAGTCTAGCGACTTAATGTCCCTTTCGTGGTGCTGGGTCACATATGAGCGCGCCCATATGAGCGCGTTTTATAGCCCATGTAGGCGCGTTTGTGATGGCCCATATGAGCACGTTTTATAGCCCATGTAGGCGCGTTTGTGATGGCCCATATGAGCGCGTTTTATAGCCCATATGATGGCCCATATGAGCGTGTTTTATAGCCCATATAGGCGCGTTTGTGATGGCCCATATGAGCGCGTTTTATAGCCCATATGATGGCCCATATGAGCGTGTTTTATAGCCCATATAGGCGCGTTTGTGATGGCCCATATGAGCGCGTTTTATAGCCCATATAGGCGCGTTTTTGATGGCCCATATGAGCGCGTTTTATAGCCCATATAGGCGCGTTTGTGATGGCCCATATGAGCGCGTTTTATAGCCCATATAGGCGCGTTTTTGATGGCCCATATGAGCGCGTTTTATAGCCCATGTAGGCGCGTTTTGGATGGCCCATATGAGCGCGTTTTAGAGCCCATATAGGCGCGTTTGTGATGGCCCATATGAGCGCGTTTTATAGCCCATGTAGGCGCGTTTTGGATGGCCCATATGAGCGCGTTTTATAACCCATATAGGCGCGTTTGTGATGGCCCATATGAGCGCGTTTTATAGCCCATATAGGCGCGTTTTTGATGGCCCATATGAGCGCGTTTTATAGCCCACATAGGCGCGTTTTTGATGGCCCATATGAGCGCGTTTTATAGCCCATGTAGGCGCGTTTTTGATGGCCCATATGAGCGCGTTTTATAGCCCATGTAGGCGCGTTTTTGATGGCCCATATGAGCGCGTGTTTTCTAGTCTATTAGCAGACAGTAGCAGATTCTCGTATCCCATCAGCGCTGCTTAGGGTTAGGGCTAAAGGTTGTACTTTAGGGCTGTTAGGGTTGTCCATCTAGAAATCTTAGATTTAAAAAAAAAAAATCCAGCAATCCTTTAAACTATTTTGGCTGTGTCTTCTACATTGTATTTTAAATATATTTCTTCCATCAAATGAATTGTAAAAACTGTTTTTGTTGTTCAGCAGAATCACGAAACATACTTACTAGATAGAACCAAACATGGGAATTGGAAAAGTAGGGGGATACGGGGTAAAAAGCGCATGGGCGGGTAAGAAGCCCACCCCAATTATCTCATGAAATAAAGAAAATTTCAGTCACATTTGCCCATGAGACGAATGCTAGACATTAACGCTCGTCTCATGGGCAAAATGAGACTGAAATTTGCTTCATTTCATGAGATAATTGGGGTGGGCTTCTTACCCGCCCATGCGCCTTTTACCCCGTCTTCCCCTATATACAAAAAGCTGAAAAACAGCGGTCTAGGGGCCGCAGAAGGCCCTTAGTAGGGGTCCAGGGGGTACTGTTGAAGCTTTTTTTGGTAATTGAAGCCCTAAAACAGCATTAGAATGGCTACATTTAGTTGCAATTTCTTTTTAGGTTTTTTTTTTTTTTCGGCGGACAGACCATTTTTTTTCGGCGGAAAAGCAATATCATTTTGGCGGAAATGCAATATCATTTTGGCGGAAATGCGCTGTTTGGCGGAGAATAGACGATTTTCGGAGAAAATAAAAAACACTAGGGGAGAGCTGCTCGTGAAAATTAGAGTTGTCTTACCTCGACTTACTCGGTCAAATACCATAGCAATAATGGCGTCGAAAATTGAAACCGCGAGTGAACGATTTGCAAACATTTTGTTTTTACAAAAAATGACGGGTGTCCAGTGATCACAAACTGATAGGACTTGCAAAATGAGACGTAAGAATATAAATGACATCAAGTTTAGAACGACGCACGGTGTTCTAAGTGCTGTATGTCTACTCAAACACACGAGGCGAGGGCTGGGGATCTACCTGATGGTAGAGTAACTTCCCCTGTTTGATCGATTGAATTAGGCAAGATCACTCCCACACACCATAAGATTACTCTCCTTAATTATTTCCGAACATGTCCACGTGAATGTGGTAACGAGGATGATGGTGATGATGATGATGATCATGACTGTTGTGATGATGATAATGATGATGACGATCGATGACTGTAGTGATGATGATGACGATGATGATGATGATGATGACGATGATGGTGATGTTACTGATGATGATGATGATGCAGGTGATGATGGTGACTTAATTAAGTGATAAATATGATGATGATGAAGGAGATGATGGTGACTATAGGGATAAAGATGATGATCATTATGATGGTGGTGGTGATGATGACGACTGTAGTGATGATGATGATGATGATGATGATGATGATGATGATGATGATGATGATGATGGTGAGGATGATGATGATGATGACAATAAAGACAATGATGATGATGATGCTACTACTAATGATGATGACGATGATGGTGACTAGTGATACAAATGACGATGAAGAAGAAGATGGTGATGATGATGGTGATGATGATGATGTTGATGATGTTGATGGTGATGATGATGATGATGATGATGATGAAGATGATGATGATGATGATGGTGATGTAGATGATGAAGATGATAATGATAATGATGATAATGACGATGATATATTTGTTTCGTTTTGCTGAAGATTTTCTTCTTCTTTTCTTCTTCTTCCTTTTCTTGTTGCTTGTGTGTGTGAATGGGGTGTGAATTTCTTGGTAACTGTTTTTTTGGGGTTTATTTTGGCAGTAGGGTTCCTCTGAACATTAATTAACCTCATTATGTAATAATAACAATGGTCACGACAATTCTGACTGCGTGCGCAGGGTGACAGTGGGGGTCCCATGCGTTGCGGTGACACCATCGTTGGTCTGACCTCCTGGGGAGCGTTTGGATGTTCCACGTCAATGCCCACTGTCTACACCAGAGTATCCCACTTCGACGAGTGGCTGGCCAACAAAACTAACACTAGCTCATAGAAAGGAGACAAACCCAATAACTATGTGCCACGCCCGCAACATGAACAGCTTAAACAAAACAAAACAAAAAATGAAAAAAATACATAAAGCAGAAACGATGTGTCATCATTAATAATAATAATAATAATAATAATAATAATAATAATAATAATAATAATAATTAAAAAAAAAAAAAAAAAGTCAAACGTGATGAAAGAGAGGGAACATTCAATCTATATGTAATTCCTTTTTATCAAAGAAAGTATGTCGGTATCCCGTAGTACGGATGCGTACCAATGGCTCCCCCCCCCCACCTGCGTACGCATCCAAAGAAGTGTCGGAAGTGTCGCCATCTTAGTTAGATTTGTGTGTAAACAGCATCGATCTGGCATTTTTCAAACAAAGTTACTGACTAAGATGGCGGTCTCCCATAATATGGCACGCTCCTTGTGGCCGGATATGACGACACGTGGGGGGTACCAGCCATATCACTGCTTTTCCTCAGTCTACTCAAGGTTGCACCTATAAATATCTCTTATCTTCCTCTCTTTGCTCACAGTAGTAGTAGTAGTAGTAGTAGTAGTAGTAGTAGATAGTAGCAGTAGTAGTAGTAGTAAGCAGCAGTAGTAGTTGTTCCATTCTCCTGCGGGGTTTGTTTTCTCATTTTTTCTTCTTCAAGAAACGCTTTCAGAAAAGATTTCCTCCAGTCGAAGTCGGACATGCTGGGCCTAATCGTTTCTTACTTAGGCGCATAACGGCAGCATTGCGCATCTACGCTCATAATTGGCAGGAAACTGTCATCCTGAGCGATCGAAGAAGAAGAAAAAAGTGCCTTTTTGGTTTTTTTGGAGAACTTATGTTGAAACCATGATGCTTTTTCTTTATCTTTATGTTCTGGTCAACAATTTGAGCTTTGTTCATAAACAAAGATACACAGAGATACGTTACTACCGGGTCTTTCGTTAACTACTTTGTTCTGTTCATGTTGCGGACTATGAGATCATTTTTAGTCTCTTGTTTCATCTTCTTCTTCGTCTTCTTGAGTGTGCGTGGCCACAATCAACACTTTGATTATTTTATCAACAGCAGGCATTCATTTTGCAAATGACCTGAGCTATAATGGCAAGAACGGAACATGTATGGAAAAGTGGGCATGATAATTATTCTGAGAAAATCGCACCTTTGGAAAATTATTCAGCGTAATAAAGGTCATTGCGAACTATATCGACTTTCGTTTTGGTGGTTTTTTTTAAAAATCGGTGAGTGTTGGTGTGGTCTCTTTCTAGATGTGTGTTTACGGATAATATTACTGCAATTTATGTTCTTCTTTTTTTTTACTATCCCTCTCACTGTCTCGTACGTACTACATATCTTGTTCTTTTGCATTATAAATAACACTCGCACGCGCACAGAAACACACATGCGCGCGCGGCGCGCGCACACACAGACACAGACACATACGCACACGCACACACGCACACATACACGCATGCGCACACACACACACTTCACACACACACATTTACACGCACACACACACACACAACACGCTACGCACACACGCACAACACACACACACACACACACACACACACACACACTTACACACACACACACACACTTACACACACTTACACACACACACACACACACACACACACACACACACACACACACACACACACACACACACACACACACTTACACACACACACACACACACACACACACACACACACCACCACACACACACACACACAAACCACACCACACATAATTATAAACCTATATTCAAACAAACACATGCACACTCATAATACATGATTTTAAAGACCCACCACGTCATGTGTCAAAATCACGCTTTTCATGTGTTTCCCTCTTATAGCTGGTAAGAAAATCATGAGAAATCTTCCTAGCATAAGAGGGAATGTGACACGTGACGTGGGGGGTCTTTAAGGAGTATAACACACACACGCATTTACAACCGTGAACTATTGTGTACAGATCAAACCCACATACAACGGTTATGCATGTAGACTTGCCAAAATGACTCAATGGACGGACCAATGTAAATCTTCTTAATAAATAAATAAATACACACAGGTACTCGTACACATCACCGCACAAAAAGACATATAGGTGAAGACGGAGTAAAAAGCCCATGGGCGGGTAAGAAGCCCATGTCAATTATCTCATGAATTGAAGCAAATTTAAGTCAAATTTTGCCAATGAGACGAACGCTAAACATGAACACTCTTTTTTCGGGTCTCATGGGCACAATTTGACTGAAATGGTGCTTCATTTCATGAAATGAATTGGCATGCATGGGCTTCTTACCCGCCCATGGGCGTTGTACCCCGTCTTCCCCTAAGTACTCCTCGTGTATATGTGGTATGGCGCATGGGAAAAGACAGACATAATGGAATGTTGGCATAAATTGATATTTTAACTTCCTATGATGGAGCAAAGATTCCTTGTTAATGCACTGAAAAACCGAATTGAGTTATCTTATCTAGTTTTTATGTTATAATTATTTGAAGTTTGGCATTCGAGATAGATCATTTGCAGAAAATTGGAATTAGAATACATAGCAATAGACATAAATATGTCCTAAATAGACAATTTATATTTTTGGAGTTGTTGGATAATTTTTGGCTTTTTCTGCTAACACCCCCCCCCCCCCCCCCCAATATGAGCGATTGAATGTAGGTTTTTCCCGTGCACCATCATATATATATATATATAGACAGGCACTCTCACACCCCAGGCATTACAGTCCTCCTTATAAATGCACCCTTACACATACGAACTTGTGGTATCAAGGCTCAAGTTTTAACCCTTTTCGCCGCCAGCCATTTTTCAGCCCGAAAGTACCATTAAGCTTAACTAGGCAGAGAAAAAAAAGAGATGTGCAATGTTGCTGATTCCTCTGTGACATGTATACACATTAGGCCTATCCTTACCTCCCACAAATTAAGAAAATATTGGTCTTTGGATAACAAGCCCTGATTTGATGCCTTTTAGTGACAGAGTGCTTAAACCAATTGTGGTGCTAAAAATGCGACATTGGCGGGTAACAGGTTAACATGGCTCTCACAGTAAGCTAAGGTTCATGTTGTCCATTCCTCCTATGTTGACCCTGCACCACGAAAGGGACATTAAATTTGCTTGGATAGTTTTTAATAACAGGCTTACAAAGTCAAAAATCTAATTTTGTGGTCAATTTTGAGTTGTGCGTATTTTTGTGCTCTCTATCATCTTATCTTCCATATCTATCATGGATAGGATCTTTAATATGGTCTCTAAGTGGTCTTATAAGCGTTTTTAAAACGAGTAAGGTCAATGCATTTTTTCTTCAGCTAGGCTATAACTTAGTCCTATGTTTTCTCAAAATGGCCGATGCTTACCCTACTAACTTTAAATGCTCACAAATCTGGAACTGAAAAAGATACAAGAGTGGTTCTTGTATCAATAGAAAGAGAAACTGTCTGAGTTTTAAACTGATAATGTTCTCAGATGGTCACTTTGACCACTGATGTCCCCTTTCGGGGGCGGGCCACATTATTTAAATCCCCCCCATCTCTTCTATCTCTCTCCCTCACTCTCTATCTCTCTCTCTCCTCTCTCTCTCTCTGTCTCCCCCTCTCTCTCTCTCTCTCTCTCCCCCCCCCCAAGGACAGGTTGGAAGGAAGAATGGGTACGGCCCAAATCTTATCCTATGTAATAAAGTTGTTTTGTCTAGTTCTCTCTCTCTCTCTCTCTCTCTCTCTCTCTCTCTCACTCTCTCTCTATCCTCTCTCTCCTCTCTCTCTATCTCTCCTCTCTCTCGCCTGTCTCTGTCTCTGTCTCTCGCTCTCTATCTCTCTCCCTCTCTCTCTCTCTCTCTCTCTATCTCTTCTCTCTCTCTCATCTCCCCCCCCACTCTCTCTCGCTCTCTCTCTCTGTCTCTCTCTCTCTCTCTCTCTCTCTCTCTCTCTCTCTCTCTCCCCACTCCCACCCAAGGACGGTTGGGAAGAATGGGCCGGCCCAAAATCTTAATCCTTATGTAAATAAAGTTTTTCAGTCTTCAGTCTTTCTCTCTACTCTCTCTCTCTCTCTCTCTCTCTTGCTCTCTCTCTCTCTCTCTCTCTCTCTCTTCTCTCTCTCTCCCCCCCCCCCCCAAGGACAGGTGGAGAATGCGTCCGGCCCCAAAATCTCTAATCCTATGGAATAAAGTTGTTTTGTCTTCAGTCTCTCTCGCTCCTCTCTCTCTCTCGCGCTCTCGCTCTCTATTCTCTCTCTATCTATCTCTCTCTCCGCTGTCTCTGTCTCTGTCTCATACGCGCGCTCTATCTCGCTCGCTCGCGCCTCTCATACTCTCTCTACTCTCTAGTGATATAGTATATCGACAAATACCCAAGCGCTAGATGAGAGATAGATATATAGAGAGATCCTATCTCTCTCTCCTCATCTCGCTCTATCTATTCCCATGCCCCCCATGGACAGGTTGGAAGAAGGGTGTCCGGACCAAAATATTAAGCTTATTAATAAGTTTTTCAGTATTCAGTATTCTCTCTCTCTCTCTCATCACCTCCTAGATCTATCTATAACTCTATCGATCTATCAGACTGCGATCTCATATATACTCTAGATCTAGTATATAGCTACTCTATATCTACGACGAGAGCATCTAGCGAGATGTCAAAAACCACCCCCTCTTGTTTGTGTGTGTGTATTGTTGTTGTTTTGGTTACTCTCCGCGTTGTGTGTAGGATTAGGAATAGGGTTTGAGCTAGTAGGGTTTAGGGATAGGTTAGGGTTCAGCTAAGGTGTCAATCGCATAACAATACCACCCATATTTGTTGTGGTGAATTAGACGGTTTCGGGTTAGGTGTAGGAATAGGGGTTAGGGCTAGGTAGGAAGGCTTAGGGTCAGCTTAGTGTCAACTACACCAACAAAAATAAAACGTTTGATGACTACACTGACCCTAAGCCTTATCCT
>CM065711.1:6943685-6949620 GCA_017654935.2 Phymorhynchus buccinoides | reverse complement strand
GCTCCACCCCCATCCCCCTTATCTTGTTAATGTATATCCATATCCAAATATCATCATATGGTAGATCATTGTTTCCTATCACCAATAACAACTTTGCAGGTAATATAATGGGTCTAAGCAGAACATGGGATGTTACTAGAATAGTAGCTTTTAAAAAACACTCCCTCTTGACCCTCATACAATCGTGCAATGTTTTATTTTCTCGATTAAGCCTAAAATTCATCTCGGCATTAGGCTTCATAACCAATTTCTTGTCTTAACGTGTACAAACCACGTTTGAAACAAAAACAATTGTGAGCATGGTTTCGGTACCTCAACAGTATTCTGCGCACTTATAACATTCCTCCCAAAAAAAACAGTAAGACCAAATATCAAGGACACACGGTTTATATGGGAAGGTGACACACCAATTCTGCGGCCAAAAAAAAATCCTAGGTAATCATACTGTAAACTATGAGAGAAACTGAATCTTACTTCAGCGTCCTAAAAAAGGGACAGCAAGATAGTATGGGTTAAATTTTGTTCAGCTTTTTTTTTTTAAATATGAGTTGAACTTGTTTCCGTGATTGCGCTACGTGTTAAAAAATTGCATGTATCATTAACTGCGAATAATTATTCAACAAAGATAATTAGCTGAAAGGTACAACAATTGCAGCTTAATGTTTGGTATAAGAGAGGCAAATATAAAAAATGCGGGAGAGCCGAGAAATGTAATGTAAAAGGGGGGGGGGGCACATCTGACCTTTACCTAGACGTTTTTGAATAAGGTCCCACCCCAAAAAAAAAAAAAAACCCCAAAAAAACACCAAAAAGCACAAAAAGTCAAAGGACATCTAAAGATAGTCTTATTTGAATCTAAAGGGCCTGTTCGACGATGCAATTCACTCGCCCTGTCGCAAGAGTGTTACTCAAAGACTGTTAAGGGGAAGATAAACATCCGGTCTCTTTTCCCTATATGAGTAGTGAGGACAGAAAACACTGGTGATGTCCCTTCAAACGTGACACATTTGAACATCGATAGGCCAGTTTGGAATTCTCCGCTCAAGTTCCAGTCCGAGTTTTTGGATAGCCCCAATGTGAAATTAGGTACACGTCCGACACTAACGAAAAACTCTATACAGCCGGTCGCCGAGCTTTAAGTAATCCATCTTTACTCCTTTTAGATAGGCTTTGTGTTCTCCATTCTCACAACGTGACATGAGCTACAAGGTACGTGCGAGACGACGCAGGTCGGACACGGCTGACGATAGTCTGATGAATCTTAAAGGCATCGATACGATACAGCAATAAGAATTACCACAGAACATGGCACACTGGTGTAGAGTGAACAGCGGTAGCTCGTTCGCTTCGTGTCAAGTAAACCCGAGTTCGAAGGGTACAGGGGATTTTTCCTCTCACTTTGCACTAGGCATACGGTCTGAAGTGGAGTCTTTCGATGAGACGATAAACCGAAAGTCCTGTGTGTCCATGCACTTAGACATCCAGTGGCCAACGAAAAAGTGTATTTGTCAAAATTTACTCCCCCCGTTCCTTCTCATCAATCATACAAAAACGCATGCAAAAACAAAACTGGGTGGCGCGCTCTGGTAGCTGCGACGCGCTCGCCGGTGGGAGCAACCCGCATCACAGAGATCCTCTGTGACAATAAGTACTTAATTACCTAATAATAATACTATAATACCTAAATTGTTTTTCGCCGCATTTTCTCAAAAGTTATTCAAATCTAATACCTACCAGAACCGGTATCAGTTCAGCATAGAATATCCAGACCCGGAAACGGTTACGGGTGGTGAGTTTGAAGCCTAACGGTATGCAGTTGAAACCCTCCAAAACGTATGGGATCAAAAACCACAAACGGTATGCGGGATCAGTACATCCAAAGTCATGGGCTGTCTTCAAAACGGACTATACAAACTTTAACGAGTATACCGAAAGACAGTGAGTGGAAACAATGGAGAGAGAGAGAGAGAGAGAGAGAGAGAGAGAGAGAGAGACAGAGAGAGAGAGAGAGAGAGACGAGCGAGAGAGAGAGGAGAAAAGAGAGACAGAGAGGAAAGGAGACGCGGACGCACAAGCATAGAAGCACACACACACCGCGCGCTTGCTACATGCACGCACGCCACACACCAACAGAGATGAGAGGAGAAAGAGAGAGAGAGGATAGAGAACAGAGAGAGAGAGAGAGAGAGAGAGAGAGAGAGAGAGTGATGAAAAAAATGGAACAATATTATTTGTAAAACTGACATTTCAAAAAATATTGGTAAACTAGAAAAAGACACACCAGAGAAAAATGTTAAAGGAGAGAAAGAGAGGAAGACGACAGAAAAGAAAGAGAGGAAAAAGAGAGAGAGAGAGAGGAGAGAGAGAGTAGAGAGACGAGAGTGCAGGCAGAGAGAGAGACGAGAGAGAGATGAGAAGAGAGGACGACGAAGAGAGAAGAGAGAGAGAGAGAGACAGGAGAGAGAGATGAGAGAGAGAGAAGAGAGAGAGAGAGAGAGACGAGAGAGAGGAGGAGAGAGAGAGAGAAGAGAGAACGAACGAAACGAACGAACACGAACGACCGAATTTGTATTTATATAGGGTAATGAGATAAGTATACATACGTTTTACACCCAGCCCTGTGGTAAACGAAACTATCGAAATAAACAACAATAAAAAACAAAAACATCCAATGAAAGAATATAATAAACGAAAACCACGAATATCATGTAAAAAGTGAAAATTTTGAGGGAGAGAGGAGAGAGAGAGAAAAGAGAGAGAGAGTGAGAAGAGATAGAGAGAGAGAGAGAGAGAGAGAGGAGAGAGAGAGAGAGAGACGTAGAGAGATACATAATAGAGAGAAATAGAGACAGAGAGATTGACGAACGAACGAACGAACGAAATTTTATTTATAAAGGTTAATGAGATAAGTATACATACTTTTTTTTACTCCCAGCCCTGTGGTAAACGAAATATCGAAAAAACAACAATTACAAACAACAACATCCAATGAAAGAATATAATAAACGATAAACCATGACATAAGTAAAAAAGTGAAAAATGTGTTGAGGGAGAGAGGGAGGGAGAGAGGGAGGGAGAGGAGAGAGAGAGAGAGAGTAGGGAGGACAGAGAGAGAGAGAGAGAGAGAGAGAGAGCAGAGAGAGAGAGAGAGAAAAAAAAGAGAGAGAGAGAGATAGAGCCGAGAGAGGGGAGAGAGAGAAAGAAGAGAGATGGAGGAGAGAGAGAGAGAGAGAGAGAGGATTCGAGAGAGAGAGAGAGAGAGAAAGAAAGAGAGAGAGAAGAGACGAGAGACCGGGAGACAGATGAGAGAGAGTAGGGGGCGACTGACTAGAGAGACAAGAAAGAGATATCGAGAAGACAGAAACAGAGCTTTTCTTTCCTCTGCATAACATTATTTCCTGTTTAGTCGCTCTCTCCTTCTCTCTCCTACTCTCTCTCTCTCTCTCTCTCTTTCACTCACCTGCACGCCGTCCACGGCAGGGAGGAGAGGTAGGGGGGACAGGCCCTCCAAAGCACACCAACCAGATATTCCCTCCTCTCTCTCTCTCTCTTCTCTCTCTCCTCTCTCTCTCCTATCTCTACTCGCTCTCTCTCTCTTCTCTAATCTCTCTCTCTCTCTCTCTCTCAGGTTGAAGCAAATCACCTTAGCACGCCGTCCACGGCAGGGAGGCTGAGGTAGGAGGGTGACAGGCCCTCCAAAGTCACACGCACCAGATATGTCCCTGCTCTCTCTGCTCTCTCAGGATAACTCTCTCTCTCTACTCTCTCCTCCTCTCTCTACGTCCCCCCCCCCCCGCCCCTGTGTGTCGTCTCCCCACTTGTCTGTTTGTGTTACTCTGTGCACTCACCTGCACGCCGTGCTCACTGTGTTAGTGTGAGTGAGAGGTAAGGGGGGACGGCCACTCTTAGCACACACACCAGATACTCTCGCGCGCAGCAGGCCATGTCAATCCCCAAACCTCCCCTCTCCCTCCCCCCTCTCTCTCCTCTTTGCCACTCACCTGCACGCCGGCACACAGTGAAGGTGAGTGAGAGTAGTCGCGTGTGTGAAAGGTCTCCAGTAAGCAACACACCAGATACTCATCTCTCTCTTCCTTCCCCCCCCCCCCTATCTCTCTGTCTCTCTCTCTTTCACTCACCTGCACGCCGTCCAGAGAGAGGGAGGAGAGGAGAGGGAGGGTGAGGCCCTCCAAAGCACACCCACCAGATACTGCATGTTCCCCAGCACGTGTACCCCCATCCCCAGCCACTCTCTCCCCTCCTCCCGCCTCCATTCTTTGTTCTGGTGAGCACCAGAGCAACGTGAAAGTAAATAGCAAACAATAGGCTGGACTCTTCTGGTCATTCGACCGTGTTTCAAATTGCAAATAATTCTCATCCGTCAGGGTCGACCTTAGAGATGCAATGTTTAATAGTGTATTTGGGTAATGTGTTCTAAAGTTTGCATTGTAAATATATGTTGTAAAGTCTTCGAGCACTTACTGAGAATAGGCGCTATACAAATGACGCATTATTATTGTTAGTATTATTATTATTATTGGGATTATTGAAGGTCGAAAAACTTGAGAGTCTGCACATGCATTCATTCATATAATACATGCCGGTACAGTCCGCACAGATTTTGCATGCCATTGCTACACAGATAGATTGTATGCATAAGACACAGACACATACATACATACATACAATATACATACATACATACATTACATACATACAGACAGATCATACATACATACATACATACATACCATACATACATACATACATACATACATACATACATACATACATACATACATACATACATACATACATACATACATACATACATACATACATACATACATACATACATACATACATACATACATACATACATACATACATACATAATACACATACATACATACATAATACATACATACATACATACATCACACACATACATAATACATACATACATACACATACATACACACATACAAATACATACATACAAACATACATACATGTTGTTACATACAGACAGAACATACATACAGACATACAGACATACAGACAGACATACAGACATGACATACATACATACATACATACATACAATACCGACATACATACATACATACATACAGGGCATACCATACATACTATAACATATCATACATTACCTACATTCATACATACATGCATACATACATTACATACATACATACTACATACATACATACATAAATTGGGCAAGACGCGTGTAAAAGCCCATTGGCGGGTAAGAAGGCCAATGCCAATGGTATCTCATGAAATTAAAAGAAATATTCGTCAAATTTTGCACTTAGACGAAATGTTAAAACATTAACACTCGTTTTTTTTTTTGTTTTACATGGCAAAATGGACTGAATTTGCTTCATTTCATGAGATAATTGACATGGGCTTCTTACCCGCCCATGGGCTTTTTACCCGTCTTCCCTTATATAAAGGTAATACCAACATACCAAGGATGTCTTTGTAAAACAACTTGTCTTAAAACCTTTTTGGCAGACACATTTTTGCTGTTTCTGCAGCTTTTTCCAGTCACGCACTGAAAAATTTAAAAGTCCTGGACCGGACATAGTGTTTTCACCGTTTTATTTTTTTATTTCTTCTTTGTTGATTATTAGCTTTCCTTATCTTTGCGTTCTACCAACGAACGTTTCAACAAAGGTCACAATGTCCCAATAACTCAGCGACAAGGCACTATAAGTATGTATCCACTAAATGAGAGTAAACCTAACCGGTTTAATTAAAAATTGGCGTCCCATTTCCATTCTGAATATTACACACACAATCGCTGGAAGGCAGCTTGTATCGCTAATCGCCTTAAAAGTGTTTTGCCAAGCATAATTCACGAAAGCCAAAAGGGATTCTTAAAAGCTCGTTGTATTGGCGAAAATATTAG
>CM065711.1:6906185-6936185 GCA_017654935.2 Phymorhynchus buccinoides | reverse complement strand
AATTCATCGTCGCCTTTTTAGTTTACAAGCAGCCAGACGGGAGGTTGGGTTGGCTTGAGATTCAGTTTTCGCTTGGAACTGCTACAAGTCCGTCGGCAGGGCAACCGGTCGGGGAATCTGGCGATTCGCGGGAAATTCAAAGCACGCGCTGCCAAGCCTGATTTACTGTGCTGTCGGATTGAAAGGAGTTTCTCCTGAAGAACGGTTTTCCTCTCTCCAGGATTGAAGGGAATAACTCATGCAGGAAGGAAAACCATTCTCCAAGATTGGAAGAGCTAATAAAATGTTTTGGTTTTACTGATGCATCTCATTTTTACCTTGGTACTGAGACATGCCTCAAATTCTTTACTGGCAGGGGCATAAAATAGGAGATTTGGGTGATGCAGCCATAGTCAGCTGAAGTGAAATTACTGAAACGAAGAATCTTCTGACACCTGTTGAAAACAAGACTGGATGAGCAATACCAGTTTCAGCCTCTTCAGGGCAGTGGTTTCTTCGAAAGTATGCTGCTTGATTTTAATATCATATACAATGATCAGCGTGAAGACATTCTTCACAGGACAGTGCTTTATTAAACTCTGTGCAAGCATGATGTTGGTAAGACCCCTTTTGGTCATGGATGCTGACAGAAGGTTCTTACTCCCTTCTATGTTCTATCCAGGGCCTGTATTCACGTTGAGATAGCATGAGACTTAGCATGATGCTAACTTAGAAGCTCTTCCAATGTCCTATAGGATTTAATAGGACTTTTGGAAGAGCTTCTAAGTTAGCATGATGCTAAGTCTCATGCTATCTCAACGTGAATACAGGCCCAGTTTTGCTATTGGTTGATTCATCCAGATGCCTGTCAAAGCAACTGAACATGTACTAAAAACCAAAGACTGTACAGGGGAAGATAAACATCCGGTCTCTTTTCCCTATATGAGTAGTGAGGACAGAAACACTGGTTATGTCCCTTTGAAACAGTGACACATTTTACACATCGATAGGCCAGTTGAATTCTCCGTTCAAGTTCCAGTCCGAGTTTTTGGATAGCCTCCACTGTGAATAGTGTACACGTCCGCACTAACGATAACTCTATCAGCCCGGTTCGCCGAGCTTTTAAGTAATCCATCTTACCCTTTTAGAATATCTTTGTCCAGATGCCTGTCAAAGCAACTGAACATGTACTAAAACCAAGCCTAATAGGCACTCAGGCTATTTGTTTGATGACGTCCTGCTGCAGATCTGAGATTGTCTTAGTTTGGGCCATTTTCGACAGGCTATGAAGGCTTTGCTTAAACGACATCCTATGCCAGATGCCATGGTCATGATGTAAGTCCCGTTACTATCTGATTGGGGCTTGGTGTCTTCCATGACAATATGAGTAGAGTCATGATGGTTACACAACTTATAAGAGAAGTTGAATGCAACATTTATGACACAGCTCTTTTGTTCGAAGATTCTCCTTCGTCATTTTTTGATGAATGAACATAACATGAATATGAGGAAAGTTCTGGCAGGAAACATGAACCCTGAAATATTCACACGTGCAACTAACCATAAAAATTTGAGGTGTGGGAAATTAACAAAGGATTAATGCCTTTGTTTTGCTTTTTTTATTTTAACTGTTTGATGGATACTTATTAGATTAAAGTTGATGCACAAACTGGACTAATCATCGCAAAATAATCGATGTCTATTCTTTATGAATCGTTCGAAATTACACTTTGTAATGTTAATCTTTTTCTTCATTTTAAGCATAAAATACATATTATTTCTTACTGAATGGTGCTTTTAATTCGTGTGGAAATGTTTAAAAACAATCACATGCTTTGAAACAATCTCTCAGAAAGGGTTGGAGTTATTCAGAAAACAAAATTTTCAGACATCTGGAAGCATTGTACACGGACAGTGCCACAAGGACTGTCGCATCCCCCTCCCCCACTTCAAATCTCCGGAGTTAAAGGATCAGAATATTTTAATCTTAAATTGTAGGCTTACAAGGCAAACAAACAAAATCTAACAATGAAAACATTGTATCACTTGCCATTTTCACAGATAGCACCTAAGACTCATATGTAAACCCATTTTATTGGTCTTCAAACTCATACATGTCACCGAAATTATGTTATATCAATTACTGAATAATAAGAAGAGTCATTAGCTGGGCGTGACCCAGTCCCCTTGGACTGTAAGGAGCCCAGGCAAAAATACTGGATTAAGGGGGGTGAGGTGTTTCTTTGAAGAACATCTTTTGTCCAACACTCTGTAGAGTTTCTTTGCATCTTTAGCTACCGACAGTAAGCAGACATTGAAACCCACTCAGAATCAATCAAAACCTAAGTTTGGTCTCTCTGTTGCAAACAGTATGTGAAATTACACGTGGACAGGGAAAGAGAGGCTACTGAAGTTTTGTATCCACTCTTTTCTTTACTGTCATGACTTGCCTCCCTTTCATTGTGTTATTGTATATTTTTGGACTCGTCTTTTCCGAGGGTACACGGGACTGTCTGTTCAATCATTTTTTTGTAAAAAAACCTTGAATATTTTTTAATGTGAGAGGGTGTTTGGTTGATTAGTGTTGGGTTCTATTGTTGTGATCTTTTTGTAAAGAAAAGAACGAGTCGCATCGAACTCAAAATATATAATTAGGGTTTCATTTTCAAAAGCATTGTATTACCCCAGTCAGGATATGGTTTTCTGCTTAGTTAGACTAGTCCAGAAGCGAAACAGACGACAAATTATCACGCTCCAGACGACATAATGTCTACAGAATAGAGTTCTTGCTTATTTTTGAAGCATTCTTTTGTAAAGAATGTTTTAAGCATTTGATGCTGAAGAATTTCAACTGAACGAAAGATGAACCTCATGCACAGATGATGTGACTCAAAGGTATTTATTTTTGTGGAAATTGCTGCTGTGTGCAAACTCCCATTTTTGCTGAGTACTTTTCAAGTTATAATATGGACTGCAGAGTTGCAGTCCTGTTTTTGTCCTGTCCTGTTTGTCCATAAATGATCACTAAACAAATTCCAAGAAAACGAGCATATTGTATTAATACTGAGGCATGAACCAGCCTGGTCATTCGCTATTTAGTGACACTCACACATACTCCCCCCACACAAACACTCTTTCTCCCTGTCTCTCCTTCCTACACCATGCACACACACACACACACACACACACACACACACACACACACACACACACACACACACACACACACACACACACACACACACACACACACACACACGTTCACACCAATACAGGCACATGCAATATATTAATAAATGTCATGGATTTGGAGTACTGTGAAAGCTAACAATGATTTTTATGTATGTTTATGAAACATATTTGATGATAGGCTACCATGAGCATTTTGTTTTGGGATTTTTGGATCTTCTTGGAATATCAGAGAGGCTAAATTAATATTTACCTCTCAAGGAGTGTTTTGAAGGGTATTGTTGGTAGAACTAAATGTGTTTGGGGAGCATGAGACTAATATATCTCTCCCAAGAGTATGATTCAGTACAGAACTTAGGGGAACCAGCATTTTTGTCGTAGGAGGCTGAAATAATATTCACCTTTGGAGTTCTCAGAGTCGGTGTGATAGTAGAAATGAATAATGCATTGCTATGATTATCACTGTGGAACTATGCAATAATTTTGCTTGTCCTTTTGTGTCTGCATAGGAGGAACCTTGGGAAGCAGCCGTTGGCGTGACGGGTTTTGGGCTTGGTTTTTGTTTCCGTTCCGTTTTTGCTTCGGGTTTTGTCCTGTTAGGTTTTGCTTTGTCTTTTGTTTGTTAAGTCTTGTTCGCTTCATTAGGTTGAGTTTGTTATGTAAGCTGACTCCCAGTCATAGTCCTGTCTAGTAGTAATAGTAGTAGTAGTAGTAGTAGTAGTAGTAGTAGTAGTAGTAGTAGTAGTAGTAGTAGTAGTAGTAGTAGTTAGTAGTAGTAGTAGTTGTTGTTGTTGTAGTAGTAGTAGTAGTAGTAGTAGTAGTAGTAGTAGTAGTAGTAGTAGTAGTAGTAGTAGCAGCAGCAGCAGCAGCAGCAGCAGCAGCAGCAGCAGCAGCAGTAGTAGTAGTAGTAGTAGTAGTAGTAGTAGTAGTAGTAGTAGTAGTAGTAGTAGTAGTAGTAGTTGTTGTTGTAGTAGTAGTTGTTGTTGTAGTTGTAGTAGTAGTAGTAGTAGTAGTAGTAGTAGTAGTAGTAGTAGTAGTAGTAGTAGTAGTAGTAGTAGTAGTAGTAGTAGTAGCAGCAGCAGCAGCAGCAGCAGCAGCAGCAGCAGCAGTAGTAGTAGTAGTAGTAGTAGTAGTAGTAGTAGTAGCAACAGCAGCAGCAGCAGCAGCAGCAGCAGCTGTTGTTGTTGTTGTTGTAGTAGTAGTAGTAGTAGTAGTAGTAGTAGTAGTAGTAGTAGTAGTAGTAGTAGTAGTAGTAGTAGTAGTAGTAGTAGTAGTAGTAGTAGTAGTAGTAGTAGTAGTAGTAGTAGTAGTAGTAGTAGTAGTAGTAATAGCAGTATTTTTAGTAATTCCTCTGTTAATTTGCCCAGATAAGTACCGGGAGGGCACTGACTTTGTTGAATTATTTTGAACTTGGTCACACGAAGTTGTAAATAAAGTTTTGAAATGATAAATCAACAGGTTTGGCTTGTGAGTGGAAGTTAGTTATGTAAAGCTTATGTTTAGTTACAGCTCTTTACACCACTTAGCTACATACAGAATGGATAGAATTGAACTTAACCCAGTCTGATTTAGGGGATTTATGGGTCAGATCCCCCCCCCCCCCATCCCCCAAAATAGGTAGAGGGATGGAAAATTTCTAACCCTATGTTTTTTAGGTTTGGGGTACCCTAACCAATACAACAAAATTAAAACAACATCAATTTTAGCAAGTTTCAAGTTTCAAGTTTCAAATTTATTTCCAAAAAGCCCCATGGGGGTACATGGAAGAGAAGGGAAAAAGGAACGCAAAAAAAAAAAAAATAAAAAACAAACAAAAACAGCAAACAAATTGAACGAGACGACATGACATCCCTGACTAGAAGGGGAAGCACCCGAGAATAGAAACGACGGGGGTCACATGCAAAATGATTGAGAAGAAAGTGAAAAGAGGAGAATGAAAGAGAGATCAGTCAAAATACGGATCGGCTAAGGGTTCAAATGCGGCATCGTGTTTTAAAGACCCATCACGTCACGTGTCAAAATCATGGTTTTCACGTCTTTTCCCTCTTATAGCTGGTAAGAAATCTTAAGAAATCTTACAGGCATAAGAGGGAATGTGATACCTGACGTGGGGGGTATTTAAGATCAGCCCCATTTAATCTTATAGATGTGAGAAAGGCAAGATACACACTAAATGTTGTTGTTCTTCTTCTTCTTGTTCTTCTTCTTCTTCTTCTTCTTTCTTCTTCTTCTTCTTCTGTTTCTTCTTCTTCTTCTTCTTTTTCTTCTTCTTCTTCTTCTTCTTCTTCTTCTTCTTCTTCTTCTTTCTTCTTCTTCTTCTTCTTCTTTCTTCTTCTTCTTCTTCTTCTTCTTCTTCTTCTTCTTCTTCTTCTTCTATCATTTCTAAACCACTTGAACAGCACATCACACATCATATCTTGTTACATGTCGCTAAATATAACCTTCTACATCCGAGCCAATCTGGCTTTAGAGAAAAGCTTTCATGCAATACCGCTTTGATACATCTCACTTTATGGCATTGTACTTCTTCGATTTCTTTGTGCTGCATACAGACTCTCTGACTATTGTCCTGAAATAATGAAATGCTGAAACATAGATTTACCTCGTCTCTTCCAGCAAAACATTACAAGTGGTAATTGTGGGCGATTGTGAACAAATGTCACAGTTAAGCATTAACATATGTCCAGTTATGTAGGAATTAATGCACAACATCCGTTGGAAATATCCCATACTAAACAAGGCAGGTGCTTTGTGGAAACGTATCATGCACACATGAAACAGAACACATTCAGGTAGTATTTGGTCCTTTTATTGAGGCTCAACATACAGACGTTTCGTGTGATACATATACTATCATGATAACGTATGTATCATACGAAACGTCTGTATGCTGAGCCTCAATAAAAGGACCACGTATGTATCATACGAAACGTCTGTATGTTGAGCCTCAATAAAAGGACCAAATACTACCTGAATGTCTTGTGTTTCATGTGTCTACGATTGGTCCTAGTGGTCATCTAATTATGTTCAAGTATTTATCATGCACAGTTGAAAATATCCAAGTGTTATCGCATCTTGCTTTTGCCACTCTCAATCTGCAGAGAGGACAACGTTCTCCTTTGTTCGAAGGCTACATGAATTTGAATTGAGTTGAGATGAGCAATGTCGTTGTATAAAGCAACCAGCTGTCCTAATCAGGGTTGAGAACAGTGTGCCTGTTTTTTGCAGGTCTACGTTTATTTGTACATCTGTGTTTTGTGTAAGCGCGCCTGTGCATATATATATATATGTGTGTGTGTGTGTGTGTGTGTGTGTGTGTGTGTGTGTGTGTGTGTTGTGTTGTGTTGTGTGTGTGTGTGTGTGTGTGTGTGTGTGTGTATGTGTGTGTGCATGTGTGCATGTGTGTGTTTGTGTATGTGTGTGTGTGTGTGTGTGTGTGTGTGTGTGTGTGTGTGTGTGTGTGTGTGTGTGTGTGTGTGTGTGTGCGCGCGCGTGTGCGCGTGTGTGTGCGTATGTGTGTGTATGCGTGTGTGTGCGTATGTGTGTATGTGTGTGTGTGTGTGTGTGTGTGTGTGTGTGTGTGTGTGTGTGTGTGTGTGTGTGTGTGTGTGTGTGTGTGTGGGGTGTGTGTGTGTGTGTGTGTGTGTGTGTGTGTGTGTGTGTGTGTGTTTGATAATGGAGAGTAAACACTAAACAGGTATGCTTTGCACAGAACTGGAAGAGTTTAAATCACTCGGTAATGTCCTTGCTTTGAAACCCTCTCTGTTTTTGATTTTGCACTTGTGTCCAGTTTCAATGTCAGCATTTTCAATATCTTTTCTTCCATTGCCCTGGCTCCTTTTTGGGATACCAGAGTCCACAGGTACAACAGTGGGTCAAGAGCCGCGCTGAACGGTAACACAAACACAACCAGTGTGTCATGAACCTTCTTCACTGAAGCCATACTACTGGTGAACATCGTAATGGTCACTAAACCCAACGAACACCAGCACAGAGCGTGAGGGATGGTCAGACTCCTGACCAGATGGACAGAGGGGAAAAGTGAGCGGTTTACAGGGTTCATCAAAACCCTATACTTTGGCAAACGAACGTATGACAAAACCTGACAAACTATAGCGACTACACACATAATATAATTGAGGCTGGCAATGACTTTCAGCCACCTGAACGGTTGGTCAGAGGTGTAGTGTTGGAATAAAGCCAGCCGACACAGACCAGACTGACCAGAGAGGCCTAAGTGGGACAGTCCTGGAAGAAAAGGGACGAGGGCCACACAGAATGCCACCAGCCAGACCACCGCACAAAGGATGACAGGGAAGCGGTCATCAGACCTCCAGGAAACATTGGGGGTGCAAAGAAGAATGGTGTGACCCAGCGTGGTGAGAAACACAATGAACACAGACACCTCACTGCACCAAAGGAACAGAAACCCTGAAAATCTGCAAAGGAAACTATTGGTCCATGTTTCTTCAAGTTTCATGTATTCACCATGAAACAATGCATTAGCTAATAAACTGATTCCCACATGGATTCCCATACACATATCAGCAACATGCAAATGGACAATGACCCTGACACAAATGTTGTCAAACACCTCTTTAACACAGGCAGTAAACAAAGCCAGTAAAATGGTAACTAGGTTCATCATAATGGATGACACCCATACAAACCCAAAGTATACTAAATGTAGTTCAGATTGTATTAGCGATTCACATGAAGGAAGTACAGCATACGATGCTGAGCAGTCTCTTTCCTTTGATTCCTTTGCGAACAAAAGATCACAACAAAACCTGTGGTCTGAAGCGATGATCTGCCTTAAGTCATAAGATTTGAAAAACACATCAGTAGGAAATGAGTTGACTGGGATTCCTGTTAGGTCCAGTTCGGTCAAAGAAGGCATGTTGTTCAAGCTTTTCCTTCCCATGGTTCCTGTTGAAGAGAATGATACGTTCAAACGTGTCAGATGTGGTAAATACAGAGACAGTTCTTTGCTCAAGATATTAAAACTTGTGCGTGATACATCCAGTTTTGTCCAGGTGTAAAGAATAATGTGTG
Source organism: Phymorhynchus buccinoides (assembly GCA_017654935.2). Lineage (NCBI taxonomy): Eukaryota > Metazoa > Mollusca > Gastropoda > Neogastropoda > Raphitomidae > Phymorhynchus > Phymorhynchus buccinoides. Next base: position 6,927,962 of record CM065711.1, on the reverse strand, counting down.
ACAGTTGATTCATCTTCATGTTTAAAGGATTGTTAGACAGGAACACAATTTGCAGTTTAGGTAGCTGTGTAAACATTGTTATATCAAATTCTTTCACATTATTACTGGCAAGGTTGAGGTATTGTAAGTTTCTTAGGCTCACGTGTGAAATGTTATCCAGGGAACAAAACGACAAACTTAAATGGATCAGATAATAAGCTGCGGTGAAGTCCCTAATCGACATGCCTGAGCCTGATGCTTCCATGTAGCGTAGCTGAGGGTAGAGATCAACCAGAAATGGTTCACTGCAGATAAAGGAATGACCTTGACATAGGCAGCCCTCAGGACAGGTCCTGTCACACAGGAGTTCATCATCCTGCAGAGGGCATTGAGGAAATCCATCACACAGGTGATCTTCATGCAGACACACTGTGGAATCTCTGCACTGATAGTAACTAGGGCACGTGAAACTCTCGCAGTCGTGTTCATCTTCACCATAAACGCAGTCAGAAAACCTGTTGCATCGGGTGTACATAGGGAGACAGTACAGCCACTCTGTTGGGCATTGGTAATGGGAATCTGGGCAAGGGTCTTCGTCTGTCATTCTTTGTTGCGTGAAGTAACCAGTACCGTCCAAGTTGATGTACATTGTTGGAATGGAGGTTTGTCTTCTTCTATATAAATGAATTTTCCTTACACAATCAATTTCATCAGAATTATCCAATAGGTCTGAAAATTCATTGCAACGCTGACTTTGGGTGATGCATTGCAAATTCGAGCACAAGCAGTTCTGACATGAACGATGCTCACAGAATGACTCATCAGAGTTATCAGAACAGTCCTTTCTGAAATCACACACAAAAGTATGATGTATCGCGGTTTTCATATCACATTTAAACAAAGAAAAAGTACCCATCACATCTAGAACATGTGGAGAAGTTCTGAAGTCCTGCCTTTTGCTCACATTCATTGTCATGTAACACTGTGAAAGTGACATTGTCACACACTTTTCACTCAAGCCAAAAGTCAAAAAGAGTTGCGTTACATGCGCATGTGGCCAAACAAAGAAGATCTGACGTGTGTTTAAATCAAAGTTGTGATGATGATCAAAAATTATTTGGATAGAAATTGTCTTAGGTGTGTGATACTTCAATTCGCACAGTATAGATTTTCTGTATTTCATTGGCTTTGTAGCTATCAACATTGACAAAAGTTTGCCAGTACCCTTTGTCCTGGAAGGTAAATATGGATGCGATTTCATATGGTTCATGTTGTAGATCAAAGTATCATCAGACCATTTACGGAACTTGCTGTACAAGAATGGATCTTTATGAAAGCCTGTCATGTATCCTAGTAAAGTTTCGAATTTAACATAATTATTAAAACTTGGCAAAGCATCCATTTTTTCCCGGATTGTTTTTATTGAAGCCAGTTTTCCCTCAATGATTTTGCATGTGTGTCCAAAGAAAAGGATTTCAGTTAACCCTTTAGGTATTACCAGTTTATAGCATTTCCCACGTGTAGCCACTAACCCCTGGCATTTTGGACTACTGAAGGAACAGTGTTCTGTTTCATCTCTTCCATCTTCACACTCTGTCTTCAGGTTACAGTGCAGGTGATCCTCAAAGTGAGAATAATGAGTCACAGAACAGTTGAACTGACCACTGGACAGTTGGTCAGGCTGAGTAGAGAGTGCAGAGAAATACAGTGTAACATACATCGGAGAATACACCAAAAGCTCAATTTTAAGAACGGAAGCAGGGAACACATGTGCCGGTGATAATTGTGTTCCACACACACACTTCACAGTTTCCTGCACTGAAGAGTGTTCACGATAAGTAAATTTTAACATGTGTAACTTGTCTTCACAAACTGAGGGCGAGTATGACTGTTGAAAGCTGATCATAAAAACATATCCTGGCCACCATCTTAGCTCAGCAATAAGTGGGTAGGGTACTTTGGGCGAATAAATCATAGGGGCAGTTGTGAATCCAGAGTGATTTGAAACGTGTTTTAAAACAAACTTCTCCTTGTGAAACTGATCAAACTGAATTTCAATTAATGGATTGTTGCTATGAAAAATAAAAGCAAAACGTTTAGAGAGGTAGACTATTTGTTCTGGTCCAAAAATAAGAAAAAAATGGCTATCCACGGAATGCTTTCGAGAAATGAAAGGAGGCATATTATAATTCACTATTGTTTCCCATTGTTTGTTAACACGCCAGTATGCTAAGCGTCGAATATAAATGCCAACAACTTTATTGTTTGTGGCTTTTATATGCATGTAACAAATAGTTGAGGAATCACCACATTTACCATACAAGAACCCCTGATGTGCTAACGTTCTTCTCTTCCTACACTTTGTTGCATTCAACCGCAAAACAGTAAACTCTGATTTGTTTAGTTTCATGAAATAGTCTGCTCCGGGGCATATTGCCTTGATACTGGTAGTATTGGTGTCAGTTGTGCCCGTGTTCTTTTCACCTGTGAAATAACACATCAAAGGGTCTTTGTCAGAAGATACCATGAGCCATCTTCATTCTATTGCACCTGTAAAAAACACATGAAAGGGTCTTTGGCAGAATATACCATGAGCCATCTTCATTCCATTGCACCTGTGAATAACACATCAAAGGGTCTTTGTCAGAAGGTACCATCAGTCATCTTTATTCCTTTTCACCTGTGAATAACACATCAAAGGGTCTTTGTCAGAAGGTATCATCAGTCATCTTCATTCCATTGCACCTGTGAATAACACATCAAAGGGTCTTTGTCAGAAGATACCATGAGCCATCTTCATTCCATTGCACCTGTGAATAACACATCAAAGGGTCTTTGTCAGAAGATACCATGAGCCATCTTCATTCCATTGCACCTGTGAAAAACACATCAAAGGGTCTTTGTCAGAAGATACCATGAGCCATCTTCATTCCATTGCACCTGTGAATAACACATCAAAGGGTCTTTGTCAGAAGGTACCATGAGCCATCTTCATTCCTTTGAATAGAGATGAAGAAGAACAGAGAAATATGAGGGAGCCTGCTCTCATTCGTGACTCTAGAAAACAGCATTTCATTAACATGGTATCTACAAATCGTGACACATCTACTTTATGGCGAGCCATCAAGAACACCACACATATATCTAACCAAAATTTAATAAATAACTACAATTGGTCGCCAGACTCATTCAACAATCACTTTAAACACATAGCAGAGTCTATAGGGGCAACAGACCCAACACACACCGCAAATGATTACTGTCCTTCATCTTCTCTTCAAACATTTTGTAACAGTAACATAAGACCTGGAATTTCATTTAGAATACCTTCACTTGCTGTTCAAGAAGTTGGTTCCCTTATCTCAAGACTGAAAAATAAACAATCAATGAGACCAGACAAAATCAGCAGCTCTCTTAAAACGTACACTTCCCTACGTGGTGTAACCTCTTACCTTCATATATAACTCATGCTTAGACCAAAACATAGTCCCACCTGGTCTAAAATCAGCAAACGTCATACCATTATCTAAATCTAACGATCTCTTGGACCTGAACAACTTCATCTATCTAAACCTCTTGAAAAACATGTTCACGAGTATCTAATGCAGTATCTTGGAGACAACAATCTTTTCCGTCCCTTACAATTTGGCTTTCGACATCATCACTCATGTCAAACTGCCATAGTTCGTCTTTGTGATACATGGCTCTCAGCAATATATCAAAACAAAATGACGGGTGCTATGTTTCTTGACTTTAGGAAGGCATTTGATCTAGTGAATCATGAAATACTAATTTTTGTCTAAACTGCGGAACGAAAATATGGTTTCTTTTTTTTAACGTCCTACCTTACTAACAGAACACAGTATGTATTTAGTAATTAATGGTGCAGCTTCAGATAAAAAATATCATAGACTGGTGTATAGCAAGGATCTGCTTTAGGACCTCTCCTATTCTGCTTATTTATTAATGACCTACCTCTTGCAATATTAGATGGAAGTGTCTCATGTGATCTGTTTGCTGACGACTCCTCCCTCCACTCTAATGTAGCTCGTTTATCCTCCATTCAAACCTCATTACAAACAGCTTTAAATGATGTTTCTGCCTGGTGTGACCAAAATCTGATGGTCATCCACCCTAAATAAACCACCAAAAACATGGTAATTGCTTCAAGACAACAACATCAGAACGAACCTCTAATTATCAAAGTTTATTCAAAGGATAGCATCATTGACCAAGTAAAAGAGCACCGAGTCCTGGGTGTGATCATAGACGAAGAGCTGAAGTGGCAAACCCATATTGAGAAAGTAGCACACAAGCTTGCGCGAACCCTATTCCTTCTAAAAACAAAACGTAAGCCATTCATAGATATAGAGGGATGCAAAATGTTCTTTCATGCCCACTGTCTCTCTCACGTCAACTACGCATCTGTAGTTTGGGATTCTACCGCCAAATGTCACCTTTTAAAGCTCAATTATATCTACAAAAGAGCAGCTATAATTATTCTTCCTGACTCAAACCTCACCACATTAGAAAAACTTGCAAACTTAAACATCCTTCCGTTGGATTCACAACTAAAGTACAACAAAGGAATCCTCATGTACAAAAATCATAATGACTTAGCCCCACATACCTAAAAACATTAGTTACCCTGGCATCACATCATTATGGTTCCAGTAACTACATTTTGCCACACACTAGAATAGACAAATACAAATCAAGTTTTTCCTTTTCCGGTCCCTCAATTTGGAATTCCCTTCCTTCTGCCGTTAAGTTATGCCCTTCCATCTCACGATACAAAAAGAGGGTGTGGGCAAACATAATGAATGTACAGCCCTGCTTAAACCCCATGTTATATTGCACTCACACTGCATAAATTATCTATTGCCTTGCCTACAACTACATGTTACATGTCAAACGAATGTTTACATTTCAGTTTTATGCTTATATAGAGCTAACATTTTCCCTCACACAAATGAAATAAAGAGGAATAAACATATAGTGGAGGGGGAAATGTTAACTCCGTCTTTAAAAACGGACACAAACATTTAGTAGTGCAGTTGACAAAACGGTACATACCGTTTTGAGAATAACTCTGCTCCAAACCGTTTTGGGTTGAGGGGAAGAAAAGTTAATTTTAAACCCAATGGCACCCAAAAGTTGTCATTTGGTCAAAATTTAACCACTACCCCCCTTTCCTTCCTCATCAGTCACACAAAAATCGCATGCAATTTTTTTGTATATTGGTGGCGCGCCTCTGGCTCCAGGTGGGAGCAACCCGAATTTCACAGAGACGCCTCTGTGACTATAAAGTACCAAATACCAAAATACCTACGGCAGGTAGACGAAGATGTTTGCTCATTTTGTATGCTTGCGAAGCTCCAAGATTTCGCTCGACTGTGACGTATCATATTAACCCTTTCACCGCCAGCCATATTTCAGTCCCAAAGTTCCATTAAATTTACCTGGGTAGAGAACAAAATCCATTTGCAGTATTGGGGATTCTTCTGTGAGATATATAAAATAAGGTCTATCCTTACTTCCCAAAACTAAGACAATAGGGTCTTTGGGTAATAGACCCCAATTTGATGCCTTTTAGTGACATAGGTGTTAAATCACTGTGGTGCTAAAATGCGACTTTGGCGGTGAAAGGGTTAATAAATGGATTGGATGAAACAAAAACAGAAATGGGAATGGTTGAGGGTGCACGTCAGTCTCTTCAGCAAAAACTGAATGTTGTTGTTGTTGTTGTTGTTCTTTAATTTAACGTCTTTTCACTTAAAAGTGATATTAGACATGAAAGTGTGTGTGTGAGTGTGCGCGCGCGAATATGTGCATGTGTATCTGTGTGTGCTTAAAGTACATATTTGTATGTAACATTAGGGGACATATACTAAATTAAAACAGTTTTTTAAAAATAATTTTAAAAAACACTCCAGAAATTAACTATTATAAAATCAAAATGAAAACATTATAAAATTAAAAAAATCATAGAAGCAAGCCAAATGGACTTAACATTAAAGTTTGTACAAAATTCAAAAGAGATACAGCATCTTGGAATATATATTTGGATTCATCTTTTCTGAATTCTGATAGGGTCGATTCAAATTAAGGGCAGTAATATAGAATGTGTGTTGTTGTACAATTATCAATAGCACTGCATACACATTGAAGATGTTTTTATTAATTTAGTTTTAAAAGCATTTAGCTTAAGTCTATAAAGTAGTAAAACAAACTTTTTACGGCGTCTTGGATGTTTGTTTACATTTCTATTAAGAAATACATAATTTACTAAGGAATCTCTTTTCTGAGACTTCCATGATCGGGAGTTTAAACAAAACTTTATGGAAGATTCAGGTTTATGTATTTTGTGATGCATAGATTCTTTGTATATTTTATCAAAAAAGATCTTATCAAAAAGTGAATTTACCTGTGTTAATGCTTAAATATCAATTAATGCACACAAAACGAGTGTCCTATGGATCGACTGAACATCGATCTTCCAAAACTAGAACAATATCGACAGAGTTAACTTGTCTAGCAAATTTGCGCTCATTTGGCGAAGTCTGCGCCCAAAACGTAAAGCCGTCGCATGCTCACCGTTCGCATGGACGGTAGAGTTTTCATTGTAGTGTTCACATTTGAAGTTTTCAAAACATTTTCTATAGCCGCTCTTTTGCAGTACACGTCGCTGCAAACTACCCGTTCTCACAATATTGACCCATTTTTCGATAAATCGGAATCGCCTTCCTGCGGCGGCACCTGCATGACTGTGCAGTTGGTTTAAACAAATCTTTATTCATTTGAAAAGATCAAACAAAAAGACAATTAGAGCAACAACAAGCTCGAAGCTTATACCGTGCTCCTTAAATTAACATCATAATTGCACAATTGATTGAACAGATGGAGACTGCGTTTAAACCAAGTAATATAATGAGCAGTTGCATTTGTGCTATGCAGTCGGCGGTTGTTTATTTTTGGATTCTGAGTAGGAACCACAACATATCACGTTCTTACATGGTTTTTTAAACGCACTCTTCTAGAGTTCATCACAGCTGTTTTGGGAGGAACATTTAGTTTATCTATATTTTCAGAATTTTTTTCAAGCCAACTTTAGTAGTAGCTTTTTTATAAGTAGCTTTTCATAAATAACAGTCAAGCATATGTTGTAGTATGTGACTAAATTACTTATATTCAGTGGATATTGCTAGATTTTCACTCATGGGCAATTTTATTTATGTTTGCGAGACTAAGTTTATTAGTTTCTACTAAATAAAAGTTGCATGATACTGCTCAACAAAAATAACTTTTTACCAGAAATCTGATGGAAGAAATATATTGAAAATACAATGAAGAACATACAGCCAAAATATTTTTACAAACAAATGCTTGGTGCAGTTTTTATCTAAGATTTTTAGATTCAGTCTTTTAACTAAACAACTAGATTGTGTGTGGGACGGAACAGCTCCACTGTCATGGTAGCGAATGGGACCTTCTTTTTTTTTTAACCCTTTCACCGCCAAAGTCGCATTTTAGCACCACAGTGATTTAACACCTATGTCACTAAAAGGCATCAAATTGGGGTCTCTCTCTCTCTCTCTCTCTCTCTCTCTCTCTCTCTCTCTCTCTCTCTCTCTCTCTCTCTCTCTCTCACTCTCTCTCTCACTCACTCACTGTTTCTCTCACTTGCTCTCTCCCACTGAACAGACTCCCCATAAATCATTCCGTTTTCTCAAGGTCCCTGCTTGTACAGAACGTTTCAATAAATCACAGGCTTTGCTCTCTCTCTCTCTCTCTCTCTCTCTCTCTCTCTCTCTCTCTCTCTCTCTCTCTCTCTCTCTCTCTCTCTCTCTCTCTCTCTCTCTCTCTCTCTCTCTCACTCACTCACTCACTGTTTCTCTCACTTGCTCTCTCCCACTGAACAGACTCCCCATAAATCATTCCGTTTTCTCAAGGTCCCTGCTTGTACAGAACGTTTCAATAAATCACAGGCTTTGCTCTCTCTCTCTCTCTCTCTCTCTCTCTCTCTCTCTCTCTCTCTCTCTCTCTCTCTCTCTCTCTCTCTCCCTCTCTCTCTCTCTCTCACTCTCTCTCACACACACACACACACACACACACACACACACACACACACACACACACACACACACACACACACACACACACACACACACACACACACACACACACACACACATGCACATGGGTCATGATTTGTGGACAAAAAGTTTATTTGTGAGGATCAACTAAATATTGATAGAACAATGCTTGTTTCTCAGAACTATTGGCACACATGTGGGTCCATATGATTGTGTGTCTGTGCGTGTCTCTGATTTTGTGGTGAGCGTGTGTGTGTGTGTGTGTGTGAGTGTGTGTGTTTGTGTGTGTGTGTGTGTGTGTGTGTGTGTGTGTGTGTGTGTGTGTGTGTGTGTGTGTGTGTGTGTGTGTGAGTGTGTGTGTTTGTGTGTTTGTGTGTGTTCTCTGATTTTGTGGTGAGCGTGTGTGTGTGTGTGTGTGTGAGTGTGTGTGTGTGTGTGTGTGTTTGTGTATTTGTGTATTTGTGTGTGTGTGTGTGTGTGTGTGTGTGTGTGTGTGTGTGTGTGTGTGTGTGTGTGTGTGTGTGTGTGTGTGTGTGTGTGTGTGTGTGTCTGTGTGTGTCTCTGATTTTGTGGTGTGCGTGTGTGTGTGTGGTGTGTGTGTGAGTGTGTGTGTGTGTGTGTTTGTGTATTTGTGTGTGTGTGTGTGTGTGTGTGTGTGTCTGTGTGTCTGTGTGTCTCTCTCTCTCTCTCTCTCTCTCTCTCTCTCTCTCTCTGTGTGTGTGTGTGTGTGTGTGTGTGTGTGTGTGTGTGTGTGTGTGTGTGTGTGTGTGTGTGTGTGTGTGTGTGTGTGTGTGTGTAATTAGAGTGTGCAGTTTATCAGATTGCATGATTATGAATACATTTTGTTCATATGCTAAAAAAAAATTAAATCCCCCCAATTTTGGGGGGTCACAACAACTGGACTGCAATTTGGACGTTTTAATGTATCATTACCAACAATCAGAAATTTAAAAGCTTTTTTTTTTAAGTCAAATTGAAATAATAACCAGGCTACGAGCCATTTAACTTTTCAACTAAACCGATTGAGATCTGAATCAAATTGGGATATACATGTTCCATCGTGAGTGACAATTATGCCTGCTACTGACCCTCTATCAACATTGCATTTGTGTGTAAGCTTACCTCTTAACCCTATTGCGTGTGGCACAGTGGTAGCGCGTTCGCTTCGTGTCAAGTAAACCCGAGTTCGAACCTGGGTAGGGGAAAGGGGGCAAATATGGAACACGTTTTTCAAAGTCCAGTAACACAAAAGCATAGGAGAGTTTCATAATGTTGTACATGGCTTTTAATATGTAATGTGTCCATGCATGTTCAAGCAAAACAACAGTTTCCTGACATTACACAGAACTGAGTAATTCAACGTTTTGTGAAAACTTAAAATGCTGTCAATATGAAACACCGGTAGGCAATATGAAACAAGACTGGTGTTTAAAATTAAACACATTTATAACATTTACCTTCCATTTATTCAATAAAAGAAACAATCATCCTTCAGTTTAACATCAAACAAAAGCAAATTGATTTTACAATTCCCAGATGCACATTGAACATCAAACGCAAAGCATTGTTCCTTTTAACTCTGAAAACCATGTCCATAAATAAAGTGTGTGTGTGTGTGTGTTATGTGTGTGCATGTGTGTGTGTGTGTGTGTGTGTGTGTGTGTGTGTGTGTGTGTGTGTGTGTGTGTGTGTGTGTGTGTGTATGTGTGTGTGTGTGTATGTGTGTGTGTGTGTGTGTGTGTGTGTGTGTGTGTGTGTGTGTGTGTGTGTGTGTGTGTGTGTAATATACCTCTACAGGTGTGTTTCATATTAGCCTTTTCATCCTGTTTTGAACATGACAATTTGCTTTCCGTTAGATCAAACTCTGCAAGGTTTCAGATTATTCCTTTCACTTACAACAGGGATAATATGTTCTTCAATCTACGTGTTCTTTCCCCATTACCACAAGGATTTCTGGATGTGTGCCTTAGCCAGCCATGGTTAAAAAGAAACTTTCACTCACCTTTTGGCGGCATTTCCTTTTTTCGCCATCTTTGCATGCGTCACGAGTTCAGGGGAAGTAAGACTTGAAATACATTAGAAAATCTGCAATATTGTTATTTCCCTTATTGAGATATGGGGGTGTTTCAAATTACACTCCGTTTCATATATGCCCCCTTTCCCCTACAGGGGATTTTTCCTCTCACTTTGCACTAGGCCTTGCGGTCTGAACGTGGAGTCTTTCAGATGAGACGATAAACCGAGGTCCCGTGTGCCCATGCACTTCACTTAGCACACGTTAAACCCAGTGGCAACGAAAAAGTTGTCATTTGGTCAAAATATACCCCCCTCCCTTCCTTCCTCATCAGTCACACAAAAATCGCATGCAAAAAATAAAAAATAAAAAAATTGGGTGGCGCGCCTCTGGTTGCGACGCGATCTCCAGGTGGGAGCAACCCGAATTTCACAGAGACGCCTCTGTGACTATAATGTACCTACCCTAACCTAACCTACCTTTCACTGCCTGCCCCGTGTCTACTACGGGCTGTTTGATGTCATTGATGATGTCATAACTTGTGATGATAGTTTTTGGTTCAGACAAATCTGGAAAGATAGATCTCTAGACAATTGTCTCAGATTGAGTCTAACATTGTGTAGAGTGGCACAGAGGTAACGCGTTCGCCTTGTGTCAAGTAAACCCGAGTTTGAACCTGGGTACAGGGGATTCCTCTCACTTTACACTAGGCCTTACGGTCTGAACGTGGAGTCTTTTGGATGAGATGATAAACCGAGGTCCCGTGTGCCCATGCACTTAGCACACGTTAATCCCAGTGGCAACGAAAAAGTTGTCATGTGGTCAACATTTACCCCACCCCCCTTTCCTTCCTCATCAGTCACACAAACGTTGCATGCAAACAAATTAAAAAATTGGGTGGTGCGCCTCTGGCTGTGACGTACTCTCCGTGTGGGAACAACCCGAATTTCACAGAGACGCCTCTGTGACTATAACGTACCTAATACCTAACAGTCTCTTTTAAATTTTATAATGACAAATTGACAATGTATCAGTTTTCCTCTCTCAGTGAAGGGACTAATTATAGCCTGTCATGTCACAACAGTAGTTTCTACACGCTCGTTGACTAATGCTATTCACTTGCTCTATGATCTCTCTATATTAAAAACATTCACACATTCAAAGAACCTGAAGTTCGTGTGCTTGTCATGACATCTGAAACATCAGGGTACGTTACCATGGGTGGAAATGAAAGTGACAGTGGCAACAAAGTATATCGTCGTTCTCTTGATGTAAATGTACCTGCACCACCCAGAGCTACACTTATGTACAGTTTAAAGCAACTTGCACGGTTTCGTGTAATAAATGTTTATCTTCATTCACAGAAAGGGCGTAGATCGAGATTCCCATCTCCTTTTCATACTGGCTTTGAAACTGTGTGGGACGGAACATTTACTTTAAAAATAGTTTATGTAACTTGCATCACTCAAACGTGTTTTCAGCTGTTTTTCTCGTTTTTCACTGAAAGTAAAGCGCCTAAGAAACTGTCCAGCGGTCTGTTGAACTGTTCTGTGGAGAACTATCGTAGTTTCCAGCACCACGTGGACTGTGACCTGAAGACAGAGTGTGAAGATGGGAGAGATGAGACAGAGCACTGTCCCTTCAGCAGTGAGCAATGCCAGGGAAGGATCGCCCTGTGTGACCGCTGTTACACCATCCTTTGGAAATTAGCACTCTATAGTATGAATAGTGACCCGTGTGAACGTTTATCGGGAGGTGTTATGAACTTACCTTTGTGTCTGTACGATCCTCATAGTGAGTTAGTAAGAAAAACAAAGAGATTTGGGCTGGTCAATGCCGTAGTAGTAGATATGTTTTCAAATGATTTATCACTGACGAATATGTACAGACAAAGCCTTCACATTAAGAAAACTGTCTTTTCTCATACGTTCAGGCGTGATGACACCAAACCGATTCAAGTGGATAATGGTAACATTCAATACTTCAGTTTGAAATTTGACAGCATGGTCTTGAAACCAATAGTTCTACCAAGGCAGGTCAATACACTTTGCGAAGTCACACCAAATAGAATTGCAAATAAGTCTTTTCACCTGAACCCAATTGTGTACAGAACCATTAATTTTCCTTTCAGCAGAGGGCAGCCCGATTTGACATTGTGCAATGGCGGGTATGTGACACACTCTTTTCTTTTATGTGGTGCCAACAGACATACCACATGTCGTAAAGAGCGTGCATCTTTGTGTCATTATTCAGGTAAGGGGCTGCAGTCAACTGTATCGCATTCAAACGCTAAAACAGATGTATCTCCTACTTTCACATGCAGCGATGATGTTACTTTCCTGCCGTTCAGTTTGGTGTGTGATGCCTTTACTGACTGTCCTGATTCTAGTGATGAAACATTTTGTCGCAGACACGCTTGTGTGAAAGCATTCACATGCACAAATGCTCAATGTGTGTCTTTCGACAAACTCTGTGATCAGTTATCTCAATGCCTGGATCAATCTGATGAAGCAAGTTGTGATGTGTTCTTACATCAAAAGCCAATGGTTTTCACACGTTTTCCTTCTCCAGCTCTTATCAATTTTGATGGCGTCAGATATTTCATTGTCATGAAACTGAAATCCAACGAATCATGTCCTGACAGCCATTATCGTTGCCATGGTGAGTACAACGACTGTCTGCCGGTGTACACAAGGTGCAATGGGATATACGACTGTATAGATCACGGGGATGAGCAGGGCTGTGGGGATATGACCTGTCCAGGGTTTTATCGGTGCAGGGTGTCAACGATCTGTGTGCACAGTGACCACATGTGTGATGGCTGGCCTCACTGCCCGCTGCATGATGATGAACTGTGGTGTGACGTGACCTGTCCTATGGGCTGCCTCTGTCAGGTCCACTCTCTGTTGTGTCCTCAGAGTTTCCGTGCAGAACTCTTCCCTGAAATCCGATCTCTGGACGCCACAGGCTCTGGCATGACACTGCAGGACGTGGAGACCAACGTCAACCTCGTACATCTGGTTCTTGCCAGATGTGACCTGACAGATCTACCTGAAATAAAACTGTTCAATTTGCGGGTTCTTGAACTTAGTAGCAACAAACTTCGTCATGTGAATGTAACTTCGTTTCTTCGTCTAAACAATTTAGTGTCACTGTCCTTGTCAAATAACCCCATAACTTCAATGAGTCATGTTATTTCAGGAAGAATCCAAAACACTAAGTTGAAATCAGTAGATCTGTCACACACGACATTAGGTGTATTTGATTCCACATTTTTAGAACAGTTTCCTGGCTTGCAAAAACTGAATTTAACTTCTACCACCACCCATACAATCAGAGGGACTGGTTTTCAGTTCACACTGCAGTTGACTGAATTACATATGGAAGATAGTCCTGTTGAAACGTTTCCACCTGACATTTTCAAAGATCTTGTCTCTCTGAATTTCATCTCAACACAAAACTACAAACTGTGTTGTGAGGAAATACTTCCTGATAACTTTAACACTTTGAACTGTTATTCCCCTAAAGATGAGATTTCTTCATGTAAAGATCTGCTGCAATCGTGGACGTACCGAGTGTTTCTGTGGCTGATGGCCTGTCTGTCGCTGACTGGTAACGTCTTCTGTTGCTGTGCGCGTTTGTTTGTGAAGAGCATGGCGTCTTCCAGTGGCTTCGGTGTGTTCGTCACCAACCTGACCATGGCTGACTTTCTGATGGGGGTCTACATTGCCATGATTGGGGCGGCTGATGAACAGTTCAGAGGACAATATCTCCATCATGACGATGACTGGAAAAATAGTGCAATGTGCAAAATGGCTGGGTGTCTGTCGTTACTATCCAGCGAGGTGTCAGCTCTGATCATCTGTCTCATCACCTTGGATCGGTTTCTTGTCCTGTGTTTTCCATTCAGCACCTGGAGGTTTGACACTGCATCAGCTAGGATGGCCTGTCTGTTGGTTTGGCTGCTTGGGTTTGTTTTCGCTTTGCTGCCTTTGCTCCCAGTTGTGTCACACTGGGAGTTTTACAGCCAAACAGGTATCTGCATTCCTCTACCAGTAACGAGGCAAGATTTCAAGGGGAAACTCTATTCTTTCAGCTTAATGATTGTTCTGAATTTTGTTTTATTTGTACTGATCTCTGTTGGTCAGGCATTTGTCTATTGGTCAGTACAGAAAAACGCATTAAAGGTGAACACTACCCAAATATCCAAAGACATGACGATAGCTCGTCGTTTGATCACCATTGCACTGACAGATTTCATGTGCTGGTTTCCCATTGGACTGTGTGGAATGTTGGCTTTAGCTGGTGTTCCTATTTCGGGGCAAATGAACGTTGCCTTGGCGATTTTTGTTCTTCCTTTGAATTCTGCTGTCAATCCATTCATGTACACATTCAACACTTTGATAGAAAAGCAGAGGAGGGAGAGAGAATTTGAATTGTTGAAATGGGTGGAGTCCCATGGGAAATTGATCTTGGAGTGAACGTACATTTTAATGATGATGCAAGCATAATGCAATCTAAAAACACGCGTAAGAATTAAAGTTTAAAGCTGGTTTATATCACGTGAACTACCATGTACCCATGTACGTATATTTACACACTTATTCTCTACAACTTCACACTTGAAAATGATTTATTGTACTTCCGCGATCAGTCCACATACTAACCAAAATACAGAAATAAATCATAGTTAAGAAAAAGCGTGCATTTGCATAACCAATATACGCTAAGGATGCAACAGAGAATATTTCATTGCAATGCAATATGCCATTTGCTTGTAACGATTGCGTGGATTTACTCATCGAAATGACGATTCTTCTTCTTCTTCTGCGTTCCCAAGCCACATGGCCATAATGGATAAGTTACGTATGTGTCCGGTTTTCAGTTTTCACTGGTCTCCCCGCTGCATGCAGCCGACACATTCCGATTTCGAAGGAGCTCAAAGCAGAACATTATTTTGCCTAGTGCAATAAGTCTGAAGGATAGTATATGATGGTAAGAAAGGGGATACATCTATTCCTCAAATTTAAATACAACGGGTATGCAAAGAAAAAGTATTTTCATTATCGACTTTAATACAATATACATTTTTTGCTTTCAGACTAATTTCTGTAGCGGCTTAAAACAATTGTTATAATCATTGGCAATACGCCCAAAGACGGTTGCGCAAGTGCATCTCTAGTGCATCTCTAGAAATGCGAAGAAGAGTAGATAATTTAAACTGGTTGAGATTGATAGAGTGAAGGTAAAAATGTGTGTGTTTTATTGTTATATTCTGTCATCCAGTGATCATTTATGGTGAAACGCATGATGATTAAGTTGAAATTGAATATTTTAAACAAAACACACTGAACTTAAACACAAAACTTCCTTGGCGGAGGTATAAAGAGGGGTTTTTGGGGGCGAGTGCAGAAAGATAACCTCAAGTGTTCAACTCTTACAGTTCTGCACACAAAAACAGCCTACCTCCCCCCCCCCCCCCAAACGCCCCCCACCCCCACCCCAGTCTCATTTCATCCCCACCCCTCCCTTCCCACTTAGCCTTACTGTATCACCCCCCATTCTACAGTCTCCGCTGTTAGTAACATTTACCATTTTTAACGTCACATGATACGTTCACGAGCAGGAGAAATCAACTAGAGAGTTGAGGTGCTAGATCACCAGCCGCGCGGCAGTATTTTGAGCTGCAGTGTTTCGCCTCTCAGCTGGTAACGAGTCTGACCTTGACCTTTGACCAATAAAATTCATTTTCGAACCTGGCCTAGATATCCTAAGTACCTATCTTTCGGATGAGGCGATAAACCAAGGTCCCGCGTACCCATACACTTAGCACACGTTAAACCCAGTGGCAACGAAAAAGTTGTGATTTGGTCCAAATTTACCCACCTCATCAGTCACACAAACATTGCATGCACACACAAAAATGGCTGGCGCACCTGTGGCTGTGACGCCCTCTCCAGGTGGGAGCAACCCGAATTTCACAGAGACGTCTCTGTGACTTAAAGTACCTAATACCTAATTCCTATGCGCATGCAACATTTGAGCGTCCTAGGTCCATCCGTTCAAACGTTATCATGCAAGGTGATCGGCAGTATTTTCAGCTCCAGTGACCTTGACCTTTGACCTGTGGCTTTCATTTTCGAACTTGTTCCAGATATCTTTATATCTTTGGTACATATACGTATGCAAAATTTGAATGCCCTAGGTTTCCTCCTTTCAAACGTTATCGTGCCAGATGCTCGGCAGCATTTTCGACTCCAGTGACCTTGACCTTTGATCTATGACCTTCATTTTCGAACTTGGCCTAGATATCCTTAGTACCTATCGGCATGCAAAATGTGACGTCCTAGGTCCCTCCATTCAAACGCTATCATGGCAACATACTTAGATAGATAGACAGATAGATAGATAGATAGATAGGTATGACAACTTTCAGTTTACTGCTGGCACCGTTCCTCCAGCCTACAGGACTCAAACGTTAGATAGATAGATAGATAGATAGATAGATAGATAGATAGATAGATAGATAGATAAATAGATAAATAGATAGATAGATAGCCACAGACAGCAGTGAAAGCATTTACCTGTTTCGCTCTCTTCGTTCGCGGCTGGTAGTAAAGTCATCAGAGCTTGCAGCAAACAGGTTTTTCACCAGCTTTTCTTCGACTGAACAAAGTAATACGAGATGGTATTGATCAGTCAGGAGATGCTGGTGGAAAACACTTGAAATACAAGTACCTCTGCATGAACTATAATTGCAATATTTGTCTTTCTGTCTGTCTGTTTCTGTCTCTGTCTCTGTTTCTCTCTCTCTCTCTCTCTCTCTCTCTCTCTCTCTCTCTCTCTCTCTCTCTCTCTCTCTCTCTCTCTCTCTCTCTGTCTCTCTCTCTCTCTCCCTCTCTCTCTCTCTGTCTGTCTGTCTGTCTCTCTCTCTCTCTCTCTCTCTCTCTCTCTCTCTCTCTCTCTCTCTCTCTCTCTCTCTCTCTCTCTCTCTCTCTCAAGCTTACCATTCGTGTCATACGGCCCTAACTAACCTGGCAGATCAATGGCTTATTAACATAAAGGATGATAAAATCACGGGTGTTCTTGCTGTTGACTTTATGAAAGCCTTTGGCGTTGTTGATCGTAATCTCCTACTAATAAGAAACGTGAAGATATACGGCATTACTAACAACAACATATAACTCCTAATATCATTTTTAACGACTTACCGTTATATCTAACAACTTCATGTGAAATGCTTGCAGACGATACTACAGTACACTCCTGTGACAGTAAAGTGGAAAACGTTTTTATTTCTTTACAAGACAATGTCAACAAACTAATACAATGGTCCGAATTTAACCACATGCAGGTACACTCCAAGAAATGTAAATACTTACTTATCACCACCAGACAAAAGCGTCAAAACCTTACCCTTGCTTCTCAATCACTGAATGTCAATGGTGAAATCATGGAAGAGGTTGGCCATCAATACATTATGGGACTTATTATTGATTTAAACCTTTAATGGTCCCATCAAATATCTATGGTTTGTAAGCAAGTATCGAAAAAAGTCTATCAACTTTCCAGGATAAAGCATTTTCTTGATTTAGATAGTCGTAAACTTTTTTTCAATGCTTATATCCAGTCACACATCAACTATACCTCTACAATTTGGGATTTGGCAAATGAGAACAAAAATTAAACCATTATGTAGTTTATATGGACGTGCATTGAAATTTATTAATTCGAGACAGAAACCCAAACACCCAACCACCCTCATTTTGATACTAAAGAGATCCCTATCCAACGTGCTGAGAGCAGCACTCAACCTCCTGTTCCCCCTGAGTATGACGTCAAACCACAGAATGGTGCCTTCACTGACCATGTTCCATACCATGACGATAAGGAGGCCCCCCATGTGTGTGACGACAAACCACAGAATGGTGCCTTCACTGACCATGCTCCATACCATGACGATAAGGAGGCCCCCCCTGTGTATGACGACAAACCAAAGAGTGATGCCCCCACTGACCGTACTCCACAGCATGGCGGTAAGGAGGCTGCCACAGTGACTGACCAGACTGCTCATCAGACTGACGATGACACTGGCAAACTACTGTTCTCTGTGTCTGTCACCAACCCCTTTGACGCTCTCGCCTCAGACAGTCAAAACTCCCAATCAGACCAGGACATGACCTCAGGCGACATGGACAAACAAAAGCTATCGCCCCACAAACAGTCCCCCCCCCCCCCCCCCCCCCCCCCCCCCCCCCATGAAACCTTACATAGCATGTCCATTCCTGACAGAGCAACAATGCTATTAGTTGGTGACTGTCATTCGTTTTGTCAACCCCAGACGACTTGCCCCCAAAGGAGAGTTCATGCTCAAGGTTTGTGTGCCCGGCATGTCCATTGATGACCTTCACAGCTGGCTCCTCTCAGTACCAGCCAACCCCAATATCAAAGACGTCATCATCCATGTCGGCATCAATTCCTGCCCCTCTGGCCCTATCTCAGTGAGTTCATGGAGTGACCTCATAGCACAGTGCTCCAAAGCTTTTCCAAAAACACGTGTAGTTCTCAGCTCTACGTTGCCTGCTAAGGGTAAGCAACTCTATCACCCCCTCCAATCTCAATCTGAAAAGGGCTTGTGACAAAAGTAAAGTTGTTCTCATTGACCATTTCCCCACTTTTTCTGCTGATCAGAACCTGTATAGGAACATCAAACATCCCAGTCCCAGGGGAACGGCCAAACTTGCAGAAAATTTCGAAAGTCTGTGGCGCAAGCAAAATAATGATAGAAGGCCAAGACAGGATCAGGGGTTTTCTAGGAATGAGTATCACCATTTCCAGCCCAATCAGTCATTGGGTTCTAGAAATGAGTATTGGCATCCCCAACCCAACCAGTCACTTCGATCTAGACATGAGAATCAACACTCCCAGCCTAATCAGTCATCGGAGTACCCCCCTGGGTACCCTGATCTCTCTCCCCGCCCCCCTCCACTGTAGAATGTGGGGGTTCCACCTTACAACACGGTGTGCCTTGTAGTCCAAACAATATGGTATTCAGGAGCAGAGAAGACAAATATCCCATGTATGACGATTTGTTAGGCTCATGGTTCAATGTAATAGTATTGTCTTGTTAACCCTTTCACCGCCAATGTCGCATTTATGCACCACAATGGTTTAACACCCATGCTACTAAAAGGCATCAAATCAGGGCCTGTTATTCAAAGACCTATTTTCTTGAATTTGGGAGGTAAGGATAGGCCTAATGTTATACATGTCACAGAGGAATTCCCAGTATTGCTGTTCATTTTTTCTCTCTACCCAGTTAAGTTTAATGGTATTTTGGGGCTGAAAAATGGCTGGCGGTGAAAGGGTTAACACGGTGCAGGTCAGAGGTTCCTCTTCACACCAAAAAACACTAAGGGTTAACACGGTGCATGTCAGAGGTTCCTCTTCACACCTAAAAACACTAAGGGTTAACACGGTGCAGGTCAGAGGTTCCTCTTCACACCTAAAAACACTAAGGGTTAACACGGTGCAGGTCAGAGGTTCCTCTTCACACCAAACAACACTAAGGGTTAACACGGTGCAGGTCAGAGGTTCCTCTTCACACCAAAAAACACTAAGGGTTAACACGGTGCAGGTCAGAGGTTCTTCTTCACACCAAACAACACTAAGGGTTAACACGGTGCAGGTCAGAGGTTCCTCTTCACACCAAAAAAACACTACCCGAGTTCGAACCTGGGTACAAGGGATTTTTCCTCTCACTTGGCACTAGGCCCTACGGTCTGAACGTGGAGTATTTCGGATGAGACGATAAACCGAAGTCATGTGTGCCCATGCACTTAGCATACGTTAAACCCAGTGACAACGAAAAAGTTGTCAATTGGTCAGAATTTAACACCCCACCCCCCACCCCTCCCACCCATTCCTTCCACATCAGTCAAACAAAAATCGCATGCACAAATTGTTTTTAAAAATTAGGTGGCGAGCCTCTGGCTGCGACGCTCTCTCCAGGTGGGAGCAACCCGAATTTCATAGAGACGCCTCTGTGAGTATGCAGTACCTAATACCTAAATAATACCACCTGCTGCATTCAATTATGACTATTACAATGTTGGCAGGGTTACTGGTGAGCAGCGCCCCCCTCCCTTCAGATCATGTGAGCAATTCCCTCCTCTCATGCCAGAGTCCAATCCCAGACAGGTCCAGTCCCTTGTTCCGCCTAACGATCCCCTGCGTTTCTCTCAGGGCCAGACTTTGAATCAAACAAAATGTCTATAATTCTACCGAGGCCCCCAAACCTGGAGTAACCCAGCTTCTTTCTCAGAATCAAGAAAGGCATTCTCCTAACTTGTTAAATGATAGGCCCTAATCGTAGTATGCAAGATGATTTCCATCCATACGCTGAACGGCTGTTACAGATGACATCGCAAATCCTTGCGACCCAACATAATGTACTACAAGCCCACAATGCTCGTTCTATGATTTAGACACCCATACCCACACACACACACACACACACACACACACAGCATCACGCTCAGACCCGAGCAGCGGGCGCGAGCTGGCTGGGTCACTAAAACTCAAGCACCCCTATGTCCATGCAGCAGCTTAGGCCCTTTATCAGATGGAACCGACCCCCCTTTTTTCAGTCTTTTTCCCCCCTGAGGGTGCCAGAATGATCAATTTAATGATCGTGGGCCCCAAAGAGAAGAAAAAGAAGAAGAAGAAGAATACAACCGAAACAAACTCGAGATAGCTACAACGATTTATTAGCATTTCTACATCTTTTTTTCATTCTTTAGTTATTTTAGGTAATGAGCTACAGCATGACTGCTGCGTCATGAAGCAGACTTTAAACAAGCGCGAATTAGCAATCGTTTGTGGCAGCGGTCTATTTTTACCACTCCAATCATTACATATACTGAGTCGCCTCCCCTGGCTTTTCAATAATTTAAATCTGTAAACCAGAATGTTATCTCTGCACCATTTCGTAACTTTTTATATCTTTTGGAAAACATTTAAAACTATTTATCCTACTTATGCTCATCGAAAGAGGCACCGCATACTCGTCGTGTCTGTTGCAGTGTCTGTATTACGTATGTTTATTATTTTGTACGCTTTAAAATGAAGATTCATGTGCTCTGTTCAGTATACAATTATTTCCATACCTAAGGACTGTAGATATGACAACTGAAATGTTACTCTTTGCCCAAGTATTTTTTTCTCTTTTACAATATGTGCGACAATTTTGTCAATATGTGCGACGATTTTGGACCGACAGACCGACCGACAGACAGACCGACAAAGTGAGTTATATAGGTTTGTGGCTTGAGTCACAAACAAAAATAAGCTGAGTGTTTTGTTATTTATGAATAGATCTATTTCTTGCCAGTTTGTCACCATATCAGTATAATTATTCCATTCTTTGTTTGCAATATGACAACATCGGACCAAGAAAAGCGACCCCAAACAATTCACCAACAGTCACCATCGTATCTGACTGAACCTGTCCATTTGGCAGAAGAAACAGTCACAGAACACCGGCTCCTCGCGGCCATGTTTCTGAGCACGTGGTCGAGGTTTCCATGACGACGGATGCATATAAATGTGAGGCCCGCTCGGGGATGCGTCGTCTTTCTTGTTGTTGACTCTCTTGGCGTCGGTTGGCACTTTTGGGGTTTGCTTTTT
>CM065711.1:6887935-6900685 GCA_017654935.2 Phymorhynchus buccinoides | reverse complement strand
CCCTGAAATCCGATCTCTGGACGCCACAGGCTCTGGCATGACACTGCAGGACGTGGAGACCAACGTCAACCTCGTACATCTGGTTCTTGCCAGATGTGACCTGACAGATCTTCCTGAAATAAAACTGTTCAATTTGAGGGTTCTTGACCTTAGTGGAAACAAGCTACAGCATGTGAATGTAACTTCTTTTATTCATTTAGACAATTTAGTGCAACTGTCTTTGTCTAAAAACCCCATAACTTCAATGAGTCATGTTATTTCAGGAAGAATCCAAAACACTAAGTTGAAATCAGTAGATCTGTCACACACGACATTAGGTGTCTTTGATTCCACATTTTTAGAACAGTTTCCTGGCTTGCAAAAACTGAATTTAACTTCTACCACCACCCATACAATCAGAGGGACTGGTTTTCAGTTCACACTGCAGTTGACTGAATTGCATATGGAAGATAGTCCTGTTGAAACGTTTCCACCTGATATTTTCAAAGATCTTGTCTCTCTGAATTTCATCTCAACACAAAACTACAAACTGTGTTGTGAGGAAATACTTCCTTACAACTTTAACACTTTGAACTGTTATTCCCCTAAAGATGAGATTTCTTCATGTAAAGATCTGCTGCAGTCGTGGACGTACCGAGTGTTTCTGTGGCTGATGGCCTGTCTGTCGCTGACTGGTAACGTCTTCTGTTGCTGTGCTCGTTTGTTTGTGAAGAGCATGGCGTCTTCCAGTGGCTTCGGTGTGTTAGTCACCAACCTGACCATGGCTGACTTTCTGATGGGGGTCTACATTGCCATGATTGGGGCGGCTGATGAACGGTTCAGAGGACGATATCTCCATCATGATGATGACTGGAAAAGTAGTGTGGTCTGCAAGATGGCTGGTTGTCTGTCGTTACTATCCAGCGAGGTGTCAGCTCTGATCATCTGTCTCATCACCTTGGATCGTTTTGTTGTCCTGTGTTTTCCATTCAGCACCTGGAGGTTTGACACTGCATCAGCTAGGATGGCCTGTCTGTTGGTTTGGCTGCTTGGTTTTGTTTTCGCTTTGCTGCCTTTGCTCCCAGTTGTGTCACACTGGGAGTTTTACAGCCAAACAGGTATCTGCATTCCTCTACCAGTAACGAGGCAAGATTTCAAGGGGAAACTCTATTCTTTCAGCTTAATGATTGTTCTGAATTTTGTTTTATTTGTACTGATCTCTGTTGGTCAGGCATTTGTCTATTGGTCAGTACAGAAAAACGCCTTAAAGGTGAACACTACCCAAATATCCAAAGACATGACGATAGCTCGTCGTTTGATCACCATTGCACTGACAGATTTCATGTGCTGGTTTCCCATTGGACTGTGTGGAATGTTGGCTTTAGCTGGTGTTCCTATTTCGGGGCAAATGAATGTTGCCTTGGCGATTTTTGTTCTTCCTTTGAATTCTGCTGTCAATCCATTCATGTACACATTCAACACTTTGATAGAAAAGCAGAGGAGGGAGAGAGAATTTGAATTGTTGAAATGGATGGAGTCCCATGGGAAATTGATCTTGGAGTGAACGTACATTTTAATGATCATGCAAGCATAATGCAATCTAAAAATACGCGTAAGAATTAAAGTTTAAAGCTGGTTTATATCACGTTAACTACCATGTACCCATGTACGTATATTTACACACTTATTCTCTACAACTTCACACTTGAAAATGATTTATTGTACTTCCGCGATCAGTCCACATACTAACCAAAATACAGAAATAAATCATAGGTAAGAAAAAACGTGCATTTGCATAATCAATATACGTTAAGGATGCAACAGAGAATATTTTATTGCAATGCAATATGTCATTTGCTTGTAACGATTGCTTGGATTTACTCATCAAAAAAAGCAACATCTTTCACAGCAAAAGGGGGATTCCTCTTCTTTTTTCTTCCTCGTCTTCTTCTTCTGCGTTCCCAAGCCATTTGGCCATAATGGGTAAGTTACGTATGTGTCTGGTTTTCAGTTTTCACTGGTCTCCCCGCTGCATGCAGCCGACACATTCCGATTTCGAAGGAGCTCAAAGCAGAACATTATTTTGAATCTTTTTTTTTTTAAGGCAGGAGAATGGGGCAATAAGTCTGAAGGATAGTATATGATGGTAAGAAAGGGGATACATCTATTCCTCAAATTTAAATACAACGGGTATGCAAAGAAAAAGTATTTTCATTATCGACTTGAATACAATATACAATTTTTGCTTTCAGACTAGTTTCTGTAGCGGCTTAAAACAATTGTTAATAATCATTGGCAATACGCCCAAAGACGGTTGCGCAAGTGCATCTCTAGTGCATCTCTAGAAATGCGAAGAAGAGTAGATAATTTAAACTGGTTGAGATTGATAGAGTGAAGGTAAAAATGTGTGTGTTTTATTGTTATATTCTGTCATCCAGTGATCATTTATGGTGAAACGCATGATGATTAAGTTTAAATTCAATATTTTAAACAAAACACACTGAACTTAAACACAAAACTTCCTTGGCTGAGGTATAGAGAGGGGGTTTTGGGGGCGAGTGCAGAAAGATAACCTCAAGTGTTCAACTCTTACAGTTCTGCACAAAAAAAACAGCCTACCTCCCCCCCCCCCCCCCCTCCCCCCAACGCCCCCCCCCCCCCCCCCAGTCTCATTTCATCCCCACCCTCCCTTCCCACTTAGCCTTACTGTATCACCCCCCATTCTACAGTCTCCGATATTAGTAACATTTACCATTTTTAACGTGACATGATACGTTGACGAGCAGGAGAAATCAACTAGAGAGTTGAGGTACTAGATCACCAGCCGCGCGGCAGTATTTTGAGCTGCAGTGTTTCGCCTCTCAGCTGGTAACGAGTCTGACCTTGACCTTTGACCAATAAAATTCATTTTCGAACCTAGCCTAGATATCCTAAGTACCTATCTTTCGGATGAGGCGATAAACCGAGGTCCCGTGTGCCCATACACTTAGCACACGTTAAACCCAGTGGCAACGAAAAAGTTGTGATTTGGTCCAAATTTACCCACCTCATCAGTCACACAAACATTGCATGCACACACAAAAATGGGTGGCGCACCTGTGGCTGTGACGCCCTCTCCAGGTGGGAGCAACCCGAATTTCACAGAGACGTCTCTGTGACTTAAAGTACCTAATACCTAATTCCTATGCGCATGCAACATTTGAGCGTCCTAGGTCCATCCGTTCAAACGTTATCATGCAAGGTGATCGGCAGTATTTTCAGCTCCAGTGACCTTGACCTTTGACCTGTGGCTTTCATTTTCGAACTTGTTCCAGATATCTTTATATCTTTGGTACATATACGTATGCAAAATTTGAATGCCCTAGGTTTCCTCCTTTCAAACGTTATCGTGCCAGATGCTCGGCAGCATTTTCGACTCCAGTGACCTTGACCTTTGATCTATGACCTTCATTTTCGAACTTGGCCTAGATATCCTTAGTACCTATCCGCATGCAAAATGTTGAGCGTCCTAGGTCCCTCCATTCAAACGCTATCATGGCAACATACTTAGATAGATAGACAGATAGATAGATAGATAGGTATGTATGACAAATTTCAGTTTACTGCTGGCACCGTTCCTCCAGCCTACAGGACTCAAACGTTAGATAGATAGATAGATAGATAGATAGATAGATAGATAGATAGATAGATAGATAGATAGATAGATAGATAGATAGATAGATAGATAGCCACAGACAGCAGTGAAAGCATTTACCTGTTTCGCTCTCTTCGTTCGCGGCTGGTAGTAAAGTCATCAGAGCTTGCAGCAAACAGGTTTTTCACCAGCTTTTCTTCGACTGAACAAAGTAATACGAGATGGTATTGATCAGTCAGGAGATGCTGGTGGAAAACACTTGAAATACAAGTACCTCTGCATGAACTATAATTGCAATATTTGTCTTTCTGTCTGTCTGTTTCTGTCTCTGTCTCTGTTTCTCTCTCTCTCTCTCTCTCTCTGTCTCTCTCTCTCTCTCTGTCTCTCTCTCTCTCTCTCCCTCTCTCTCTCTCTCTCTCTCTCTCTCTCTCTCTCTCTCTCTCTGTCTGTCTCTCTCTCTCTCTCTCTCTCTCTCTCTCTCTCTCTCTCTCTCTCTCTCTCTCTCTCTCTCTCTCAAGCTAACCATTCGTGTCATACGGCCCTAACTAACCTGGCAGATCAATGGCTTATTAACATAAAGGATGACAAAATCACGGGTGTTCTTGCTGTTGACTTTATGAAAGCCTTTGGCGTTGTTGATCGTAATCTCCTACTAATAAGAAACGTGAAGATATATGGCATTACTAACAACAACATATAACTCCTAATATCATTTTTAACGACTTACCGTTATATCTAACAACTTCATGTGAAATGCTTGCAGACGATACTACAGTGCACTCCTGTGCCAGTAAAGTGGAAAACGTTTTTATTTCTTTATAAGACAATGTCAACAAACTAATACAATGGTCCGAATTTAACCACATGCAGGTACACTCCAAGACATGTAAATACTTACTTATCACCACCAGACAAAAGCGTCAAAACCTTACCCTTGCTTCTCAATCACTGAATGTCAATGGTGAAATCATGGAAGAGGTTGGCCATCAATAAATTATGGGACTTATTATTGATTTAAACCTTTAATGGTCCCATCAAATATCTATGGTTTGTAAGCAAGTATCGAAAAAAGTCTATCAACTTTCCAGAATAAAGCATTTTCTTGATTTAGAGAGTCGTAAACTTTTTTCAATACTTATATCCAGTCACACATCAACTATGCCTCTACAATTTGGGATTTGGCAAATGAGAAAAAAATTAAACCTTTATGTAGTTTATATGGACGTGCATTGAAATTTATTAATTCGAGACAGAAACCCAAACACCCAACCACCCTCGTTTTGATACTAAAGAGATCCCTGTCCAACGTGCTGAGAGCAGCACTCAACCTCCTGTTCCCCCTGAGTATGACGTCAAACCACAGAATGGTGCCTTCACTGACCATGCTCCATACCATGACGATAAGGAGGCCCCCCCTGTGTATGACGACAAACCAAAGAGTGATGCCCCCACTGACCGTACTCCACAGCATGGCGGTAAGGAGGCTGCCACAGTGACTGACCAGACTGCTCATCAGACTAACGATGACACTGGGAAACTACTGTTCTCTGTTGTCTATCACCAACCCCTTTGGCGCTCTCGCCTCAGACAGTCAAAACTCCCAATCAGGACATGACCTCAGGCGACATGGACAAACAAAAACTGTCGCCCCAAAAACAGTCCACCCCCACCCCCCATGAAACCTTACATAGCATGTCCATTCCTGACAGAGCAACCATGCTATTAGTTGGTGACTCTGTCATTCGTTTTGTCAACCCCAGACGACTTGCCCCCAAAGGAGAGTTCGTGTTCAAGGTTTGTGTGCCCGGCATGTCCATTGATGACCTTCACAGCTGGCTCCTCTCAGTACCAACCAACCCCAATATCAAAGAAGTCATCATCCATGTCGGCATCAATTCCTGCCCCTCTGGCCCTATCTCAGTGAGTTCATGGAGTGACCTCATAGCACAGTGCTCCAAAGCTTTTCCAAAAACACGTGTAGTTCTCAGCTCTACGTTGCCTGCTAAGGGTAAGCAACTCTATCACCCCCTCCAATCTCAATCTGAAAAGGGCTTGTGACAAAAGTAAAGTTGTTCTCATTGACCATTTCCCCACTTTTTCTGCTGATCAGAACCTGTATAGGGACATCAAACATCCCAGTCCCAGGGAAACGGCCAAACTTGCAGAAAATTTCGAAAGTCTGTGGCGCAAGCAAAATAATGATAGAAGGCCAAGACAGGATCAGGGGTTTTCTAGGAATGAGTATCACCATTTCCAGCCCAATCAGTCATTGGGTTCTAGAAATGAGTATTGGCATCCCCAACCCAACCAGTCACTTCGATCTAGACATGAGAATCAACACTCCCAGCCTAATCAGTCATCGGAGTACCCCCCTGGGTACCCTGATCTCTCTCCCCGCCCCCCTCCACTGTAGAATGTGGGGGTTCCACCTTACAACACGGTGTGCCTTGTAGTCCAAACAATATGGTATTCAGGAGCAGAGAAGACAAATATCCCATGTATGACGATTTGTTAGGCTCATGGTTCAATGTAATAGTATTGTCTTGTTAACCCTTTCACCGCCAATGTCGCATTTATGCACCACAATGGTTTAACACCCATGCTACTAAAAGGCATCAAATCAGGGCCTGTTATTCAAAGACCCTATTTTCTTAATTTTGGGAGGTAAGGATAGGCCTAATGTTATACATGTCACAGAGGAATTCCCAGTATTGCTGGTCATTTTGTCTCTCTACCCAGTTAAGTTTAATGGCATTTTGGGGCTGAAAAATGGCTGGCGGTGAAAGGGTTAACACGGTGCAGGTCAGAGGTTCCTCTTCACACCAAACAACACTAAGGGTTAACACGGTGCAGGTCAGAGGTTCCTCTTCACACCAAAAAACACTACCCGAGTTCGAACCTGGGTACAAGGGATTTTTCCTCTCACTTTGCACTAGGCCCTACGGTCTGAACGTGGAGTATTTCGGATGAGACGATAAACCGAGGTCATGTGTGCCCATGCACTTAGCATACGTTAAAACCCAATGGCAACGAAAAAGTTGTCAATTGGTCAGAATTTAACACACCCCCCCCCCCCCCCCCCCTCCCCCCATTCCTTCCACATCAGTCAAACAAAAATCGCATGCACAATTTATTTTTTTTAATTAGGTGGCGCGCCTCTGGCTGCGACGCTCTCTCCAGGTGGGAGCAACCCGAATTTCATAGAGACGCCTCTGTGAGTATGCAGTACCTAATACCTAAATAATACCACCTGCTGCATTCAATTATGACTATTACAATGTTGGCAGGGTTACTGGTGAGCAGCGCCCCCCCCCCCCCCCCCCCTCCCCCCCTCCCTTCAAATCATGTGAGCAATTCCCTCCTCTCATGCCGGAGTCCAATCCCAGACACGTCCAGTCCCTTGTTCCGCCTAACGATCCCCTGCGTTTCTCTCAGGGCCAGACTTTGAATCAAACAAAATGTCTATAATTCTACCGAGGCCCCCAAACCTGGAGTAACCCAGCTTCTTTCTCAGAATCAAGAAAGGCATTCTCCTAACTTGTTAAATGGTAGGCCCTAATCGTAGTATGCAAGATGATTTCCATCCATACGCTGAACGGCTGTTACAGATGGCATCGCAAATCCTTGCGACCCAACATAATGTACTACAAGCCCACAGTGCTCGTTCTTTGATTTAGACACCCATACCCACACACACACACGCACACACACACGCACACGCACACGCACACGCACACACACACACACACACACACACGTACATACACACACACACACACACACACACACACACAGCATCACGCTCAGACCCGAGCAGCGGGCGCGAGCTGGCTGGGTCACTAAAACTCAAGCACCCCTATGTCCATGCAGCAGCTTAGGACCTTTATCAGATGGAACCGACCCCCCTTTTTTTAGTCTTTTTTTCCCCTGAGGGTGCCAGAATGATCAATTTAATGATCGTGGGCCCCAAAGAGAAGAAGAAAAAGAAGAAGAATACAACCGAAACAAACTCGAGATAGCTACAACGATTTATTAGCACTAGCGCAACGCCCCGTACGGGTAACGCCTAGTACAGGTAACGCCAAGTACCGGTAACGCTGAGTACCAGTTTCGCCGGGTCCGCGAAATATTATATTTTTACTTTTGTGGCTGAAAACCCAATTTTTAGACCCCTACCACTTTCAAGGCCTACCGATCTCCATGACCTTGATCAGTATGCAATCATCACAACAAACATATGCCAAAGTACCTACATGCCAAGATTGAAGTCCCTAAGACCAACGGTGTAGACGTTACAGCCCCTTAAAGATGTTCGGTTGTCACGGTCATACGCCAAGGTGAAGGTCACGACAGCAATAATTTATGTGCAGATGCTTTCCTCTCATGGTGACACGCCACCACACAAAATTGGAAACGATTCGGTGAAGCGGTTCGGAAGATATGCGTGGGGCAGAAAAACCCAATTATTAGACCATACCACTTTCAAGGCATACCGTTCTCCCTGACCTTGATGTTGACCTTCATCGGTACACCATCATCAGGCCATAAGCGAAAGTACCTCCATGCCAAGTTTCATGACTCCAGGACCTGCGGTGTGGAAGTTATGGCCCCTTAACGATCTTGGGTTTTCAAGGTCATACGCCAAGGTCAAGGTCAGAGCGGCGAAAAATTTTTGTGCGGATGCCTTCCTCTCATAGGGACACACCACCACACAAAATTTGAAGTGATTCGGTCAAGCGGTTCGGGAGATCCTTAGGACAGACAGAAAAGAACAACAAACAAACAAAAAAAGGAAAAACCTGAACGAAAACTTACTCCTTTGCGATCGTAGATTGGCAAAGGACAAAAACAGAAAAACGGACTGAAAGCCAACTTAGTTCGGCCTTTCGGCATGTGGGGCATTTGGGAACAATGCTGGAGGCAATGCCCGGAGGCAGTGCTAAACCAGTAAAGTCCCGATTTTTTAATAATACAGATACGTGTAGTGTCATCCCGTTGTAATCTCCACTGCCCCCCCCCCACCATCCCTCCGCCCACCCACCCACCCCCTACCCCACCCATAACCAGCTCCGCTGACCTACTCGTCACCCCAGCACATGTGAACCACGGTCTCATGCACACAGCAGTCCCCCCCCCCCTTTAATAACAGCACGTTTGGACAGATCCTGTTTGGCCTATTCAGCGTAACTATAAATTGGTGCTTGATCGGTTAAGAAACGGCAGAGTTATTCGTGAAAAGGTGAAGCGGCGTATAGCGCGCGCGTTTCTGGACCGATTCACTTCCGGTTTGGCACACCGATGGTCACCGTCCCCGGTCATCTACCTGCCAAATTGGAAGGCAATCGGTCCAGAAACGCCGGAGATACGGGCGCTGAGAGGCCGGCGGATGCGCGTTTCGCGCATTTGCGAAACCGCGCAAATGATACGGCCGCCTCGGTTGCCATTGCCATCGCACCGTTAGGGCTCACAGCAAATTTGAAGCTATTCGGTCGAAAAACGGCGGAGTTATAAGGCCCGTTTTGTGTTTCAGACACACACACACACACACACACACACACACACACACACACACACACACACACGCACGCACACACACGCACGCACGCACACGCACACACACACACACACACACACACACACACACACCACACACACACAACACACACACACACACACACACACACACACACACACACAGGACACTTGGCTTATTACTATATGATGATGATTTCTCTTTTTTTCATTCTTTAGTTATTTTAGGTAATGAGCTACAACATGACTGCTGCGTCATGAAGCAGACTTTAAACAAGCGCGAATTCGCAATCGTTTGTGGCAGCGGTCTATTTTTACCACTCCAATCATTACATATACTGAGTCGCCTCCCCTGGCTTTTCAATAATTTTAATCTGTAAACCAGAATGTTATCTCTGCACCATTTCGTAACTTTTTATATCTTTTGGAAAACATTTAAGACTATTTATCCTACTTATGCTCATCGAAAGAAGCACCGCATACTCGTCGTGTCTGTTGCAGTGTCTGTATTATGTATGTTTATTATTTTGTACGCTTTAAAATGAAGATTCATGTGCTCTGTTCAGTATACAATTCTTTCCATACCTAAGGACTGTAGATATGACAACTGAAATGTTACTCTTTGCCCAAGTATTTTTTTCTCTTTTACAATATGTGCGACAATTTTGTCAATATGTGCGACAATTTTTGTCAATATGTGCGACAATTTTGGACCGACAGACCGACCGACAGACAGACCGACAAAGTGAGTTATATAGGTTTGTGGCTTTGAGCCACAAACAAAAATAAGCTAAGTGTATTGTTATTTATGAATAGATCTATTTATTGCCAGTTTGTCACCATATCAGTATAATTATTCCATTCTTTGTTTGCAATATGACAACATCGGACCAAGAAAAGCGACCCCAAACAATTCACCAACAGTCACCATCGTATCTGACTGAACCTGTCCATTTGGCAGAAGAAACAGTCACAGAACACCGGCTCCTCGCGGCCATGTTTCTGAGCACGTGGTCGAGGTTTCCATGACGACGGATGCATATTAATGTGGGGCCCGCTCGGGGATGCGTCGTCTTTCTTGTTGTTGACTCTCTTGGCGTCGGTTGGCACTTTTGGGGTTTGCTTTTTCTGGGTTTCTGTTTCTTCTTGTAGATAGTTTGGGGCTCTTTCCGGTTTTTTGATGACTGGGTTGATGACTTTTTTGTTTCTGTCTCCGAAGAAGTATCTGTAGAAAAGGGGGGAAAATGTGAAAGAATGAAAAAAAGATGTAGAAATGCTAATAAATCGTTGTAGCTATCTCGAGTTTGTTTCGGTTGTATTCTTCTTCTTTTTCTTCTTCTTCTTCTCTTTGAGGCCCACGATCATTAAATTGATCATTCTGGCACCCTCAGGGGAAAAAAAGACTGAAAAAAGGGGGGTCGGTTCCATCTGATAAAGGGCCTAAGCTGCTGCATGGACATAGCGGTGCTTGAGTTTTAGTGACCCAGCCAGCTCGCGCCCGCTGCTCGGGTCTGAGCGTTATGCTGTGTGTGTGTGTATGTACGTGTGCGTATATATATATATGTGTGTGTGTGTGTGTGTGTGTGTTGTGTGTGTGTGTGTGTGTGTGTGTGTGTGTGTGTGTGTGTGTGTGTGTGTGTGTGTTCGTCAAAGTGTTAAGATAAAAAAATGAACACACACATACACACGCACACACACACTGGAAACAGGTGGGTTTTGAGGTTTTATTTGAAAGAAGAGAGGGTCGGTTGCTGACGAAGGGAAAGAGGAAGTTTGTTCCAGGAGGTCGGTCCTGAGACAGCAAAAGAGCGCCGACCAACAGTTGAAAGCTTTTTTGTTTTAAACTTTCATCGCCACTGTCGCCTCTTGGCACCACAATCATTTTACACCCATGTCACTAAAATGAGCCTGTGACAAAAGGTCGTCCGGGTGACAACCAACATTTTGGACCTCTAAAATACAGTCATACAATTGAAATTGAAAGTTTTATCTGTGTCTCCTCTAAAGATGTTAATGAAATAATCTTGTACACCAAAAGACAACATACTTTTCTTTAAATTGTGTCTTTGATGAGCAAAAGACTTGGTGTATGTCCGCCAACTGCAAAAAGTATGTCCACCTACAGTTTTCCTTGTAAACGTTGATTCTGTGCAGCTAAATAAGTTTTAATGCTTATGATGTTGCAGTTGGGTTATTTCACTGCAGTTTTCATGCTTGAAAATAATTTCATGACATAGAAGGGTGTATTATGAAACAATTTGATGGCGTATGTCCACAGTGACAACCAACAGTAATAATGCAAGATAACCATAATAGGGAAGGATTTCACTGGACATTTGGCAAAAAGGCTATACTTGGTTTTTTAAAAAGGCATACTGTCAACAAAAATTATATTTTCATATGAACAAATTTGTTTTTGCACAAAAATGATTTTCTGTATGTCCAGCGTGACAACTAACAGTTTTTGTTCAAATAATTGAAGGAATTCATGTGGATGTCTTTGCAAGAATGATACCAAAATGCATTGATCAATAATTTATCACATATGTACACCAAATTGAAGCAAAAAATACGAATTGTGTCTGCTAGATCTTGCATTCTGTGCAATCACTGCTGGTTTTCACTCTGGACATATCTGTTGGTTGTCACTTTTCACCTTTTGTCACAGGTTAAAATGCATCAATAGAGGGTCTGGTATCCAGTGACCTAATATGTTCTTAATTTTGGGAGGTAAGGACAGGCCCTGTTTTATGCACGCCGCAGAGGATTCCCAAATACTGCAGACGAAATCTTTTCTCTTACCCGGGTAAGTTTAACCCTTTCACTGTCAATGTCGTATTTTTGCACCACAGTGATTTAACACCCATGTCACTAAAAGGCCTCAAACCAGGGTCCGGATAGCCTTACGCTATACATGTCATAGAGGAATCCTCAATATTGCAGATTATTTTTTGGTCTACCCAGGCAAGTTTAATGGAAATGTTTTGCTGAAAAATGGCTGTCGGCGAAAGGGTTAATGGTAAATTGCGGATGAAGAAAGGCTCGCGTTGAAAGGTTAACCCTTCCGCCGCCAATGTCACATTTATGCACCACACTGGTTTAACACCCATGTCACTAACAGGCATCAAATCAGGGTCTGTTATCCGAAGACGCTATTTTCTTAATTTTGGGAGGTAAGGATAGGCCTAATGTTATACATGTCATAGAGGTATTCACAATATTGCAGATACATTTTTTATCTACCCAGTTAAGCTGAATGGTATGTTTTGGCTGAAAAATGGCTGGCGGCTAAAAGGTTAAATTAACGTAGAGATATGGAGAGACAGAGGGTGGGAATCAGGGAACAGTGTACGAGCTGACGTGTAGATGGAAACATTGTCGCAGAGCTAAGAGGAAGCAGCTGGATGGGACAGATTAATAGGGTAGGGTGTTTAGTTTGTATTCAATTCTGTCTGCGAAAGGTAGCCAGTGCAGAGAACGGAGAAGAGGGCTAACGTGATCGTAAGAAGACGGCTAACACGCACGCACGCGTACGCACACACACACACGCACGCGCGCACACACGCACGCACGCACGCGCGCGCACACACACACATACACACACA
>CM065711.1:6882935-6885435 GCA_017654935.2 Phymorhynchus buccinoides | reverse complement strand
AAATAAAAATGGGTGGCGCGCCTCTGGCTGCGACTCTCTCCAACCCGAATTTCACAGAGGCGCCTCTGTGACTATAAACTACCAAATACCAACTCAACATAGAAGGCCTTCTTCTTCTTCTTCTTCTTCTTCTTCTTCTTCTTCTTCTTCTTCTGCGTTCCCAGGCCATATGGCCATAATGGGTGAGGTACGTATGTGTCCGGTTTCCGGTTTTTACTGGTCTCCCCGCTACAAAGAAGACAATTATTTGGAAGATTTCTTTTTTGGGGGGAAAAGGCAGGGGAATGGGCCAATAAGTCAGAAAATAGTATATAGTAAGAAAGGGAAAGGCAAAATCATAGAGGGTGATAGGTTAGAAGATGTTTCTAGCACAGAACTTCCAGAAGGTGGGGGAACTATTTATGCAAAGACCCCTGCCCTCCCCCCCTCCCCCAGTATCCTCACGGGGAGAAAAGGCATTCGAAACGCGCAAAACTAAATCAAAAACTTTTGCTTAATAAAAAGAATGCGTGTATAGCTGCACCTTTAAAAACACCGAGACAATAAACACGAAACTGTAGTTTAAAAGGACACCTTAAAACAATTCAAAAGGGCACCCTGACGGATGAGCTTTTTGTAAAAAAAAAAAAAAAAACACGTCGAGATCACCAGGAAAATACCCTTTACAGAGATTGCAACACTCACGTTGCTCTGGTTTCCTAGAAATCAAACAGTCAAATCGGTGATTCCTCCTTGGCGGAAGTCAAATTCTTTCACCCAAAGAGAAGGCGTGTGCCGTCTCTTTTCTAATGGCCGCCAAATCGTTTGCACGAATTTTTTGCAATACAAGCCTTTTTTTTCCCCTTTTTTATACAGTTTACCTAAAGGAGTTTCGCTCACAACAAAGGAAATAGCTCCTTTTTTTTTTTTTACTGCACTACAAAAAAAGAAAACGCTTCAACCACAATGAGTGACCTTCACCCACCCCATCCAAAATGGCTACTCTCTCCGGTATCTCCGCCAAGGAGGAATCGCCGTTTTGACGGTTTAATTTCTAGGAAACCAGAGCAAAGTGAGTGTTCCGATCCTTGAAAAAGGTTGTCTTTCTGGTGATCTCGACGTGTTTCTTGCAAAAACTCATCCGTCAGGGTCCACCTTTAAGAACATATATATAACTAACAGTTAAGAATTATACAACTCAATCATCTTATAATAACGGGTTCCAGATCCAATATATTTTATTATCTCAAAACAGAGCCCCGTAGGGATACCGGGGGGGGGGGGGGGGGGGGGGTCTTTTTGTATAAATAGTTCACCCACCTTCTGGAAGTTTCTGTGCTTGTAACTTCCTCTAATCTGTCACTCTCTTTTTTGACTCTGCCTTTTCCCTTTACTTTACTGTCATCTACTATCTTTCTGCTTTACCGGTTCATTCTCCCTGCCTTTTTTTTTTTTTTCAAGAAACGCTTTCAAACACATTTCCTCCAGCCGAAGTTGGACATGCTGGGCCTAATTATTTCTTACTTAGGCGCATAACAGCAGCATGACGCATTTGCGCTCATATTTGACGGGAAACCGTCCCCGAGTGATCGAAGAAGAAGAAGAAGAAGAAGAAGATCTCAAAACAGAGGAATTCGTGTCACGTGCAAGAACCCAACAGAAACATGACAATACTGGAAAAAATCATTTAAGCTGTAGAAATATAATAATAATAATAATAATAATAATAATAATAATAATTTAATTTAGATAGCGCGATAAAGATCATGCTAAGAGCAAGCTCTCAGCGCTTTACAAACATTGATGAAACCTTATGAAAAATATATAATAAAAATTAACAAATTGACACACCATGTTTCAAATCAATGATATAGAGTAAAAGTAATATTATTCAATGACACATCAGAGAGAGAGAGAGAGAGAGAGAGAGAGAGAGAGAGAGAGAGAGAGAGAGAGGAGAGAGAGAAAGAGAGAGAGAAGAGAGAGAGAGAGAGAGGAGAGAGAGAGAGAGAGAGAGAGAGAGCGAAAGAGAGAGAGAGAGAGAGAGAGAGAGAAGAGAGAGAGAGAGAGAGAGAGAGAGAGAGAGAGAGAGAGAGAGAGAGGGAGAGAGAGAGGATCAACATACTAACAGTAAAATGATGATATGCACCGCCAATGTCGCATTTTAGCACCATAATGGTTTAACACCCATGTCACTAAAAAGCATCAAATCAGGACCTGTTTTCCAAAGACCCTATTTTCTTAATTTTGGGAGGTAAGGATAGCTGCCTAATGTTATATATGTCACTGAGGAATTCGCAATATTGCAGAAATATTTTATTTTCTCTACCCAGTTAAGTTTAATGGTATTTTTGGGCTGAACAATGGCTGGCGGCGAAAGGAATTCTTAAAATCAACCTACCTGTTTAGACGAACTGACGCTGAAATTAAAGGGTTTGAAGGGAGAAAAGCACAGAGTACATTCCGTCACACTTCACAATGGATGTCTGCATGAACTGTACTGGGTACAAGTGTGTGTTGT
>CM065711.1:6873397-6882435 GCA_017654935.2 Phymorhynchus buccinoides | reverse complement strand
TAGAAATTCAAACATTTGACTAAATTTTGAATAAGAATAGAAAACATGCGAAACGACCTGGAATATTTTGACCCACGTTGTTAATTTTACCAATCACAAAATCTTGAATTGTCAGGCTATGCGAGTATTTCAGTTAATATAAATGTATGGGATAAAATCTATGATTTTTTCTGGTTCCAACCATATGCATCTTATATCAATGCAAACTTTAATTAAACAAGAATATGATAAAATACAATTTAATTACAAATAAATCTCAAGGGAGTTAACTCGGGCAGATAACTCCAATAGCAAAAATAGGCGTCTGCTACGAGTAAGCCTAGAGGGCAATAGTAGCTGTGTCCCCACACTGCTACATCCCCCCCTACTCTGTTACAACCAGCGTCCTCGCTGGCACACAAACAAAAAAACCCAATTCAGACCAAAAAAATGTTTCATTAACAAACAAAAAAAAACAAAAAAACATCTGTTCACAAGTGGGATGTTCCCAACGACTCATTGAGGGGAGGTATTTATACACTCTAATCCTCAGAGAGGATTCCTTGTGAAAAATGTTACAAACTCCTATATTCCATACACAACATAATACTGATCAACTATGACTAGTAAAGATTATGCTATTTTGAACAAAAATCCATAAAGCCAAAAGTTGACTACCAAACTTGATTAGAATGGGATTTGCCATTTCGGGCAAAATCACCAAAGTCAAAAATCAAAACATACTCTCATTTGACTACAACAGGATTTAGCATTTAGACAAAAATTCCTGAAGTCAAAATCAATTACCCAAGCAGCAATAAAACAAAACTTGCGTTATGACAAAAGAGAATTTGATATTTAGAAACAAAATTTCCCTGAGTCAACACTAGCCGAATTATTACAGTTTACTCGTTCACTTATGACATAAGAAGGGTTGCCATTTAAGTACAAAATTCCCTTATGTCCAAAAGTATTGCATACTAACCTTATGCATGATAAATCAAAACCCAAAACATATCGCATCTTTGCAAAAAACATCATAACAACTCAAAACCCCAAACCGAAAAACAAAGAGTATACATCATAGCAAACACAAAACTCAAAACCCAAAGCCGAAAAAGTATGCATCATAGCAAAAACAAAACTCCAAACCCAAACCTTTTTATCCACAGAATCCTTTTCTCGATGTCCGCATGCCTAACTATAAAAATATAATCAAATGTTCTTTTCTTTTTCTTTCAAAAACAGATCATTGAATCTAAGAGTCCACTTCCTATATGAAATTATTAAAAACACACTAAATACCAGTATTGGTGTATCGCCTCCGTGGTAGCGTTGTCAACCGTGCTGATCGCCGTGGGGCTGGAACTGGTGATTCAACGGCCTGTTGTATGGGAGGCGGGTGCACCAACAGCTCCTGAGGCGGTGTGGAGGAGTTGACGGAGTGATCAGCCTCATTGCACTGGTGACAGTCAGCCAGAAAACGTTTGAGGTCCTCGTACATTCCTGGCCAGTAGACCAGGGGTCGGAGGGCCTCTGTTGCTTTCTGGTAGCCCTGGTGCCCAGTGTAGCTGTGCATCGAGGTTAAGATGCAAGGGCGGAGCTTGTGAGGCAGGAGGAGCTGCTCACAAGCCCCACATTGAGGATCCGCCACCTGCCTGTGAAGGAGACCCTGCCGACTGACAAGGCGATCGTGTTGCCGTACCAGGACCTGCAGCTGCCAGTCGTCCGAAGCAGCAGGCATCAACGGCCAGGAGTTGAGAAGAGGCCCGATTAAAGG
Organism: Phymorhynchus buccinoides; assembly: GCA_017654935.2. Lineage (NCBI taxonomy): Eukaryota > Metazoa > Mollusca > Gastropoda > Neogastropoda > Raphitomidae > Phymorhynchus > Phymorhynchus buccinoides. The sequence goes on along the minus strand of CM065711.1, from coordinate 6,880,676 downwards.
GTCTTCTTGCTGCAACCGGCGTAACTCTTCTGGCGTCATCTTGGGTAGGAGGCAGTCAGCAGGCTGAGTAATGGCCACAGCATTGATTTGCTGCGGTGGTTGGTCAGCCTGCTGCGAAGTGGTGGGAGCGGAGGACCTTGGGTTGTCCACAGCCTTGCGTCGCCTGCGTCTGCGCCGTCTTCGGGGGCGTGTCGGCTCTGCAGAGCATTGGTAGGCCTGCAGTGGTGGCCCTGGTGGGCGAGGGAGCTGGTCCAGCGACGGTAGTCGCCGCAGCTCCTGCCTCAAGGTGGCCACCTCGGTTGTCAATTTTGCCACCTGATACTGTATGGAGGCGACTGAGGCAGCGCTGTCTGCGTGGTTGGAGTTGTAGTCCTCAACACCGCGGCCTTCCCGCATCAACCAGAGTGCTTCTTTCCGGGCTTCCTCGAACGTAACATCGGGGTGGTCACGTATGTAGCGGCGGACATCGCGCCTGAGGACCACTGGTTGCAGGCCGCTAGCGAAGGTGTCCCGGAGGATCTCGCCTGGGAGAAGTCCAACCTTGGCCCTGTTGACTTTCTTCCAGAGGCATCGTAGGTCACATGCATAGGCCCAGATGCCTTCTCCCTGGCCCCGTCTCCTGGTGAAGAAGGCTGCAGCCAGGCTCACTGTGTCGCGTTGCTCTCCCCAGCGTCCCTCAAGGATGGCGAAGATCTTCGCTGGGGAGTCCACCTCCGTCACGGGCAGCCCGAGAACCTCCTGGCGAGCCTGGCCTTGAAGGGCGGCAATCAGCCAGAGAGCAGCTGCTCCATCATCCAGGGGCTGAAGGTGAAGTGCTATCTTGGCCTCCTGGATGAAGTCGTCGAGTGTCGTGGCACCGCCCTCCTCACCGGAGAACTTCGGGAGTCGGGGCAGGAGCATGCTCAGCTCAGACATGTTGAGGTGACGACGTGGGGGGTGGAGTTGTGTCTGCTGCATGTGTCTTCCTGCAAATTAGTCTGTCATCCTGCTCGCAGCGCCAATTGTGATGGTGTGGAGTGGAAGGGTGAAGGGTGCAGGGACAGACAGGAGTGCAGGAATAGTAGGCAGGAAACAATCAGCAAGCAGTAAACAGCAACAGGCAGTCAAGGCTGACACAGGTCTCTCTCTCTCTCTCTCTCTCTCTTTATTGCTTCTCTCTCTCCATCTCAGGTAGAGTCTCAGGTAAGTCTCAGGTAAGTCTGCCCTAAATTTTTACCTGTGGCTGGATATATTGACAAAACCCGGACCGCAAAGCCAACAACTTTACCTTTCACGAAATCTGCTCCCGCAGAGCTAATGGCCGCCAAAGTTGTGTTTGTTACTACACCTTTTAAGTGTGTTGTCTCTACGGTCGTCATACATAACAACACATGTTGCATATGGTTGGAAAGCTTGAAAAACACAGAATAATATGACATTCATCAATAGTCAGCAGTTTCTCTTTAAAAAGAAATACTTGCAATTAAGGTGCAAAGTGATCCCACCTTTTAACAAGCCCAACCCATATTTTATAAAATAACTAATGAACTGCTTCACAAATCAGAATAACAAAATAATAATAAAAAAGCAACATACACAAACTTTCATTTGTATAAATTTCAAGTCCCAATTCAATCTATGAAGTTTATAATTTGTGTCCCGAAATTTCGATAGAAAACACAAGTCGAATTTCTATTGATCTAGGCTTCATGCTTGTGGTTTGAAGCAAATCTTAAATCGTAAAATATTATAAATCTATAAGGTCCAAGATCATTTTGAATATACAAAACTAGTTTCGTTAGCTATTAGAACGAAAACAAAAGGGCGAATCAAAATAATATTGCTTGGTTTAGAAAATTAGTATTTCGATTCGAAAGACAGTCAATCGTACAAAGAACTCGGGAGGTTCGTGGATAGCTACAATGAATGCAACTGTATTCATTTTGCAATACTACAAGTTTATACGGAAAAGATCCATAGCATGCCATATGAAATGAAAGGGGATAGATTATAGATTTAGGTCGTATAATTAGAATTTCAAACATTTGATTAGATTTTGAATAAGAATAGAAAACATGCGAAACGACCTGGAATATTTTGACCCACGTGTTAATTTTACCAATCACAAAATCTTGAATTGTCAGGCTATGCGAGTATTTCAGTTAATCAAAGACAGCGTGAAGGATCTGGGTGTCCATTTGGACAGTTCTTTGTCCATGGACACCCAGATCAGCCACTTGTGCCGTTCCGCCTACCTCGCTCTGAGACAGATTGCTTCAATCCGTCCTTCACTCTCTGAAAAAGCCGCTACTCAACTAGTATGTTCGTTGGTCTTTTCCAAACTTGACTATTGCAATGCAACTCTTGCCGGACTCCCCGCAGTTCAAATCAATCGTCTCCAAAGAATACAAAACAATGCAGCCAGACTCGTCCTGAGGAAATCAAAAAGAACCCATGTCACACCCCTTCTGATCAAACTACACTGGCTGCCAATTCATGCTCGCATTGAGTACAAACTAGCAATCCTCGCTTTCCGCCATTTTCAAAACACTTTGCCAACATACCTGTCCAACCATCTCATCACCTATCAACCATCCCGCACTCTCCGTTCTAGCAGCGAGAAACTCCTCAAAGTCCCCCGCATGAAACTTAAGTCCTTTGGTCACCGCTCTTTCAGCTATCAAGTACCCACCATCTGGAATTCGCTCCCCTTCTACCTCCGGTCTGCTCTGTCCCTGTCTGCATTCAAGTCTGGCCTTAAGACTCATCTGTTCAAAAAGTTCCTTTCCCCTTCATAATTTCAATTTCAATCTCCCACACAAACCCCGTGTAAAGTGTGCCTCTGTGTGTGTGCGCGTGCGTGTGCGTGTATGTATATATATGTATATATATATATATATATATATATATATATATATAATATATATATATATTATGTATATATATATATATTGTGTGTGTGTGTGTGTGTGAAGCAAATGGTGTTCTTTGCTCTCTCTGTCCTCTCCCTCTCTCTTTCTTTCCCTCTTTCTTTCTCACCCCACTCCCCCCCCTCCCCCTATGCCCCTTTCATCCCCCCCCTCTCTGTCCCCCCCCCCCCCCTCTCTCCTTCGCTCTCTCTGCCTTTCTCGTAATATTGTTTTTACATTCACATATTGTTTTGGGAATTTGTGAGCTCGTATGACACCCCCCCTCTCCCTCCCCGAGAATTTGTGAGTGCATAAATGGCGTGCGTGTTGAAAGGGTGAGGTGTGTGTGGGTCTGTTTGTCCATGCCTTGATTTTTTTTTTTTTTTTTTAAAATCCCCTTCTTTGAATTTGTGTCAATAATGTGTATGTGAAATACTACATCCGTGGGATGAACGGCGTGAGTTGGTTGTTGTTGTTTTTTGGGGTTTTTTCCCCCTCTCGTAATATTGTAAAGCGCTCTGAGGATGATTTTTTTTATCATCGAAGAGCGCTATAGAAGCTTTATTTATTATTATTATTATAAAATCTATGATTTTTTCTGGTTCCAACCATATGCATCTTATATCAATGCAAACTTTAATTAAACAAGAATATGATAAAATACAATTTAATTACAAATAAATCTCAAGGGAGTTAACTCGGGCAGATAACTCCAATAGCAAAAATAGGCGTCTGCTACGAGTAAGCCTAGAGGGCAATAGTAGCTGTGTCCCCACACTGCTACACACGAATTACTATTTTTTAAAGATTTAAATCGTTAAAAATTCATAACGGCTAAGAAGCATGTCTAAAAAACGGCATAATCCACTTTAAGGTATTTCAGGGTCTGTAAAATTATAAGACTGTAAAAATGTGTAATTGACAAACTTCTTTTTTCATCATTTGCGAGTTCTGTAATTCGGCCTTTTTTGAAAAACGCTCATATGGGACATTAGAGAGGTTGCAGGGGGCCCGATGAGCTTTAATACGAGGACGTCAAATTCTGTTTGACGTCATCCGTAGCTTTGTTGTCGTACCGAGTACTGTAGAGGTTGCGTGGACTACGACAAACGACAACGACAGGGGACCTAACACAGAAGTATTTATGGGCAAAAACATTTTTTGAGTTGCCTCTCTTGATACTGCTACCGATCTTTTCTTGGCGGCAGGGCAGTACCAAAATTTCATTGAAAATGGAAATGTTCTTTGAGGAAGACGAGTGGGACCTTGAAATGGCCTACAGCATGGGGTGCTCTCTCTCTCTCTCTCTCTCTCTCTCTCTCTCTCTCTCTCTCTCTCTCTCTCCCCCCCCTCTCTCTCTCTCTCTCTCTCTCTCTCTCTCTCTCGATCACACACACACACACACACTCTCTCTCTCTCTCTCTCTTTCACATACACACACACACATCTCAGTGTGTCACTGTGTTCTTTTTACAACACACAAACACACACACACACACACACACACACATATTCTCTCTCTTACAAACACTATATGTCACACACACACACACACACATATACAACACACACACGCGCGCGCGCGCGCGCGCGCACGCGCGCCCCAACCACACACACATAACCACACACACACACACATAACAACACACACACGCGCGCGCGCGCGTGTGCGCACGCACACACAAACACACACACACACTCTCTCTCTCTCTCTCTCTCTCTCTCTCTCTCTCTCTCTCTCTCGCACACACACACAGACACACACATGCGCGCGCGCGCGCGCGCGCACACGCGCGCCCAACCACACACACACATAACACCACACACACACACATAACAACACACGCACACACACACACACGCGCGCGCACGCACACACACACACACACACACACACTCTCTCTCTCTCTCTCTCTCTCTCTCTCTCTCTCTCTCTCTCTCTCGCGCACGCACACGCACACACACACACACACACATACATATGGCACACACAAAATTAGTCAAACACAAGCTATTTTTATTTTTATTTAAGTGTTGCCAAAAATTAACGTCACTGTCATAATAAAATGCTAAAGAACCAAACAGAATTCTGGTGGCATTTTACGTAATTAGGCCAAATTAGGTTCAATATGAGGTTGTAGAATCAATATACAACGCTGCGTAATGTTCAAGTGTAGCTCTTGACTTAGATCTAGATCTGGATCCTCTAGTCAACACATTCTAGTGCAATTTTTGTCGGTTCAGATAAAGAAAATCGAACATATATCTACATATGCCATCTGTAAATACATTATTCTTGCTGTTATTCATTAAAACATATCAAAATATAATTTCAAAAACACATAAAAGACTGTTTATACTCACTCGTCCGCACAACGCGAAGTGGCGGCCATTTCTCCTCGGAACGAATGCCTTTGTACGCGTACCGAGATAAAGGACGGAAAGTATGACGTCATTCGGACTTTGTCGTCCTCGTATTTGGGCTCCTCGGCCCCCCGCAACCTCTCTATTAGTAGATAGAAAGACGGTGGGAACGATCCTGGAGGCAATGCCCGGAGGCAGTGCAACACCAGTGAAGTCCCGAATTATACCAATACAGATATGTGTTACAACGTCCCAAGGGGAATCACTCTACCGGTTCATAGTGTAGCCAGCCCTTAAAGGGACACCCTGACGGATGAGGGTTTTTTGTTGTTGCAAGAAACACGTCGAGATCACCAAGAAAACACCCTTTACAGAGATCGCAACACTCACTTCGCTACTCTGTGAGTGCTCCGATCCTTGAAAAGGCTGTCTTTCTGGCGTTCTCGACGTGCGTCTTGCAAAAAAACAAGCGCGAAATCGCAATAGTTTGTGGCACACGGGCTATTTTTACCACTCCAATCATGAGTTACCTCCCCTGGCTTTTCAATAATTTTAATCTGTAAACCAGAATGTTATCTCTGCACCATTTCGTAACTTTTTATAGCTTTTGGAAAACATTTAAAACTATGTATCCTACTTATACTCATCAAAAGAAGCACCGCATACTCGTCGTGTCTGTTGTAGTGTCTGTATTACGTATGTTTATTATTTTGTACGCTTTTAAAATACATCATTTTAAAGAGCGGCCAGAAGTGTAGCCTCGATTTGAAGTGCGTATGTTCAAATTCTGATCGCTTCTCGGCCTTTTGGCTAAGACAGTGATTCAGGAACATAAATTTTTGTTTATATCCTGGTTGGTTTGTTCAGCCCGTCGTACATGGCGAAAGCCGACACGCGACGTTAAACTGAACTTCCACTCCATTTGAAGTGCGACAATTTTGGACCGACAGTCCGACCGACCGACAAAGTGAGTTATAGGTTTGTGGCTTGAGCCACAAACAAAAATCCGTCACGGTGCCCCTTTAAGCCTTTACAATCAGACACAGGGTAACTAACCGTAACCAATCTAAGCCAGCCTACATTCGAACATAGGCCAACTACTTGTACCTGCAAAATCACACAAACACATTCAACGCATCAACAAATCCATAATCCGTTTAGTTGTGCATCCAGTTATTATAATCGGCACGAGCTTATTAGCCAACCAACCAACCAACCACACAACCAATCCAAGCGAGGCTTACAAAACTTCACGTGCTGGCACGCGCGCGCAACTACGTACTCGGTAACTAAGCGGCAACTAGGCTTTCACTCTCTCGCTTCCACCGCGAAAGGCCTTCAGAATAATTATCGAGCATTTCGTCTGTTAGTTTCTTGTTCACAAATAGTACCCTTAGGCAAAGATTTTTGTAAGATTCATTTTGGACGGACGGTTCTGGAATTGTGAAATTCATTTTTTACAGTTTGCGAGCTGGTTTCGTTTGGGCTCCTTCCAAATTTCAAAATTGTCGTCTGGTGTCGGTTATTCAAAATTTTAAAAGTGTCGTCTGCTTTTGATTGATTGAAGATGGCGGACGAGGAACAACAGGTAAGTGGAACGTTCTTGTTTTGCATTAATTTTAAAAATAAAATACCAATTAACAAATTGACACCATGTTTTTAAAACTTACTACATACTCTTATACTTGTGGCCAAGTAGCCGATGAGGTTTAACCGAGGCGTGGTTACTGCTACACATATCTGTATTGTTAAACAATTGGGACTTTACTGGTGTTGTACTGCCTCCGGGCATTGCCTCCGGTGTTGTTCCCGCCATCTTTGTATTTAAAAATGCCCCACATTGTCGAAAGACCGCAGAGGGCGTAAAATGCTATTTCGTACCATGTTTTTAATGGTATCGTTTTTAATCATATCCTAAAGATGTCTTCGGTTGAATTTTTGTTGATTTTGGAAAAGTGTTCACGATCGAAATAGTGGAGAAAAGTTATTGCATTTACTGAACCCCCCTCGTTATATATTATATATAA
>CM065711.1:6833397-6870897 GCA_017654935.2 Phymorhynchus buccinoides | reverse complement strand
CTTCCCTCTCTCTCTCTCTCTCTCTCTCTCTCTCTCTCTCTCTCTCTCTCTCTCTCTCTCTCTCTCTCTCTCTCTCTCTCTCTCTCTCAACAAAATAAACTCTTTTTATCTTCGTGCAACAATCGACAATCGCGGATAATCGATCAACCAGGTGAAATTGGACGTTTGATGTCTTTGAATTTCTGCACACTGGGACTACTTGTGTCATTCCAGCTCAGTGATCCTCCCCACCACAAGTATTACCCAACCCCACCCCCCGCCCTACTCTTTTCATCTCTCCCCCTTTCACCCCCCCCCCCCCCCCCCACACACACACACACACACACACACTTTCCAATTCCCGCCCCCCCTCCTCCCCTCCCTTCCCCCACTTCCTTCCATGCTAAGCAGGTTTCAACAACAGTATTGGACCTTGGGAATTATTCCATATTGTACTGGGGAAAACGCTGAATCGAATGCTTTCATAATTATTCAATACGTGATATTTTTACGTGTGTGTGTATTTTTTAAACGGAATTTTCATAATCTTTTGCATATATAATTTTGTTGTTCATTAGGTATTAAGGAACGACAATTATGCTGGGTTTCTCTGCCAATTGAAAAGAACATCTTTTAAGTGACATGAAAACAAACTGAAGCTGACAATAAACGATTTTAGGAAAAATCGAATGTATTTTTTAACCACAAAATCGGATTGTCCCCCATGGAAAAGTGGGACAAACACAAGACGTCTGTCCTACCAATTAATGAAAGGTCACTCGCGCAAACCGTGAAATTATGTGCCTTGGTTATTGGCGAACATTTCCTATTAGACGTGTATTTTTGTAAAGCTGTGACAGACCAGTTAAAACTTTGAACATAATCTCCTCGCCAGAACTGACAATCAGACTGAAAAGTGCCTTTCCCCTTGACTTTATATTGAATTTTACCCCCCCCCCCCCCCCCCCCCCCACACACACACACACACACCTATATTGAAGTTTGACGAGATAGGGCTTTTTCTTAACCCTTTCACCACCAATGTTTCATTTTAGCACCACAATGGTTTATTTAACACCCATGTCACTAAAAGGCATCAAATCAGGACCTGTTATCCAAAGATCCTATTTTCTTAATTTTGGGAGGTAAGGATAGGCCTAATGTTATATATGTCACAGAGGAATTCCCAATATTGCAGATATTTTATTTTCTCTACCCAGTTAAGTTTAATGGTATGTTTTGGCTGGCAAATGGCTGGCAATTAATTGTCTGTATTGACATTTGCTGTAGTGGGGGTGGGGGGTGGGGGGGTGTAATTCCAAAGCGAAAACTAAATAAATTATTTTCTACAGATTTGGAACATAGCACTGCTTACTTTGTTGTGGAAGAATATGAGTATGACTTTCAAAATATGGCATAAATAATATTAATCCTTTCGCCGCCAGCCATTTTTCAGCCCCAAAAAAAATTCCTTTAAACTTAACCGGGTGGAGAAAAAAAATCATCTGCAATAGTGGGGATTCCTCTGTGGCATGTATAAAGTAAGGCCTGTCCTTACCTCCCCAAATTATGAAAATAGGCTCTTTGGTTTGAGGCCTTTTCATGACATGGGCGTTAAATCATTGTGGTACTAAAATGCGACATTGGCGGAGTAAGGGTTAATAATTGATAGCATTTCTAACACTCAATAATACCTTTGGCTGAGGCAGTGACAATGTACCCATGGCAAGGCATCTCAGCTGTAAACACATTTGTGCCCAGCCTACCTGAATATCACTATAGCTGCCCCCCTCCAATGAATGAAAATCCGTTTAACGTCCTCCGGCGGTCTGAAACAGACACCTATGGGACATTAGTAGATATAAAGATGGTGGGAACGATCCTGGAGGCAATGCACGGAGGCAGTGCAACTCCAGGAAAGTCCCGAATTTTTAACGATACAGATATAACCCCTCCATGAATGAAAATCCGTTTAACGTCCTCCGGTCTGAAACAGACACATATGGGACATTAGTAGATATAAAGATGGTGGGAACGATCTTGGAGGCAATGCCCGGAGGCAGTGCAACTCCAGTAAAGTCCCGAATTAGTAGCAATACAGATGTATGGTAAATACTAAGCCCCCCTCCAGTGAGTGAAAATCCGTTTAACGTCCTCCGGTCTGAAACAGACACATATGGGACATTAGTAGATATAAAGATGGTGGGAACAATCCTGGAGGCATGCCCGGAGGCAGTGCAACCCCAGGAAAGTCCCAAAATTCCAACAATGCAGATGTATACTATGACGATGATAGTACAACCCCCTCCATAATGAAAATCCGTTTAACGTCCTCCGGTCTGAAACAGACACTCATGGGACATTAGTAGAGATATAAAGATGGTGGGAACGATCCTGGAGGCAATGCCCGGAGGCAGTGCAACTCCAGGAAAGTCCCGAATTTTTAACCCCTTCTCGTAATTAACCCCCTTTTTACCAAAGTTATTTGTGGCACCAATTCGCCTAGCAAAGTGAAAGTATTGTTGTGGCAACTACTTTCACTTTGCTAGGCGAATCGGTGCCATAAATAATAACTTTGGTAATTTAAAAAAAGGGAGTTAGTTACGAGAAGTTCCTTCCCCTTATTCATTTCACACTATCAAAGACAAGTTTCTGGCCTTGTCGACATTTGCAGTCTTGGCACCTTTGAGGTCCCAGTCTGTCCGTAGCAATAGATTAGTAGGGGGATCAAGAGAACTAATGCTTCTCACAGCTTTTGTTGTTGCCCCAAAACGAATATTACTTGTGGCGGTGCCATAGCCGATGAGGTTTAACCGAGGCGTGGTCACCGCTACAGCTATCTGTATTAATTTTAAAAAATCGGGACTTTACTGGTTTCGTACTGCCTCCGGGCATTGCCTCCAGTATTGTTCCAACCATATTTGTATTTACAAATGTCCCATATGTGTCTGATTCAGACCAAGAGGACGTAAAACTCCATTTTCTCTCTCTTGTTGCCCCAGTAGCTTATTTCAAGAGGTATTATAGGTATTAGGTACTTTATAGTCACAGAGGCGTCTCTGTGAAATTCGGGTTGCTCCCACCTGGAGAGCGCGTCGCAGCCAGAGACGCGACACCCAATTTTTATTTTTATTTTTATTTTTGCATGCGATTTTTTTGTGTGACTGATGAGAAGTAAGGGGGTGGGGGGGGTAAATTTTGACCAAAATTAATGACAACTTTTTCGTTGCCACTGGGATTAACGTGTGCTAAGTGCATGGGCACACGGGACCTCTGTTTATCGTCTCATCCGAAAGACTCCACGTTCAGAGTTGTAAAGCCTAGTGGAAAGTGAGAGGAACATCCCCTGTACCCAGGTTCGAACTCGGGTTCACTTGACACGAAGCGAACGCGTTACCACTGTGCCAGAAGATTCCATCATTCTTCTTCGGGAAAAGCCAGAAGATACGTTCACAACGGAAGGCTGGCAGTATAGTACCTTCTAGCATTATATCCCGCGATTAGTTGTTGTGGCTTATTACCCGTAACCAGTCCACTCTTCCTTCCTTCAAGTCCCAACTAAAGACCCACTTCTTCAGGAAAGCTTTCTCTCTGCAAAGTCTATGATCCTTTCCCCACTCTTGTTTTCCAGCTCATTGAAGACGTTGAGTATGAGGTTAAGCGCGCGTGTGTGTGTGTGTGTGTATGGGGTGGGGGTGGGGAGTAGGGGGGCAGGGGTGGGGATGGTTGGGGTGGTGGTGTTGAAGGGAGGTGGGTGTTGGTGTGTTGTGTTATGATTATATGCAATGCATTCTCTAATATGTATTCATTTTCATAGAGATGTATGGTGAGGATGCGTGAACCAGTCTGTTAGAAATGTTTGTACGAATGGTGAGTGAAAAGCGCATTGAGTTGCTTTGCAAGATTATGCACTATATAAGCATTATTATTTATTATTACCGGGCGGGTGGCTGGAGGGTATGGACATAGCTGTGCAACGTATTGTTAGCTGCTGGGGTAAGTAGGTACGTAGGGTAGGTAGGTAGGCCTAACCCGTGTATTTTCTTCTTCTTCTTCTGCGTTCCCGAGCCATATGGCCATAATGGGTAAGGTACGTATGTGTCCGGTTTTCAGTGTTCACTGGTCTCCCCGCTGCGTACAGCCGACACATTCCGATTTCGGAGGAGCTCAAAGGAGAACAATTATTTGGAGAACATTTTTTGGAAAAAAGCAGGCGAATGGGCCAATAAGTCAGAAAGATAGCAGAGGGAAAAGGCAGAGTCAGAGGAAGTTACAAGCACAGAATTTCCAGAAGGTGGGGGAACTATTTTTTACGAAAGACAGCCCGGTATCCCCACGGGGAGGACCCGTGTGTAATTATGGAAAACGGATTGAGGGAGAGAAAGTAAAGAAAAGACAGGGTTTAGAGAAGGTTAATTATTACTGTCCACCACCGTCAGGAGACGGGCTTTGCGGTGAGAGGCGTCTGTTACTTTCTGTCCTTTGCCGATCTACGATAGCAAAGGAGTCTAAATTCGTTCGTGTATGTTTGTTTCTGTTGTTTGATTGTTTCTTTTCTGTCTGTCCCAAGGATATCTCCCGAACCGCTTGACAGAATCGATTCACATTTTGTGTGGTGGTGTGTCACCATGCGAGGAAGGCATCCGCGCATAAATTATAGCCGTCGTGACCTTGACCTTGGCGTATGACCTTCAAATCCGAAACTATACTTCCACACCGTTGGTCTTCACACTTGGCATGTAGGTTCTTTGGCTTATGGCCGTTCTGCTGATGGCATGCCGATCAAGGTCAAGATCAGGGAGATCGGTAGGCATTGAAACAATGAAAGTGGTAGGGGTCTAAGCATTGGGTTTTAAGCCAATTAAGGGTGTACACCCCACTAATTAAGTGTGTGCATCCCGGTAAAGGAGGGGTCTAATACTAAGCGTAAAAGACATCCTAGCACAAGATGTGCCACGTGGGGCTTAAATGTCGCCGAGCGGCAGACATGTCTCAGTGTTAAGGGTGTACACCCCACCAATTAAGGGTGTGCATCCCGGAAAAGGATTTGCACCCAGTCAAGGGTGTGTAGGTGTATCACCCAAAGGACACAAGGAGGACGGGGGCCTAAGATTTGATGTGGAAAGGAGGTACAGGGCGGGGCAGGTACAGGGCGTAGCCGGCAATGGACATATCTGCCGCTTGGCGATGCCCTTGTTTTATTTTTGCATTCATCTCTCTCTCTCTCTCTCTCTCTCTCTCTCTCTCTCTCTCTCTCTCTCTCTCTCTCTCTCTCTCTCTCTCTCTCGCTCTCTCTCTCCCCCTCTCTTTCTCCCCCCCCTCTCTCTCTCTCTCTCTCTCTCTCTCTCTCTCTCTCTCTCTCTCTCTCTCTCTCTCTCTCTCTCTCTCTCTCTCTCTCTCTCTCTCTCCAGTTATGTAATTTACTCAAGACAGTTGGAATCATCCGATAAGCTTTAGCTTTGAAAAGGAATAACAAATTATCCGACCAAACCGAATGCTGACTGGTCTACAATTTTCTTTGACATCATTATATACGTTATTTGGAAGCTGTGTCGTACATAGCAAAACTATTTTGTTTTGTTTTTCTTTCTTCCTTATTTTTTAAAAGTAAGAACTGCCTATAATATATCAATTCGTCAAGAGGATATCAGGGCTCCCAGGGACCCCCATTTGGGGGTCTCTGAAGCACTAAAATTCTAAAGGACCCTCTAAAAGAATGTGCAGGGGGTCCCAGGGATGCACTAGAAAAATTCTTTTTTGCATTCGCAATGCCACTGGGACCCTCTATCCCGCCTCCATGACCCTCTGTACTGTAAGTGAAGGAGTCCCTGGGACCCCTTGTTTTGCGGGACGATTGGGAAGCCCTGGGGGTCCTAGGGACGCACTAGAAACATTCTTTTTTAGCATTCGCAATGCCATTGGGACCCTCTATCCCGCCTCCAGGACCCTCTGTACTGTAAGTGAAGGAGTCCCTGGGACCCCTTGTTTTGCGGGACGATTGGGAAGCCCTGGGATATGCAATTGCTTTCCCTGATTATTGTGTTTCTGTGTCTCTGTCTATATCTCGGTATGTGTGTGTGAGTGTCTGTGTCTGTGTGTGAGTGTGTGTGTGCGTGCGTGCGTGCGCGTATGTGTGTGTGTGTTGACATAGAAAATACTCTATTTTATGTCTACGCCTAGTCTATTTGTGTTTATATGCTATTCAGTATGCGCTGGGTTCTCATCTACAATGTTCATTGTATTTTTAGTGTTTATTTTCATATTGATGTAAAGCGCTCTGAGCTCCCTGAAAAGGGAGTAGAGTGCTATACAAATATCCTTAATTATTATTATTATTATATTATATTATTATCATCATCATTATTATTATTATTATTATTATTATTATTATACGTTGTTCAGTTTTAGGAGACAACGCATTACGTTCTTCGTTAAAAATGTTATTTCATTTAATATAATTATTTTAGTAAAAGGAAAAAACCACGAAAGCATGAAAAAGAATCTAACCCTTTTGCCGCCAGCCATATTTCAGCCAAAAGATACCATTATTATTAAACTTAACTGGGTAGAGAGAAAAAAACTATTTGCAGTATTGTGAATTCCTCTCTGACATGTATAACATTAGGCCTATCCTTGCCTCCCAAGATTAAGAACATCGGGTCTTCGTATAACAGGACCTGATTTCATACCTTTTAAGCCGGCGACAGACTATGCGACTGCCTCATGTGACTCGATCAGGTTGTGACGTTTCACCTCATTTGCATGCCATCCTGCTCGCTCAGTCGGGCCCAGTCAGGTGATAGGGCGGGTTCTAAATTTCACTGATCGAGTCAGATGGCTTGTGACCTCTTCTGTGCGGGAAACAAAATTTGATCTACGTCACGACCTGATTGAGTCATATGAGTGAGTCGCATAGTCTGTCTCCAGGACATTGGCGGTGAAAAGGTTAAGAAAATTAACTTTGGGTCAACGTAAGACTGTGTGAAGAAATGAAGGAAGGGTTGAAGCCTTCATTGGCAATAGCTTGATCGATCCGTTTTAGCCATGACTACAATTGAACCATTGTGGGACTCTGTCATCAAAATGATGGACTGGCTTCCGCACTATACACTTCCTCAACTCTTTGCTGCTGCATTGGCTTGGTTATGAAGGGAGAAATGAAGTGTGTGCGTGCGTGCGCGCGCGCACGTGTGTGTGTGTGTTAACGAATATGTGCGCGTGCGCAGGGACCCCCATTTGGGGGTCTATGAAGTTCTACAATTCTAAAGGACCCTGTAAAAGAATGTGCCGGGGGTCCCAGGGATGCACTAGAAAAATACTTTTTAGCATTCGCCATGCCACTGGGACCCTCTATCCTGCCTCTAGGACCCTCTATACTGTAAGTGAAGGAGTCCCTGGGACCCCTTGTTTTGCGGGACGATTGGGAGCCCTGGTGCGTGTGTGTGTGTGTTGAATGTGTGTACGTGCGCGCGTGTATGTGTGTCATTGCATGTGTGTGGAGGGGGGGTGCGCGCGCGCGCGTGTGTGTGTAGCCTAAGTGTGTGTGTGACATCAAAATTAACGACAGGCTAGTTTTGCGTCTTACACCTCTTCTGCTATATTGTGTGTGTGCCTGTTTGTTTGTGTGTCGGTCTGTCGGTCTATCCGCGAGTGCGTGCGTGTGTGTGTTTGTGTTCCTGACAGGAAATGATGGACTAGTTTCCTCGTTATAGGCTACACCATACCGCTAGCTTGGATTGGCTGTGAAGGAACGATATGTGTAGGGGAATCGGGGAATGTCGGGAGTAAGGGGGTGTTGGCGCATGCATGTGTGTGTGTGTGTTTGTGTGTGTGTTCTTCAGTTTAACGTCCTTCCACTAAAAGTGATTCAGACAAAATTATATTGCCGTGTGATTTGGGTGTGGTTGAGTTGTGAGTAGATGTGTCTAAGTAAGAATATGTAAGAATATAATAAGTAATAAGTTAGTGATGTAATCATGACCCCCCACCCCACCCACCCGATTAAATAAAGTTTATCTTCACTTAAAGAATATCAGTCAGTATGTGTGTGTGTGTGTGTGTGTGTGTGTGTGTGTGTGTGTGTGACAGAGAGAGAGAGAGGGAGAGAGAGACAGAGAGATCGAACAATCGACTGTTTTTACCGTAAGAAAACTCTGCAGAATTCTGTGGCTGATTGCGCGATTGTGCCTGACGAAATGAAGATTTCAGTGTGTAAGGTGGTTGGGAGTTGGGGATAGTATGTGCAGTGTGTGTCTGTGTGTGTGTGTGCGCGCGCACACACATTTGCGTGCAAGTATGTTGTAAGTATGGCATTTGTATAAGCGTTTGTGTGTTTAGACGCAATAGGAGCGTATATATATAACCAAGCATTATAATTATCAGATAATTCTCTGATTCAGAGAAAAGTGAATGCAGTAAGAAAAACAAATGTCAGTACCTACGGGATTTGATCCTGAGGGTATGCCCTTTTCTCAAGTTAGAAGTTTTACATCTTCAAGAGCAATGAGCGACTTAGCTGGCTCTTTTGCCCGCCAGGTGGCATAGCGCTCGAGTGGGGCTAATCCTCTCTATATTCTTAGTTGAGGATAAAGAGAGAGAGAGAGATAGGGAGGAGTCCAACCCTCTCTCTCTCTCTCTCTCTCTCTCTCTCTCTCTCTCTCTCTCTCACTACGCCCAACTAAGAATATAGCGTGATAAGCCCCTAGTGGTTCGACTGCCCCCTGGCGGTCACATAATCGCCACAAGTCGACCATTGTCACCATGATCACCATTAAGGTCTTTCCAGTGATGTCCCGAGGCCCCGGTCGGTCATGGGACATTGACCTATGAAATTGAAAATGTCCTATTGTGTTCTCCTCTGTCAGGACAAATGTCTGATTAAATTGTTAACACTGGCAACACTTTGTTTTATTGAGTTTGTGCAAGAGCCAGGAAATTGTCCTATTGATTTCTCTTGTTTCGGGACAGTTTGTCCTGTCCTGAAACCCTATCTATTTCAGAGAAAATTGTTTTCCTCCTAGACCATGCCTGATAACGTACTTGAGTATGTGAAAGCGTGTGTGCTTATAGTTCGTGAATCGTATTATATGTGTCAGTCTGTCTCTAGTTTCTTGTCTGTCTTCTGCGATATGACGTAAAACATATAGAGGAATATAAGACCGTTAGGCGACATTAATTAAGCCGCTGGGCTAGTTTCTCACAACAGGCTTGCAAAGTTTTGTCAATTTTGAGTTATGGGTATTGTTGTGTTCTCTAACATCTTATCTTTCATATTTATAAATGATAATCTTTACTATGGTCTCTAAATGGTCTTATAAGTGTTTTAAAACGAGTACTATTTTTTTGGTATTTGATACTTTATAGTCACAGAGGCGTCTCTGTGAAATTCGGGTTGCTCCCCACCTGGAGAGCGCGTCGCAGCCAGAGGCGCGCCACCCAATTTGAGTACGTCAATGTATTTTTGTACAACAAAATGACCGACGCTCACCCTACTAACTTTAAATGCTCATAATTCGGGAACGGAAAAAGATACAAGAATGGTTCTTGTATCATTAGAAGGAAAATTGCCTGAAGTTTTCAAATGTATAATTTTTCTCAGAATGCTCAAGTTTCACACTTAATGTCCTTTTTGTGGTGCTGGATCACATATTCTTTAAACCAATTTTCTTTCCCCCTTTCTTCTCCTCACGCAGAATCAAACCTCAGACCCTAAACCGGACGCGGACGAAGAGTCCAAGCCAACCACGGAGACCAAAAAAGACGAACCCAAAACCGAGGAACAAACCCCCGCAGCAGCCAAACCCGTGGAAACGCCCCGAAAAACCGAGGAGCCTCAGAAAGCCGAGGATCCCACGAAACTGTCGGTGGAGACTCCGAGGAAAGAAGAGGAGAAGGCGGGTGCGAAGAAGGCTGAGGCTCCCCCTAAGGTGTCTCCCAGACCTTACAAGCCTGAGCCTCCCAGGAGAGAGGCCCCCGTGAGGAGATACGATGGGCGTGGGAGGAGCGACGAAGGTGGTGAGTTGATTTGAAGAATATTATTGTTAAACGTTTTTTTGACCTGGTACAGGTACGTGTATGAGGTATCTGTGTGTGCTATCGTGTATGAGGTATCTGTGTGTGCTATCGTGTATGAGGTATCTGTGTGTGCTATCGTGTATGAGGTATCTGTGTGTGCTATCGTGTATGAGGTATATCTGTGTGCTATCGTGTATGAGGTATCTGTGTGTGCTATCGTGTATGAGGTATCTGTGTGTGCTATCGTGTATGAGGTATATGTGTGTGCTATCGTGTATGAGGTATATGTGTGTGCTATCGTGTATGAGGTATCTGTGTGCTATCGTGTATGAGGTATCTGTGTGTGCTATCGTGTATGAGGTATCTGTGTGTGCTATCGTGTATGAGGTATCTGTGTGTGCTATCGTGTATGAGGTATCTGTGTGTGCTATCGTGTATGAGGTATCTGTGTGTGCTATCGTGTATGAGGTATCTGTGTGTGCTATCGTGTATGAGGTATCTGTGTGTGCTATCGTGTATGAGGTATCTGTGTGTGCTATCGTGTATGAGGTATCTGTGTGTGCTATCGTGTATGAGGTATCTGTGTGTGCTATCGTGTATGAGGTATCTGTGTGTGCTATCGTGTATGAGGTATCTGTGTGTGCTATCGTGTATGCGGTATCTGTGTGTGCTATCGTGTATGAGGTATCTGTGTGTGCTATCGTGTATGAGGTATCTGTGTGTGCTATCGTGTATGAGGTATCTGTGTGTGCTATCGTGTATGAGGTATCTGTGTGTGCTATCGTGTATGAGGTATATGTGTGTGCTATCGTGTATGAGGTATCTGTGTGTGCTATCGTGTATGAGGTATATGTGTGTGCTATCGTGTATGAGGTATCTGTGTGTGCTATCGTGTATGAGGTATCTGTGTGTGCTATCGTGTATGAGGTATCTGTGTGTGCTATCGTGTATGAGCAAAGTGAACAAAAATAGTAGAATTATTTTTCAGACATAAATATTTCACGTGAACTGTATCATGACTCACAGACATCGTCCAAATCGGATCGCATTGGGACTGATTCTATGCGGTGTAGCGGGCCCCTTTTAGTTGTCAAAGCGATCAGAGAAAGGTGTGGCTCGTGACGCGGTAGTTCCTTTCGCGCGAAATTCCCGGTGCGCCTCTATTCGCCTACGCGCATTTCGCCTACGCGCGTTTTGCCTACTCTCGTTTCATCGACTAACTGAGAAGTAGTCTCGTTTCGTCTAAATAGTGTTTAGAACATTTAAAGACAGCAAATAGTTGCACAATAGTAAGAAAAAACTATTAAAACTTATGGCTTATTATCATTGTCTCTCTCTCTCTCTCTCTCTCTCTCTCTCTCTCTCTCTCTCTCTCTCTCTCTCTCTCTCTCTCTCTCTCTCTCTCTCTCTGGGCGAAACGAGACACTCAGTGTGGACGAAACGACACAATAATATGCAAATGAAGCGGCAGGTTACGTACATCAAAGAGTAGGCGAAGTGGACGGTACCCTGAAATTCATGCATTGGGTCTATTTGAGTATAGTGAGCGAAAGTAGAGTTATTTTTAGACGGGTGTATTCCGCGTGAATTATGACTCACGTGGCCCAGTCGGATCGCATCCCCATGCGATTTTACGCGTGTGTGACGCCTGCTTTACTCCCGTAATGTCAACTTCAAGTTCAAGTATGCTTTAATATCTCCAAAAGAGAAATTCAGGTTAGGTGCAACAACATGACAGAGATACAACATAGCTGAAAGAACGTTAATCACTGCTACAGGAAAACTGAGAAATTGTCGATTTTCTTATTATACATTTTAAAACAAATCAATCTGAGAAAATGGTCTACTAGAGATATATCTTTCCTGGCTTATGCTTATATCTAAGCCCAAAACCATCATCCCAGGACTATGACATCAAAAGTTATGACATCATCAATGACGTCATTCAGTACGAGACTAATCAAACGTGTGAAACGAAATTATACCAACCAAATAATTATTAAAATGATTCACATCAACTTAGAAATGTGCACATTTAAAACACAGAGAGAGAGAGAGAGAGAATGAGGTGGGGTGGTAGAAGGGGATGGGGTGGAGGGTAGAGTGAGGGGCAATCGATAACCATCATTAACTTATTCCTTGCAGGTGACGGGTCCAGGAAGGGAGGGTCCAAGGCAGACACCAGGTCCGCGCAGGGAGAGAAATCGGGTGAGCTGCGCACTTTTAACCCTTTCGCCGCCAGCCATTTCTCAGCCCCCAAAATGCCATTAAACTTAACTGGGTATATAAGAACAATTGTCTGCAGTGTTGGGAATTCCTCTGTGACATGTACAACAGTAGGCCTACCCTTGCCTCCCAAAAGTAAGAAAATATGGTCTTCAGATAACAGGCCCTGATTTGATGCTTTTTATTGACATGGGTGTTCAACCATTTTGGTACATAAATGCGTCATTGGCGGTGAAAGGGTTACAATGTTATTTGTTTAACCCTTTCACCGCCAATGTCACATGTATGCACCACAATGGTTTAACACCCATGTCACTAAAAGGCATCATTTCAGGGCCTGTTATCAGAGGACCTTATACTCTTAATTTTGAGAGGTAAAGATAGGCCTAATGTTGTACATGTCACAGAGGAATTCCCAATATTGCAGATCAATTGTTTGCTCTACCCAGGTAAGCTTAATGGTATTTGGGGGCTGAAAAATGGCTGGCGGCGAAAGGGTTAAACAGCTGATTTAAAACTCTTGATTATTATTATTATTGAACATTGTTCCCCCATTTTACAAACGTAATTAAACACAAAAGACATTCAATATGCATAAACAATAAGCCCAAAATACACCTACATACCCTTGACTGGAGTGCACATCCTTTACTGCGGTGCACACCCTTAATCGCTGGGGGGTGCACACCCTTAACACTGAGACATATCTGCCGCTCGGCGACATTTAAATCCCACATGGATGGCTCCTGTCCTCCTTAGGTCCTTTGGGTGATACGCAGGTCTACACACCCTTTACCAGAGTGGACATCCTTTACCGGGGTGCGCACCCTTAATCAGTATGGATGCCTTCCTCTCATGGTGACACACTACCACACACAATTTGAAGTGATTCTGTCAAGCGGTTCGGGAGATATCCTTGGGACAGACAGACAAAAACAAAAAACCGAGACAAACTCGGAGTCCTTTGCGATCATAGATCGGCAAAGGACGAAAATGTGCTTCATTTGTTAACTGTTGCATCTGTGCGAATGAAAAGTGTCTCCCGTCTGATTTTGTTTTTGGTTCTTTCTTCTTCTTCTTCTTCTTCTTCTTCTTCTTCTTCTTCTTCTTCTTCTTCTCTCTTCTTCTTCTTCTTCTTCTTCTTCTTTTCTTCTTCTTTTTCTTCTTCTTCTTCTTCTTTTTCTTCTTCTTCTTTTCTTCTTCTTCTTCTTCTTTTCTTCTTCTTCTTCTTCTTTTGGTTCTTCTTCTTTTTCTTCTTCTTCTTCTTCTTCTTTTGCTTCTTCTTCTTCTTCTTTTTTTTCTTCTTCTTCTTCTTTCTTCTTCTTTTTCTTCTTCTTCTTCTTCTTTTTCTTCTTCTTCTTCTTCTTCTTCTTCTTCTTCTTTCTTCTTCTTCTTCTTCTTCTTCTTTTTCTTCTTCGTCTTCTTCTTCTTCTTCTTCTTTTGGTTCTTCTTTTTTTTTTTCTTCTTCTTCTTTTTTTCTTCTTCTTCTTCTTCTTCTTCTTCTTCTTCTTTTTCTTCTTCTTTTTCCTACGTGTTCCCCTTTGACCTTCCCCCTTCCCCCCCTACTTCTTTTCCTCCTCCTCTTATTCTTCTTTTCCTTTTATGATCATCTTGTTTTGTTTGTCTTCTTCTTTTTCTTCTTCTCACCCTCCTCACACACCCCTCTTATTCTTCTCCATCTTCACATTCTTCTTCTGTTTCTTCTACTTCATCATCATCACAATCCTCTTCTTCTAATTCGTTTCTTCTTCTTTTCTAGATTCTCTGTCTTCTTCCTCTTCACATTTCTTGACTTTCCTTTTAGTTACCAGCGAGAGACGTCAGCGGCCCAAGGTGGAGTTCTTCAAGGAGGAGTTGAAACGCCTCCAGGAGAACCTGAAGAAGGAGTCCGCTAAGATCACGCCTCCCAAGAAGGCTGAGCACAAGCCGTTCATCTTCAACACCTTGGAGCCGTACTACAACACTCACACCACACGATACCTCATTGAAATGGTGAGAGAGGAAGAGAGAAAGAGAGAGAAAGAGAGAGAGAGAGAGTCGGCTAAGATAGTGTCTCCTAAAAAGGCTGAGCACAAGCCGTTCATCTTCGACACCTTGGAGCCGTACTACAACACTCACACCACACGGTACCTCATTGAAATGGTGAGAGAGGGAGAGAGAGAGAGTCAGTCGGCTAAGATAATGTCTTTAAAAAGGCTGAGCACACACCGTTCATCTTCAATAGCTTGGAACTTACTACAATACTCAATAGCTTGGAACTTACTACAATACTCACACCACACGATACCTCATTGCAATGGAGAGGGAGAGAGAGAGAGAGTCAGTCGGCTAAGATAATGTCTTCTAAAAAGGCTGAGCACAAGCCGTTCATCTTCAACACCTTGGAGCCTTACTACAATACTCATACCACACGATACCTGATTGAAATGGTGAGAGAGAGAGAGAGAGAGAGAGAGAGAGAGAGAGAGAGAGTCAGCTAAAATAATGTCTCCTAAAAAGGCTGAGCATAAGCCGTTCTTCTTCAATAGCTTGAAACCTTACCTTATGCTCATACTGCACGATACCTGATTGAAATGGTGAGAGAGAGAGAGAGAGAGAGAGAGAGAGAGAGAGAGGAGTTAGTTACAATAATGTCTCCTAAAAAGGCTGAGCATAAGCCGTTCATCTTCAACACCTTGGAACCTTACTACAATACTCATACCGCACGATGCATGATTGAAACGGTGTGTGTGTGAGGAGAGAGAGAGAGTCAGCTAAGATAATATCTCATAGGGAGGTAATTTTAATGCTTACAAAGAAAGGCAATGTCTCAGAGAACTAGGTTTTGATTAAATTGGAGGGAGTCTTATAATGGAGGGTCTTACAAGGCAGGTTTTGCACTGGGTTAGGTTAGGTTAGGTACATTATAGTCACAGAGGCGTCCCTGTGAAATTCGGGTTGCTCCCACCTGGAGAGCGCGTCGCAGCCATAGGCGTGCCACCCAATTTTTTTAGCATGCGATTTTTGTGTGACTGATGAGGAAGGAGGGGAGTTTTGACCAAATGACAACTTTTTGGTTGCCACTGGGTTTAACGTGTGCTAAGTGCATGGGCACACGGGACCTCGGTTTATCGCCTCATCCGAAAGACTCCACGTTCAGACCGCAAGGCCTAGTGCAAAGTGAGAGGAAAAATCCCCTGATTGAAATGGTGAGAGAGAGAGGGAGGTTCGAACTCGGGTTTACTTGATACAAAGCGAACGCGGTACCACTGTGCCACTCTACACTCTGTTGATTATCCCAACTTTTTCTCTCTCATTTTCAGCCTGACGAGTCGGAGCAGCTTGCCGCGGGGTTCACCTTCTCTAGCCGCAGCACTGCCCAGGGTCTGATCGATCCGTGGACAGACCTCCGCATGGACCACGAGATCCTGCCCCAGATCTCCTCCAGGCCCACCACGCGATCCTCCAGAGTGGGCCACGGGTGGGTTGTATGGAGAGAGAGAGAGAGAGAGAGAGAGAGAGAGAGACGGACAGACAGACAGACAGACAGACAGACAGATAGGGTCCGATCGATCCGTGGACAGACCTCCGCATGGACCACGATATCCTGCCGCAGATCTCCTCCAGGCCCACCACGAGATCCTCCAGAGTGGGCCACGGGTGGGTTGTATGGAGAGAGAGAGAAAGAGAGAGAGAGAGAATGCGAATGGTTTTGTATTCACCTGTCCATTATATGATGATCTCAGAAGAAAACTTATTCCTGCTAAGTTCACTCGTAATCCCTGTCTGTTTAAGCTTATAATGCTACTCTCCTCTAGCAATGAAAATGTTATCAAATGTTTTGCTATTTTTCTTTATCATGCATTTAAGTTCAGAGATAGATATATAAATTAGATGAATGTATTGTTTGAATGTTCATGTTTCCCCCCTTCAAATGTGGCCAAGGCCTTTTGAATAAACCATTCGCATGAGAGAGAGAGAGAGACACAGAGAGAGAGAGAAAGAGAGAGAGAGAAGAGAGAGAGAAAAGAGAGAGAGAGAGAACAGGGTCTGATAGATCCGTGGATATATCTGCGCATGGACCTCGAAATCCTCACCCCAGAGGGGGGTTTTCAGGCCCACCACACGTTCTTCCAGAGTGGGCCATGGATACGTTGGAGAGAGAGAGAGAGAGACAGACAGACAGATAGGGTCTGATAGATCCGTGGACAGACCTGCGCATGGACCTCGAAATCCTCACCCCAGATTTTTTTCCCAGGCCAACCACACGATCTTCCAGAGTGGGCCATGGGTAAGGTTGTATGGAGAGAGATTGAGAGAGAGAGAGAGAGAGGAAGAGAGAGAGAGGAGGGGGGCTGAAACTGAAGCTGAAATTGGAGGAGAGAGATAAAAAAAAAAAAAAGACAAGTTCTGATAAATCCGTGGATAGATCTGCGCATGCACCTCGAAATCCTCATCCCAGATTTTTTTTTTGCAGGCCCACCACACGATCCTGGGTAGGTTGAGAGAGAGAGAGAGAGAGAGAGAGAGAGAGAGAGAGAGAGAGAGAGAGAGAGAGAGAGAGAGAAAAGACAGGGTCTGATAGATCCGTGGATAGATCTGCGCATGGACCTCGAAATACTCACCCCAGATTTTTTTTCCAGAGTGGGCCATGAGTAGGTTATATCGAGAGAGAGAGAGAGAGAGAGAGAGAGAGAGAGAGAGAGAGAGAGAGAATGAATGAATAACATTTCTTTATTGAGGATAATAGATTAAGCAACATTGCTTTTTCCCATCCAGTCCTCATGCAGAAAAATAGAAAACGAAGAAAAGAAACCAAACATAAATACAAAGAACAACCAAAAGGAAACATATGAGTGGAGAAAATACAATCTTAAGCTAAACAATTGTTTCTTTGAGAGAGAGAGAGAGAGAGAGAGAGAGAGAGAGAGAGAGAGAGAGAGAGAGAGAGAGAGAGAGAGTGAAACTGAAACTCGTGTTGTGCTGTACTGTACTGTAGTGCACTTTGTTGCACTGTGGTGTACATTGCAGTACCATGTGGTACGATGCGTTGAATGTTCTTGCATTGCATAACACAACACGTTGTCCATTCATGCACATGCTTTCGTTCAGGACTCCCAGGGACCCCCATTGGGGGGGGGGGTCTATGAAGTACTAAGATTCTACAGGACCCTCTAAAAGAATGTGCAGGGGGTCCCGGGAATGCGCTAGAAACATTCTTTTTAGCATTCGCAATGCCACTGGGACCCTCTATCCCGCCTCTAGGACCTTCTGTACTGTGCGTGAAGGAGTCCCTGGGACCCCTTGCTTTGCGGGACGATTGGGAGCCCTGATGTTGTTGTCGGTGCAACGCCGAAATGATTTCCTTTGTACGCTGATACATTGGCTAATTAATTAAAGATGAGTGAATCTTGTTTCGGGGTTTTTTCCTCCCCAGTACGGCCAAGTCCAAGACGGGGAAAAAGTCGAGCGCCAACGAACCCAACCGCCGTGAAGGCAGCACCCGTCTGCCTAAATTCCCCGTGGTGAACCTGGAGACCAAGGATATGGGCAACAAACAGCTGTACTACAGTGATGTGCCGTCACTAAGGTGTGTGTGTGTGTGTGTGAGAGAGAGAGACAGAGACAGAGAGGGAGAGAGAGAGGGAAAGAGAGAGAGAAGGAAAGAGGGAGAGACAGAGAGAGAGAGGGAAAGAGACACCCAACCGCCGTGAAGGCAGCACCCGTCTGCCTAAATTCCCCGTGGTGAACCTGGAGACCAAAGACCTGGGCAACAAACAGCTGTACTACAGCTGTACTATCGTCACTAAGGTGTATGTGAGAGAGAGAGAGAGAGGGACAGAGACAGAGACAGAGAGATATAGTCAAATGAATCATGAATCTAAGAGATGAATAGAACGTGGCATGAAAGTTGTCTGAACGTAAACTCTCTGTGAGTATTCTCTTACTAAGTGGACCACGCATGACACCGCATAGACTAGGACCGGATGGACCTTTTTATTAATTACATGGCATAGATTTTATGTATTATATAATATATATATATATATATATCATCTAATACATTTTATATTCAGACGTGAGCTGAAGCAGAAGTACTCAGGCCAAGCACCGACAGGAGTCGGACTACAAAGTGGACCACACATGACTTTTACCTCATGGACCTGGACCGGATGGACCTTTTATGAATGATTATGGCGTAAATTTTACGTATTATATATTTTGCATACTGTCTATATTCAGGCGTGAGTTGAAGCAGAAGTACTCAGCCGAGGCGAAGCACCGACAGGAGTCTGACTACAAAGTGGATCACGCAGGACTTTTACCGCATGGACCTGGACCGGATGGACCTTTATGAATTACATTGCATATATTTTATGTACTATATCTTATATCTTTTGCATACTGTCTATATTCAGGCGTGAGCTGAAGCAGAAGTACTCAGCCTAGGCTAAACATCGACAGGAGTCGGACTACAAGCGAACCACGCAGGACGTTTACCGCATGATACTTTTCATATATTGTATAGCTAGTTGTGTGCATATAACATGTAACTGTTATGACATTATATGACATAATATTAATGCATTTATACTTTATATCTGTCACAGACGTGAGCTGAAGCAGAAGTACTCAGCCTAGGCTAAACACCGACAGGAGTCGGACTACAAGCGGACCACGCAGGACTTTTACCGCATGGACTTTTCAAATGTTATATTAAATTAAATAATATCTGTTTTTTGCATATTATTTCATCTTTGCAGGCGTGAGCTGAAGCAGAAGTACTCAGGCCAAGCACCGACAGGAGTCTGACTACAAACGGACCACGCAGGACGTTTACCGCATGGCCTTGGACCGGGTGGACCTTTTATGAATGATTATGGCATATATTTTACGTACTATATCTTATTATATATTGTACATACTGTCTCTTTCACAGACGTGAGCTGAAGCAGAAGTACTCAGCCCAGGCCAAGCACCGACAGGAGTCGGACTACAAGCGGACCACGCAGGACTTTTACCGCATGGACCTGGACAGGATGGACCAGGTTGGGGCGGGCAACAGGGAACATCTGACCTCCACCTACATGGCCTACCTCAACAACACGCCCGGCTCCAGGAGAGCCCTCAACGAGTGCGTCAGATCCATGCAGGGGAGCAAAGCGCATTGAGAGTGGGGGGGGGGGACACACGCGAAAGAGAAGTGAACCCTTTCGCCGCCGATGTCACATTTTCTGCACCAGAATGATTTAAAAATCCATGCGTGAGTAAAAGGCTTAAAACCAGGGTCTGTCATCCAAAGTCCCTATTTTCTTTATTTAGGCAGGTAAGGATAGGCCTTAGTTTATACCATGCGACAGATGAATCCCCAAAATATTGCAGACATTTTTGTTCTTGGGTTGTGGGTTTTTTTTGGGGGGATGCAGAAAAATGTCTGGCGGTGAGAGGGTTAAGGGGAGCCACACACATACCAATCATATCTGAATGCGATGCAACTTTTGAGGATGAGAGTTCTGAATCGCGTGGAATTCATGTATTGGGTCTACTTGAGTATATACGTACTTCCTTACTTACTTAGCCCCAATTAGCCAACCGGGGCTTGAAAGGGACACCACTGATGATCTGACAACCCTTCTCCATCCGACCCTGTCCTCGGCTAGCCTCATAGTTCTGGTCGGAAAAAGGCAGACCCCGTCCAATCCTTGACGTTGTCCTAACAACGCTTCCTTGGTCTAGAGTCCGCGAGAATAGCACATATTTTTGGACGGAGGTATTTCACGTGATTCAATGACTCGCATCGTCACAATCGCATCGCATTCAGATGCGATGCGTACGTGTGTGGCTGGCCCTTTAGTGCCGAGAGGGGGTGGGGGTAGATAGAGTTTGGATGTTATCGAGGAGTAAGGTAGTTGTTGTTTTTTAATTGTATCTTAACATCTTTGGTGGTCAGTCAGTGTTAGTACCCTGCAACAACATGGCAAAGCACACTGAGGGATAGAAATGGAGGGGGTCTCATACAAAGATGAGGGGGGGGTTAGATAGAGTTTGGATGTTATGGAGGAGGAGTAAAGTAGGGGGTTTGTATCTTAACAACACCCCGGGTGGTCACAGGCTTCTGAACGAGTCAGTGTCAGTACCCTGCAACAACATGGCGAAGCACATTGAGGGATAGAAATGGAGGGAGACTCGTACAAAGATGAGGGAGGGGTGGGTGGGGGGGCGCTGCACGTGCGGCGACGCGCTCTCCAGGGGAGAGCAGTCCGAACTTCACAGAGATAAGCCTTAGAGGAGAGGCTTACCAACACACCTTTGAAATTAAACGAGTCTTTCTCAGTTGCAGAAATCTGAAAACGAAAGTATTTAAAGTATATGTTAATCTTTTGTCTATTATGTGTGTTGTTTTATTTTTTTGGTTTTCACTGATCTCAGCGCATCGACGTGCGAATTATGCTGGAGAAGTATACTCGTGTGAATAACAGATCGACCTGTGAATGAACATTTCACAAAAAGGTGGCAGAGTGGTTAAGACGTTCGCCTGCCAAATGTAATGCGTGAGTGACCCGAGTTCGAATCCCGACCTCGCCCTTTCTTTCTAGTTTGACAGGGAAATCGAACTGAACGTCCAGTCCTTCGGATGGGGACTTAAAGCTAGTCTGACCCATGCGCTTTACGCACGTACAAATCCCACGACAGTTGAAAGTCGGTAAGAGCAGGGAGAAATCCCGTTGCCTGGTATGGCCAAATTGATAGCAAGGTTTTCCAAGTGTGCTCACGCCCCCTCCTCACCCTGTGCCACCCCCCATTTAATAAAAAAAAAAATGGGTAGGCGCTGCACGTGCGGCGACGCGCTCTCCAGGGGAGAGCAGTCCGAACTTCACAGAGATAAGTCTCTGTGACTAGAATATACCAAATACTAAATACAAAATTTCAACAACAATTTGATTCATGCAATATATGGAAACAATACGGAAAGCGAATGTCGGTTCGCCTGCCAAATGTAATGCGTGACTGCAGCGTGAGTGAGTGAGTGAACATTTGGCAGGCGAACCACTCTGCCACCTTTCTCCCTAAAAGACTGAAAGAAGTTCGTGATTTCGTGCTGATTTTTGTTTATGCATAATTATTGTCTATGTGTATAGAGTGAGAGAATATTTGAATGAAAGAGTGTGAGAAGAATGAATGTGGTTTTGATATAACATGGGGAGGTGGTTTTCTCGATGGTTTTGTGATGGGTGTACTGAACAGGGTTTCTGTGTGTGAGTGTATAGGTGAAGACGGGGTAAAAAGCCCATGGGCGGGTAAGAAGCCCATGCCAAAATTATCTCATGAAATGAAGCAAATTTCAGTCACATTGTGCCCATGAGACGAGTGTTAATGTTTAGCATTCGTCTCATGGGCAAATTTGACTGAAATTTTCTTTATTTCATGAGATAATTGGCATGGGCTTCTTACCCGCACATGGGCTTTTTTACCCCGTCTTCACCTATTTGTTTTTTATTTGCTTGAATAGTGAAACGAATAGGAATTGTTCGGAAATAATTAAGGGGAGTAATTTCATGGGTGTGTGGGAGTGATCTTGCCTAATTCAATCGGTCAAACAGGGGAAGTTACTCTACCTTCAGGTAGATCCCCAGCTCTCGCCTCCTCGTGTGTTTGAGTAGACTTACATCGCTTAGAACACCGTGCGTCATTCTAAAATTGATGTCATTTATATTTTTACGTCACAGTGTGCAAGTTCTCTGTTTGTGGCCCACTAGCCGCCCCTAATTTTTCTTTTAAAAAAAATGCTTGCAAGTCGCTGACTCGCATCAAGCTTCGACTTCGACGCCATTGTTGCTATGGTATTTGACCGAGTAATGGTCTCCCCTTTTTTGTTTTCAAAAAATCGTCTATTGGCATATCGAAGTTCTATACTCTGTCCTCAGCACACTATTCGACCTGTAAGACCAAGTCAAAATAAGGAAACATTGAATATTTATGTACTTTCGTTTTTGAATTCATGTCTCTTAGATACCATTTTCTTGTGTCCATATTAACAGTAACACATAAATAAGGAATAGATTGCACATTCATCTCTCTCTCTCTCTCTCTCTCTCTCTCTCTCTCTCTCTCTCTCTCTCTGATTGCACATTGTGATATGCTTCTATTATGTCATTGTAATAGTTGAACATTATTTTGGCGAGTGCAAAAGTGACACATGTGAAATTAAAGTGGGGTTTGTTTCAACTCATGAGACTTCTGTTTGCGCATGTGCATAATTCTTTTTGTATGCATGTGTTACGCCCAATCCGTGAAATTGCCCATCATGAAATGGGCAAAATGCTTTGCCCAATTTATGAAATGGACAATGTATATCACATTTTTGAATCCCCATTCACACAGGTATTGATTAAGATTGATTCAATGGTATCACACTTTTCTACATTGTATTTTCACCCCTATCCTGCCCCCCCCCCCCCCCCCCCCCCCCCCCAACTCGACCAGATGCTAAGCTGGGGCATGCCTGAGCCACATGTTGAATCAAACGTTTTATCAAATTAAGTCTGAATAAAATAATTTTAACTCATCTACAGATGAGATTTCTCATTCGTTTGAACCAATTCTTGATCTATGTGTGCTAATGAACAAAAACTATTTTTCATTCATATTGCTTTTCTCAATTGCAAGTTATAAACTGGCTATTTCACGAACTGGGCAAACCATTTTGCCCATTTCATGAAATGGGCAATTTCATGGATTGGGTGTAACATATATCATTTACTACTCTCTCTCTCTCTCTCTCTCTCTCTCTCTCTCTTACGATCACACATTCTAAGTCTCTCTGAAAACGATGGTTAAATAAGCCAATGAACTCATTGACAACAAAATGCTCTCTCTCTCTCTCTCTCTCTCTCTCTCTCTCTCTCTCTCTCTCTCTCTCTCTCTCTCTCTCTCTCTCTCTCTTACGATCACACATTCTAAGTCTCTCTGAAAACAATGGTTAAATAAGCCAATGAACACATTGACAACAAAATGCGCTCTCTCTCTCTCTCTCTCTCTCTCTCTCTCTCTCTCTCTCTCTCTCTCTCTCTCTCTCTCTTACGATCACACATTCTAAGTCTCTCTGAAAACAATGGTTAAATAAGCCAATGAACACATTGACAACAAAATGCGCTCTCTCTCTCTCTCTCTCTCTCTCTCTCTTACGATCACACATTCTAAGTCTCTCTGAAAACAATGGTTAAATAAGCCAATGAACACATTGACAACAAAATGCGCTCTCTCTCTCTCTCTCTCTCTCTCTCTCTCTCTCTCTCTCTCTCTCTCTCTCTCTCTCTCTCTCTCTCTTACGATCACACATTCTAAGTCTCTCTGAAAACAATGGTTAAATAAGCCAATGAACACATTGACAACAAAATGCTCTCTCTCTCTCTCTCTCTCTCTCTCTCTCTCTCTCTCTATTTATCTCTCTCTCTTTCAAATTGTAGTGATATTTGTAATACTTCTTGCTGAGTGTAGTCCGATTGTTGTTTATTGTTGTTATTGCTTTGCATCATCATGTATGCCCATAATGATCTGTTTGCTTTATTGTTTTGTATTAACCTATTTTTCTTCCCAAGGACAGATTGGAAGAATAGGCTTGGCCTAACCTCGTAATCCTTGTGTAATAAATTGTTTGAGTCTCTCTCTCTCTCTCTCTCTCTCTCTCTCTCTCTCTCTCTCTCTCTCTCTCTCTCGCTCGCTCTCTCTCTCTGTGTCTCTATCTCTCTGTTTCTCTCTCTCTCTGTCTCTCTCTCTCTCTCTCTCTCTCTCTCTCTCTCTCTCTCTCTCTCTCTCTCTCTGTCTCTCTCTCTCTCTCTCTCTCTCTCTCTCTCTCTCTCTCTCTCTCTCTCTCTCTCTCTCTCCGCGCGTATATTGCAAACATGAGAATGCGCGTGTGTGTGTGTGTGTGTGTGTGTGTGTGTGAGTAAGAGAGATATTTAAAAATGTTTTGACCTTGCAGATAGGTCGGTGGCCTTTGCAATTAAAAACAATGTTCAATCTCTCTCTCTCTCTCTCTCTCTCTCTCTCTCTCTCTCTCTCTCTCTCTCTCTCTTATACACACACATTCTCTCTCTCTAAGTCTCTCTGCACACAAAGGTTAAAGAAGCCAATTATGAACACACCGACAACAAAATTGCATTGTATAATTTATAATCTGCAACCCCAAGAACTGTATGCCACAAGGATTAAAGAGATAAGCCACGGATTAATTTAGGCGACTAGGATTAACCTTCCCTCAGAGTCGGCTAATCCCTCTCTTAAGAGGATTATCGCTGGAATCGACTTGGTTGCTTGTGTGAGAGTGAGTGATCAACGGGGGGATAGTAAAGCCGTGTGTAGGTTCCTTTGTTTACCGTCTGTCTTCACGTGCACAGTAGATGACAGTAGCCAAAGAAAGAAAAAGGCAGAGTCAAAGAGAGGTGACAGATTAGAGAACGTTGCCAAGCGCAGAACTTCCAGAGGGTGGGGCAACTACATGCACAACCGGTAAATGGTCGTAGCAGCTCTGAACGGTCGTAACTACTCTGCATGATCGTAACAGATTTGAACGGTTGCAACTGATCTGAACGGTCGTAACTGATCTGAATGGTCGTAACAGGTCTGAACGGTCGTAACTACTCTGCATGATCGTAACAGATTTGAACGGTTGCAACTGATCTGAACGGTCGTAACTGATCTGAATGGTCGTAACAGCTCTGAGCGGTCGTAACTACTCTGCATGATCGTAACTGATTTGAACGGTTGCAACTGATCTGAACGGTCGTAACTGATCTGAACGGTCGTGATCTGAATGGTCGTAACAGCTCTGAGCGGTCGTAACTACTCTGCATGATCGTAACAGATTTGAACGGTTGCAACTGATCTGAACGGTCGTAACTGATCTGAATGGTCGTAACAGCTCTGAGCGGTCGTAACTACTCTGCATGATCGTAACAGATTTGAACGGTTGCAACTGATCTGAACGGTCGTAACTGATCTGAATGGTCGTAACAGCTCTGAACGGTCGTAACTACTCTGCATGATCGTAACAGATTTGAACGGTTGCAACTGATCTGAACGGTCGTAACTGATCTGAATGGTCGTAACAGATCTGAACGGTCGTAACTACTCTGCATGATCGTAACAGATTTGAACGGTTGCAACTGATCTGAACGGTCGTAACTGATCTGAATGGTCGTAACAGCTCTGAGCGGTCGTAACTACTCTGCATGATCGTAACAGATTTGAACGGTTGCAACTGATCTGAACGGTCGTAACTGATCTGAATGGTCGTAACAGCTCTGAACGGTAGTAACTACTCTGTATGATCATAACAGATCTGAACGGTCGTAACTGTGTTGTTGGGTGGGTACAACTCTGAAAGGTCTTCAGAACAGAACAGTACTGTCATGAAGGTATTATGATTTATTTATTTTTTAAATAGATAGCGCGCGCGCGCGTGTAGGCTAGTATGTGTGTGTGTGTGCGCGCACACGTGTGTGTATGTGTGAGCGTCCGTGTGCGTGCATGCGTGTGTGCTGGTGCTTGAGAGGGAGAAGGGGGTGTACAATATACAAAGAAAGAGAAGTCCCAGCGGCATTGTGCTGCAATAAATAGAAAAGCAAGCAAAGTCATAGATTTGGAGACAAACGGAAAATGCGAGAGAGGCAGGCAGACAGATAGATAGAGACAGAGAGAGTGAGTGAGTGTGTGTGTGTGAAAGAGAGAGAGAGGAGTTGTTGTTGTTGTTGTTCTTCTTCTTTAATTTAACGTCTTTTCACTTAAAAGTAATATTAGACGCAAACGTGTGTGTGTGTGTGCGTGCGTGCGTGTGTGAGAGACACAGAGGGAGTTAGAGAGAGACAATATACAAAGAAATAGAAGTCCCAGCGGCATTGTGCTGCAATAAATAGAAAAGCAAGCAAAGTCATAGATTTGGAGACAAACGGAAAATGCGAGAGAGGCAGGCAGACAGATAGATAGAGACAGAGAGAGTGAGTGAGTGTCTCTCTCTGATCATTTTTTTGAGAGATTCTACTTCTTTTGTTCTTGTTCTTTGGTTTAATGTAACGTCTTTTCAAAAAGTATTGCTTGTATTATACATAAAACATGTCTGTGTGTGCGTGCGTGCGTGTGAGAGAGACACAGACAGAGTTGTTGTTCATGTAGAGAAAGAGACACAGAGAGAGACAGAGAGAGAGAGAGATTATCAACCAAGAGTCAAATGAAAGAAGAGTCAAATGAAAGCGGTTTTGTGAAGTTTTTATTCGATAACAATTCGCTATGCTAAGCCGCCTTACATAGGCTCTTAACTGTCGAAATTGAGAAACATGGCAGTTCAGATCTGAAATTGGAGACATGGTCAACTGCATGATGCCGTAATCATAAATGCATCTTTAAAACAGTTAATACGGGTAGTAAAACGAAAATTAGAAGAATCATTCATCAATCGTTTTTGCCGGTTTCTTCTAATGTACATATTACCGCCCGTGTTAACTAACTTTATAAGACGCGCTCATGCTTACGACACCTGTAGGGTCGGGTTTTTTTTTTGGTGTTTTCAAATCTGTTTCTTTAGGCGGTAGGGAGTTCCTGGTCCCCGGCCTTGCCCTGTACCCAGCTGTGGAAGTGGGACAGCCGGGTGTTGACGCTGGCGTAGGAAGGGCTGCAACCGCCGATTCCCCATGACGTCAGACCCACGATGACGTCACCGCAACGTTGAGGACCTCCACTGTCTCCCTGTGCGAAATCATAAGTCATACGTTTCTTTATTGTCCGTTGGCATTGTGTATAAACGCACGTGCAAAAAAGTGGTCTTCTTTTTATCTTCTTGTTCGATCGCCCAGACAGTTTCCTGTCAATTATGAGCGCAGATGCGTCATGCTGCCGTTATGCGCCTAACTAAGAAAAATAGGCCCAGCAAGTCCGACTTCGGCTGGAGGAGGAAATGTTTTTTTTGAAAGCGTTTCATGAAGAAAAAAAAAAGAAAAAAAAAGGGCAGGAGAATGGACCCGGTAAAAGGCAGAAAGATGGTGTAGATGACAGTAAGCAAAAAGGGAAAAGGCAGAGTCAAAGAGAATGACAGATTTCGAGGAAGTTACAAGCACAGAACTTCCAGAAGGTGGGGGAACTATTTATACAAAAGACCCCCCTGGTATCCCCACTGGGGGATAGAATTGTCTAAATCAGTTGTATATGTCATTGTAAAAGACACTGGGGAAATGAGTCGGTGGTCAATGGTTATTAGTCAATGGGCTGTTTAGGTCAGAGTTCTCGTCCTTAGCCCTAGCAAAAAACAACAACACCAAAAACAGGTGCCGTATTCATACATAAAATAATAAATTCATGATTCATAATGCACAGAGCTAGAGAGAGACAGAGAGAAAGAGAGATGGCTTATCGCAGGCTTATTGCATACATCTCTATGAGATGACTTATCGCAGGCTTATTGCATACATCTCTATGAGAGATGACTTATCGCAGGCTCATTGCATACATCTCTATGAGAGATGGCTTATCGCAATTGCATACATCTCTATGAGAGATGGCTTATCGCACTTATTGCATCTCTATGAGAGATGGCTTATCGCAGGCTTATTGCATACATCTCTATGAGAGATTGCTTATCGCAGGCTCATTGCATACATCTCTATGAGAGATGGCTTATCGCAGGCTCATTGCATACATCTCTATGAGAGATGACTTATCGCAGGCTTATTGCAAGCATCTCTATGAGAGATGGCTTATCGCAGGCTCTGTGCATACATCTCTATGAGAGATGACTTATCGCAGGCTCTGTGCATACATCTCTATGAGAGATGACTTATCGCAGGCTCATTGCATACATCTCTATGAGAGATGACTTATCGCAGGCTTATTGCATGCATCTCTATGAGAGATGGCTTATCGCAGGCTCATTGCAAGCATCTCTATGAGAGATGGCTTATCGCAGGCTTATTGCAAGCATCTCTATGAGAGATGGCTTATCGCAGGCTCATTGCATACATCTCTATGAGAGATGACTTATCGCAGGCTTATTGCATACATCTCTATGAGAGATGGCTTATCGCAGGCTCATTGCATACATCTCTATGAGAGATGGCTTATCGCAGGCTTATTGCATACATTTCTATGAGAGATGGACTTATCGCACGCTTAGTGCAAGCATCTCTATGAGAGATGGCTTATCGCAGGATTGCCATCTCTATGAGAGATCTTATCGCACCTTCAGGCCGATTTTGAGACTTTTTCGCAGGCTTATTGGCATCTCTATGAGAACTGTATTTCCCACGTTAGCATCTCTAGGGACTTATCGCGGCGTATTGCCGTTTTTACTTACTTACGCTTATTGCATCCCCCCCGGAAGATGGAGTGTGGCTGCCTACGTCTATGGAGGGGTAATCAAAATTGCATACATCTCACACACTTAATATTCTCATCATCCTATGAGAGCTGATCGCAGGCTTGTACCATAGTGTTCATGAGTGTTGGCTTATGGGATTGACATACCTGGAGATCCTTTCCAAGCCGAAAGTCAAGTCAAGTCGAGTTTACTTTTTCCAAAAAACTCTGGGGGCACAAGACTTACTTAATGTACATAAATGCCATTCACATTTGCGGCAAATATGTTGTTTATAGCATTTTTGTGTACCACTTATATTTATTTCCATGTGCCCCCAGGGTCCTTTAAGGTTATTTTTTCCAATAAACCAAACTATAAACTTGAAACTTGGCATCAAACATTACAAATATTAGCTCCAAAAACCTCTTAACAGTACACATCAACATGCATGGGCTCAAAAGATATTTTAACAGTGCTCATCACCATATAGACAAGCACATAATACCATCATACACAGATACACCACCATACACATACACACATAATACATGCACACACACACACAGTTGCTGGAATTTCACATATGAATCAATTTCAAAGAAACGCTAATGAACTTATCTCCATTAAACGAACATTGACATATGAAACAGGATTAGAGACAATTAGGACAGAAACTCAGACATGGAGATGCCCTTCGTGTACCAAGAGGTGTGAATAATAGCAGAAAAAAATCAACAGAATGGGGTTCGTGATATCAGCTAGCCAGGGAAAGAAACAGACTTACGTTGCAGGAGCTTTTCCCAGTCTCCTTAATGCAGACGTGGCCGGCATTGATGCTTCCGGGCCAGTCGTTGCTGCACTGAGAGTTGGAGACCGTCAGCATGTCCACCTTCAGCAGAACGTCAGTGGATGCCGAATCTGCATCGAAATGATTATTATTATTAGCAAATATGAAATAGTGAGGCTAAAGCGGGCGACAGACTATGTGACTGCCTCATGTGACTCGATCAGGTCGTGACGTTTCACCTCATTTGCATACCATCCTGCTCACCCAGTCGGGCCCAGTCAGGTGACAGGGCCGAATAGGGCGGGTTCTAAATTTGACTGATCGAGTCAGGTGGCTTGTGACCTCTTCTGTGCGGGAAGCAAAATTTGGTCAACGTCACGACCTGATCGAGTCATATGAGGCAGTCGCATCGTCTGTCTCCCGCTTACGAGAGAGAAGATATAGTGAAATGAATAAGGGGAAGGAACTTCTCGTAATTAACTCCCTTTTTTTATCAAAGTTATTTATGGCACCGATTCTGCCTAGCAAAGTGAATGTAGTTGCCACAACAATACAGACCCAAGTTCATCCTCATTTATTTTGGGCAACTACTTTCACTTTGCTAGGCGAATCGGTGCCATAAATAACTTTGGTTAAAATAGGGAGATTATTATTAGGATCCTCCCCTTTATGGATAATAATAAATAATAATAAATAATAATAATAATAATAATAGCATATAGCGGCTTTGGTTTAAACAAGTTTTAATCAAATAAAGCACATACAGCAGCACATAATTTAAATAATAGAGCTTATATGGCACTCCAACAATTTTCAATTACATAATATTGGCTGCCACAAGCATGGAAATAAACAGCACAACATCAATATTAGTGTACAATGGAAAGAAAAACAAATAAAACAATAACTTACCAACAAAAACATGAATCAAAACAACAGATTAGAAACGTATTATAATAGCGGCTTTCTATAATTATTTTACACTCAAGGCGCTTCCATTCACTGATACACCCGCAGTCACACAAAACAATTATTCACCCAGGTTCACAAGATCAAGAAGGAAACATTTACAAACCGAATGAGCTTTGAAAGTAGTGAGTCTTGAGTTTAGCTTTGAAAGTAGAGATAGTTGGTTCATGGCGGAGATCGACTGGGAGGGAATTCCAAACAGCAGGGGCACTGAAACTGAAACTGCGGTCACCAAAATTGTTTTTGGAACTTTCAGAAGTTTTGTGTTTGAGGACCTGAGTGAGCGGGGAGGAGTGTAGGTGTGACGAGAATACTATTGCATTTGTAAAAATTATTCTTTTTTTTTTCTTTTTTTTTAAATTATTATTATTATTAGGTATTTTATAGTCACAGAGGCGTCTCTGAGAAATTCGGGTTGCTCCCACCTGGAGAGCGCGTCGCAGTCAGAGGCGCGCTACCTAATTTCTTTTTTTTTGGGGGGTATGCGATTTTTTGTGTGACTGATGGGGAAGGAAAGGGGTGGTGGGTGGTGGTAAATTTTGACCAAATGACCATGTGACCAAATAACCATGTGACCAAATGACCATGTGACCAAATGACCATGTGACCAAATGGCCGTGTACACATATAAGCGGATATTCCATGCGGAAACGTAAACCCGTGCGCAATCCTTAAATAAGTGAAACAAAGAAGGGAAAAGATTTGCGCACGCGTCCGAAGTTCCCCTATGTGCGTACACATTTATCCTTCTTTCGTCCACTTATTTAGGATTTTCCGTACGGAACCTCCTAGTCTAATGTGAACCCGGCCTAAAGGGGCACCCTGACAGATGTGTGTTTGTAAGAAACACGTCGAGATCACCAGGAAAACACCCTATACAGAGATTGCAACACTCACTTTGCTCTGGTTTCCTAAAAAAATCAAACCGTCAAATCGGCGATTCCTCCTTGGCGGAGGTGCTGGAAGTCAAATTCTTTCACCCAAAGAGAAGAAGAAGAAATAATGTTTTACGCCCTCTTTGGCCTTTCGGCCATGTGGGGCATACCCAAAGAGAAGGCGTGTGCCGTCTCTTTTATAATCGCCGCCAAATCGTTTGCACGAAATTTTCGCAATACAAGCCTTTTTATGTATTTATCTTAAAAAAATGTATAGTTTATCTAAAGGAGTTTCACTCACAACAAAGGAAATAGCTCCAATCTTTTTTTTTACTGCACTACAACAAAAAAAGAAAACGCTTCAACCACAATGAGTAACCTCCACCCACCCCATCCAAAATGGCTACTCTCTCCGGCATCTCCGCCAAGGAGGAATTGCCGTCTTGGCGGTTTAATTTCTAGGAAACCAGAGCAAAGTGAGTGTTCCGATCCTTGAAAAGGCTGTCTTTCTGGTCATCTCGACGTGTTTCTTGCAAAAACTCATCCGTCAGGGTCCACCTCTAAGACAGAGGGGGGGGAGACTGACTTTCTTTTCTCCCCCATCCAGAGATGGTACAGGATTGTCCAGCGAAGTCGCCATCAGTGGAGTCAGCGAAGCGGTAGGCTGCAACCTTGCTGTCGTAGGTCAGAGCAGACGACAGTTCCAGAACAGCAATGTCGTTGGGAATGGTTCCTGAGCCGGATTGGTAATTTTCGTGCTGTCGAGCATAATTATTATCCCTTTCACCAGCAATGTCGCATTTGTGCACCACGAATGGTTTAAACACCCATATTACTAAAAGGCATCAAATCAGGACCTGTTATCCGAAGACCCTATTTTCTTAATTTGGGGATGTAAGGATAGACCTAATGTTATACATGCCACAGAAGAATTCTCAATATTGCAGATACATATTTTTCTCCACCCAGTTAACTATAATGGTATTTTTTTGCTGAAAAACGGGTGGCGGCGAAAGGGTTAATAATAATAATAATAATAATTCTGGACATTTATAAAGCGCTCTACTGCCTTGTTTGCAGGGAGCTCAGAGCGCCGTACATTAACGTTGAGCTAAACACTACAAACAATGAGTAATGCCTACACGTACACACAAGAAAAATAAAATAAAACAAACAAAGCATTGTACATAAACACTGATTATATAATTTTATGAAATATATTATTATCATGGGTCAAGTTGTCATCTGAGCAAGCGTATAGGAAGCGTACTTACTTGCTCGCGCGCACGCACGCACGCACGCACACGCACACGCACGCACACACACACACACGCACACACACACACACACACACGCACAGGCGCGTGCGCGCATGCTCTCTCTCTCTCTCTCTCTCTCTCTCTCTCTCTCTCTCTCTCTCTCTCTCTCTCTCTCACAGGCCTAAAGAAAATAAACCGTTGTTCAATTGTTCAATTGTTCTCTCTCTCTTCTCTCTCTCTTTCTCTCTGCTCAACATTTATCTTGCACAGAATACTGAAGGAAAGTATGAAATAAAGGAACAAAAAGAACTCAATTAGTCTTGCAATCAACTGCCTGCACTGTTTAGACTGTCTGTGACGCAACTGGTCTGACATGAACTTTCCCTTTTGGGAACAACTTCAATTTTCTCCGAACATCTTTTCAGTTCAAGTCCAACTCCCTTTTAAGAAAATGTTGTCAATGGCAATTCGCTTATGATCAAATAGAACTCGCTTATAAGAAAATGAACTGCAAACCAACTCTCTTGTATGAAATAATTTTCTTATATCCAAGTGTCCATCGTGGATGGGAGAAGGAATTTGCTTGATTATAAACGAGTTTTCTTATAAGCGAGTTTCTTATATCCAAGTTTTGATAAAACATAAGAAAGAAGGACTTCGGCTGAGATTTTTTTTGCTTGGTTATAAGCGAGTTTCCTTATAAGCGAGTTTCTTATAAGCGGCTTCGGCTGTAGTGCAGACGCCAACGTTTAGTTAATTCATGGTGCGTTTAACGTCCAGTCGTCAGTTGGCCTTAGAGACACTCTTTTGGGGGGGGCAAACGCCAACGTTTCTTTACCCAGGTAGGTTTGACTCCCAAAAAATGTTGTGAAAAATGACGGCTGACGAAAGTGTTTGTTCTTTTTAAACAACAAATTCAAACAGTCGAAACTGAAACCCAAAAGAAAAGGTTTAATATACAAACAAGGTCATACGCCAAGGTCGAGGTCACGACGGCGATAGTTTATGCGCGGAGGATGCATTCCTCTCATGGTGACACACACTACTACACAAAATTTGAAGCGATTCTGTCAAGCGGTTCGGGAGATATCCTTGGGACAGACAGAACCCCCCCCCCCCCCCCCAAAAAAAAAAAAAAAAAAAAAAAAAAAAAAAAAAAAAAAAAAAACATAAACGTAGATCGGCAAAAAGGACAAAAACACAAACCGTCCAAATAAACGTTTGAACTTACTACAATGACGGTTTGAACTGTTCTGGTTTGTTCATACCCATCGTTGTCCTCCAGGTGGTGTTCTCCGCACCTCACTCTGAAGGTGCCGCCCCTGGATAATTTTAAAAAAAGAAAGAAAAAAAAAAGAAAAAGATTCCACATTATTAATAAGTGTTCAGGGCCGGACCTACTGGGGGGGGGGGGGGGGGGTGGGAGGGGGGGTGCTTAGGGGGCTGCAGCCCCCACCCTTTTTCCTGCAGAAAGAAATTCATGTCGCCGAGCGGCAGCTAAATTTCCTCGCGGGCTATACCTAGCACTCATCAGCACCATCAGTTGATATGTACTTAGTGGTTCAAAACATGTTTCAATAGGGGTATGAACAGTTATGGCATTAGTCCTTTATTTCATGCCCAGATTGCACTATTTTGCTTCTCGGATTTAAACATTTTCCGGGGGAGCATGTCCCCGGACCCCCCTAGGGGTCTTGGTGCTTCGCACCTTCGATGAATTAGCCCCCACCCCTTAAAAACTTAGGTGCGGCCCTGAGTATGTCATTGTAAATCAAACCTTGCATCCAGAAAACGTAATCTCCGCTGAACATGCAAACGTTTTCTTTCATTGCGACATAAAATGTCTCTTTTAGGCTTTCTATGGGTTCGCATTGATTGCTTCATATTCTTTTTCTTTTTTTATTCTAGGCGAAGTAACTGAGGCATTTGTGGGTGCATAATAATTATGGGAGCAAAGCGCTCACCACTGAAACATTATGTTCTAGTGTTGTGTGAAATTAAGGAAATTAAGTGTTTCTGTATTGCCATAATGAATATTACCCTGGATTGGCCGTATCACACATGTTCATTTTCTGGTAGTTTACTAGTTCAAGTTCAGGTTCAAGTATACTTTAATATCTCCAAAAGAGAAATTCAGGTTAGGTGCAACAACATGACAGAGATACAGCATAACTGAAAGAACATTAATCAAACGTGTGAAACAAAATTATACCAAACAAATATTTATCATTTAAATTCATTACATCAACTTAGAAATGTGCACATTTAAAACACAAAGAGAGAGAGGGAGGGAGAGAGAAAGAGAGAGAGAGAGAGAGAGAGAGAGAGAGAGAGAGAGAGAGAGAGAGAGAGAGAGAGAGAGAGAGAGAGAGAGAGAGAGAGAGAAATCAAATAAATGAATGGAATGAATCAACAATCAATACACAGATGGACAGAACGTGGTAGCTGTGAAAATTGTCTGAACGTAAGCGCTCTATGAGTTCACGTTTATTGCTTCGTATTCTCTTTTCCTTTTCTAGGCAAAATGACAAAACACTTCAGAAGGAAACCGTCTCTAAATCGCCTAGTAAACGAGATTTCTCATTTTCTTAATTATTTGAGAGGGCTAAAAACAATCCAACTGGTATTGATAGTATGATGTTTAAGAAGTATTAAATGTAAACAAAAAATTGCCACTTATTTTGTTTAAGTGAGGCGACTTTAACTCAGCATCGCAACAAGTTTGAATTATTCAAAAAAACTCACAAATCACTCCAGCCATACACACAAACAAAACGTACATAAACAAAAGGAGAAATGAAGAAAGATCACAAGTTTTTACTTCAGGTTTAGACATAGGGAAGTGGTAGATCAGACATTTTTTTTATTATATAGACTTTATTATTATGGAAGAAAGTCTCTGCACCGATTGGCTAACCCCACAACAAACCACTACAAAAGCAAAGATAGAGGACAAATTCTGGTCTAAGGGAGCGAAGCGAGTTTAGAAGAGACCAAGGTGCACACAGATTTACTTCCCTTGAAGCAAATGCCTCAAATTGACAGTTGTCTATCGTTGCTGTCGTACCCTGGCTAAACGACTCCAGGGATCATCCCGATAGCGGAAGCACTTGAACACTGTGGTACAAGTGCGTCAACTACAGATGAGAAAGCATTCCGTGTGTGACCGTTTTTGATTACCCCGCCATGTGGGCAGCCACACTCCGTCTTTAGGGGATTTCACAGTTATTTTATTAATTCCGGATATATATGGCCGGAACGACTTTGATGCATCTGTATCGTAAAAAATTCGGGACTTTCCTGGAGTTGCACTGCCTCCGGGCATTGCCTCCTGGATCGTGCTCTCCATCTTTATAGATCTATTAATGTCCCATATGTGTCTGTTTAAGAACGGAGAACGTTAAACGGATTTTCATCAACCGGAACGACTTGAATGAGTTCAACTTGTGACCTTTGGCTGGCTTACCCGTTGACACAGTGCGCAGCCGTGACGATCCAGTCTCTGCTCCAGATGGCGCTGCCACAGATGTGGTACCATGTGGATCCGTACAGCTGCTGGAGAGAGCAGTCATAGGGATGGTCCCCGTAAGTGGCTTCCGTCCCTCCAATGATGTGAGGGTTCACTGCCGCCCCCTGAGTCCCCATAACCGCTAGAAAACAAACACACACACACACACACCAACAACAACAACAACATACAGTATTTATACGGCGCTGAATCTTGATAGAAATCAAATCAAAGCGCACACACACACGTTAGCATTCAAAGCGCATTCAAACAAAAACGCAATACAAAGCGAACACACACGGATAACATAAATGGAATATAGCAGAAACAGACCTAATGGCAAGAGAGAGAAGAGAAAGAGAGAGGAGCTTTAATGACGGGGGAACAGGTGGGTTTTGAGGTTAGCTTTGAAAGCAGAGAGAGTCGGTCGCTGACGGAGGGAGAGAGGAAGTTTGTTCCAGGAGGTCGGTCCTGAGACAGCAAAAGAGCGCCGACCAACAGTTGAAAGCTTATACCTAGGGATCTGGAGAGAAAGAGGGTCAGAAACTGAACGTAAAGTGCACACACACACACACACACACACACACACACACACACACACACACACACACACACACACACACACACACACGCATGTACGCATGCGTGTGTGCGCAAGCACAGCTCTCTCTCACTACTATCGCCGTATCTGTTTGTGTCCTCTTTTTCTAAAACTCTTTTCATCGATGAGTGTTGCTGGACTTTGTGATTGGTTTACAATTTCAGAGAGAGAGAGAGAGAATGAATTTTATTTATAGAATGTGATAGATTTAAGCAATAACATGCTTTTTTACATCCAGCCCTCTGGGAAGAAAACACATATTTAAGAGTAGAACATGGAAAAGGAAGAGAGA
The DNA here is from genome assembly GCA_017654935.2 of Phymorhynchus buccinoides. Taxonomy (NCBI): domain Eukaryota; kingdom Metazoa; phylum Mollusca; class Gastropoda; order Neogastropoda; family Raphitomidae; genus Phymorhynchus; species Phymorhynchus buccinoides. Next base: position 6,834,063 of record CM065711.1, on the reverse strand, counting down.
GAGAGAGAGAGAGAGAGAGAGAGAGAGAGAGAGAGAGAGAGAGAGAGAGAGAGAGAGAGAGAGAGAGAGAGAGAGAGAGAGAGAGATAGAGAGAGAGAGAGAGAAAGAGAGAGAGAGGGGGGGGGAGAGAGAGAGAGAGAGAGAGAGAGAAGAGAGAGAGAGACAGAGCGAGAGAGAGAGAGAGAGAGACACACACACACACACACACACACACAGAGAGAGAGACAGAGAGAGACAGAGACAGAGAGACAAAGAGAGAGAGAGAGAGAGAGAGGAGAGACACAGACAGAGAGAGAGAGAGAGAGAGAGAGAGAGAGAGAGAGAGAGAGAGAGAGAGAGAGAGAGAGAGAGAGAGAGAGAGAGAGAGAGAGAGAGAGAGAGAGAGAGAGAGAGAGAGAGACAGAGAGGGAGAGACACAGAGAGAGAGAAGAGAGAGAGAGAGAGAGAGGAGAGAGAGAGAGAGAGAGAGAGAGAGAGAGAGAGAGAGAGCGAGAGAGAAGAGAGAGAGAGAGAGAGAGAGAGAGAGAGAGAGAGAGAGAGAGAGAGAGACAGACAGACAGAGAGACAAAGAGAGAGAGAGAAGAGAGAGGAGAGAGACAGAGAGAGAGAGAGAGAGAGAGAGAGAGAGAGAGAGAGAGAGAGAGAGAGAGACAGAGAGAGAGAACA
>CM065711.1:6805897-6820897 GCA_017654935.2 Phymorhynchus buccinoides | reverse complement strand
GAGGACTGGACGAAAAAAAGCAATGTTGCTTAATCTATTATCCTCAATAAAGAAAACTTATTCATTCATTCATTCATTCTCTCTCTCTCTCTCTCTCTCTCTCCTCTCTCTCTCTCTCTCTCTCTCTCTCTCTCTCTCTCTCTCTCTCTCTCTCTCTCTCTCGCTCTCTCTCCTTCTTTCTTTCACAGTGAACATTCCTCTGACTCTTCCTCTTTGCGCCCTTGTTTAAATGAGGTTTTCGATCTCTCTGTTTCTATCTACCTCTCTGTCTTTTTCTTTCTCTCTGTAGCCTTGGACAGTTTGAGCTCTCCCCACCCCCCACCCCCTCTCTCTCTCTCTCTCTCTCTCTCTCTCTCTCTCTCTTTCTCACTCTCTCTGTCTCTAAATGGTGTGTTTTGTCCCACCCCCCCCCACCCACCCAACCCCCCCTCTCTCTTATTCTTAATGTGTGAGAGTTGGGGTTTTTGTTGTTGTTTTTGTCCTTTGCCGATCTACGATCGCAAAGGAGTATGAATTCGTTCGTGTATGTTTCTTTGTTTTTGGTTTTGTTTTTTTGTTTTTCTGTCTGTCCCAAGGATATCTCCCGAACCGCTTGACAGAATTGCTTCAAATTTTCTGTGGTGGCGTGTCCCTACGGGAGGAAGGCATCCGCGCATACATTATCGCGGTCTTGACCTTGACCTTGGCGTGTGACCTTGTTTTGTGAGAGTGAATGTTTTTGCCTTGACATGATGGAGTCTCGTCTTTCCGAACTGTTTGAGACTCTGTGTGTGTGTGTGTGTGTGTGTGTGTGTGTGTGTGTGTGTGTGTGTGTGTCCGTAGGGCTGGTGTGCAGTGAAGCCGCGGATAGCCGCATTGTGAATGGAGAGGACGCCACGTACGGAGAGCACCCCTACATCTGCTCCCTGCAGTCGTACAGCTGGTGGACAGGGAAATACGGTCACATCTGCGGCTCTGTGATCTGGAACAGCGACTACATTGTCACCGCTGCTCACTGCGTCAACCCTGACAAGTTGGTTCTATGCCACGCATGCATGCACTAACAGACGAATGGAAAAACAAGCGCAAAATCGCAATAGTTTGTGGCACGCGGTCTATTTTTACCACTCCAATCATGAGTTGCCTCCCCTGGCTTTTCAATAATTTTAATCTGTAAACCAGAATGTTATCTCTGCACCATTTCGTAACTTTTTATATCTTTTGGAAAACATTTAAAACTATGTATCCTACTTATGCTCATCGAAAGAAGCACCGCATACTCGTCGTGTCTGTTGTAGTGTCTGTATTACGTATGTTTATTATTTTGTACGCTTTTAAAATACATCATTTTAAAGAGCGGCCAGAAGTGTAGCCTCGATTTGAAGTGCGACAATTTTGTCAAAATGTGCGACAATTTTGAGCCACAAACAAAAACAAAAATGAAAGTATAATTATATTACGTAAATGAATGAATCAATGAATCTTTAATTCAATGTCTTTTCACACGAATAGTGATTTTAGACAACAGGCAAACATTCAACCAATGAGAGACTTAGTGCGATTTTTCTCACGCCAGAGGGCATGACGCTCGTGTGGGACTAATCCTCTCTATATTATTAGTTGGGGATAAAGAAAGAGAGAGAGACAGTGAGTGGTCCTACCATCACTCTCTCTCTCACTACGCCCAAGTAAGAAAATCGCGTGATAAGCCCCTAGTGCATTGACTGCCCTCTGGCGTGAAAAATATCGCCATAGGTTGACCATTAAAAAACAAATACATGCAAGTTTTACAAAAAACAATTATAACAACACACAAAGCAAAACATCTACGGTAAGCTTCCTATAGGCGTGGACAGCAGTCATTTCGCAATTGAAGCAATGTCAATTTCTGCGTCACTTAAGATATCCTTGGTATTATTATACTTATGAAAAAAGTCCATATTGAACATTCGGTATTTAGAGAGCAACATTGGGCATTCTAATAGTAAATGATGAATTGATAATCTCTGAGTGCAGACAATTAGTTTCTATGTATTTAGTTTTACATGAATTTAGACGTATCTTGTACACTAAACTAACGATGGATCTGCTATGCATCAAAATATTAGGTCTAAAGTCAGATGGATTGATACAAATGGATTTTGCCAACAAAGAGTAAGTTTCATGTCTTGCCAATACCAATTTCTCATCTAAAAATGTGTTAGTGTTATTGAAGGCTCCTCTTTTAGTAGCTCTATCAGCAACCTCATTCAAAAAGAGCCCTTTTAAAATACATGCTTTTGTGTATGTTTTATAAAAGGACAATAAACGTGAATTGATGCCCTTTACTCAAACGTTTTTTATTAGCCTGTAGAAAGGGCCAACAATAACATGAGAGCTGTACAATAGATGATTTTGTACAGTAATGGAAAATCACGGTACGGTTTAGTCTCTTGTGGAAGACTATGACTTTAAACGAGGGGGGCCCTTGCACCCACCGGCTCTGGTACTGCAGCCAAAGGGATTGGTTAGCGGGGAGTGCGTGTTTAATAGCTCGAAATCAAGAGGTACATAAAATCGATTACCATACACTTGTGCAACCAACTCATCTTGATTGTTATCTTTTTTGTCTGCAGCATCTATTCTATGTTTAAGACCATTATCCCCATGTATTCCCTGATAAATCCTATCTTTTCTTTCATTTTGTGTGAGCCATAAATCGCAATAACTCAAAAAGACATCTGCGTTATCTAATGACATTACCTCTCTCCCTTCAAGTTTAATAGTAATCTTACTAACGATCGCTCTACCAAGATTAGCAACTAAAGTTCTGTTCGGATCCGTCGCTGACTCCAGTTCTATTCTAAAAGCAAGACGTGCGGTACCTGGCACAATTACTTCATTAGATCCTAGACTAGGAAATCTTACTGATAATATTTGTCTTTGATCGATAGTTGAAGGATTATTACTTATCACGATACTCTGGCTGGTTCCTTTAACACCGAGTGGTTCTTTTAACCGTCTGTATGGATCAAGAATTGTTCCGTATGATTGCGACATCTCTTTTTTTAGAAATAAAATAAAAACATAATTATAAATAAAAACATGGCCGGAATAGAAGCAGACCGCGATTATGGCGTCTCTGAACCTGGAGATGACATGAGTGATGTTAGATCTTTTCGTGATCTACCATCTTACAGACAAGAACTAATGGGAGAGGTCATGAGTGAAGCTAATCAATCTCGTCATCAATCAACTTTAAGACAAGAACTAATGGGAGAGGTCATGAGTGAAGCTAATCAATCTCGTCATCAATCAACTTTAAGACGTGAACTAATGGAAGGTAAAGTAAGATCGTTTTATGAAAGCATGGAACAAGAACCGCATGAAGTTTTTGATCCTAATGACTTCGAATTAAAAGACAACCATTTATTTGTGAAGGATAAAGATGGTCAACTAGTCCAACTTACAGATAAACGAAACACAAAGTCAAAGGCTCAGTGTTAGTGATCAAAGACGATTTAATATCGAACCAGAACCAGACCTAAGCACACAAGCTGTTTCTACACTCCAAAACACACTGCAAGAAATACCTACTGATTCCCAACTTCAATCGATTCCTCTTAAAGACTTAAGCGCAACTGCGGACCAAATAATAGAAATGGAAACTAGTTTTTCAACTTTAGAAGATGAAGAAACCCAAGTAAATATTCAACATGATTCGACATTACCTATGAGAGAACTAATGGCGCTCAATTCAACATTACAATCTACCAGGGGCGAGTTAACAAATAATTTAGCAAAGTTAAGCGAACTGGATGCTCACATTGACAGAGAAAAACAGAAATTAGTTGAAGCAGACGACAACAACCTAGGACAAGACGTGAAAGACAGAATCATGCAAAGACTAGATGATCTTCAACAAGAGAGAGCAGCAAGACTAGAAGTACTGTCAACTAACCGTGAACAATTACGAACACAATTCAACAGAATAAAAGAAACCATCCAAAGAGTTTTATACGAAAACACGACGTTAGCTGAACGAATAAAAACTTTATTTAGAGAGCAAGGAGTCACGATTGCGAGCGTTATGACGGCTTTAGGGTTTGCTATCTCTACTTTAGTGTTTGCTTTAACAGGAACAGGTGGTGGTGGTGGTCAATTACCTTCTCCACCTTCACCGTCAAAAGACTCTTGGATTTAAAATCAACTGGAACATTTAACGAATCTATTAAAAAAATTAGGTGAAAAAGCTCTAGATGCACTACGTTTTAATCAGGCGGTTTAATCAGTTGGCTTTTTTCTACTTCAAGCAAAGTAGTCGGTTTTATGGCTGAACACTTATGGATGCTAATAGTTTTACTCGTAGGATTACTCTTTAGCAAAATAAAAATAAACTAGACCGGCTGCAGTTAAAAAAATAACTAATGCTGTCTTTTCGTTTTCATGACTGTCAGTTAAGTTCGTTGAATTCGTTAAGTTAATATTCTTTTTTTGACTGTCAGGGATTGGACGATGTGTTCTTTGTATGATCGACAATGTAGAATTTATTTTTGAATTTTTACCAACTGCTTGATTATTTCCCGCTATAAGGATTTCGTTGTTATAGTTTACAATTGTTCCCATTTGAAGTCTGAGATCAGAGGGCAGCATGTACAATCCACTACCGACAGCAAAGTCTACTTTCGATCTTGCGAATCTTAAAACGTCTTGATACCTTTTAATGCTAGCTGGGAGGTCAACTGTAGAATTGATTGCATCTTCTAAATTAGCTAAATACTGTTTTTGTGCATCAAACCCAGTTGAAGGATCCATTATCTCAGATTTAACTTGCGCTTGAGATCCCAGCAAACACCACACGTAAGTACGAATTGAATCATTTACTCGTTCTATTCCCGCCTTTGTCAGTCCTTCAGAAGTATCAAGAATAAATGTAGACCAAGCGTTTTTATGTTTTTGTTGAATAGATCCTAAACGAACAGTCGTACCTGAAGAAAAAGACGTGTAAGGAGGATTCCAATCATAGTTTTACTTTCTGTGCACACCCAATAATAAAGTGTTCCCAAACCATGATTACGATCTAACTTTTGTCTAAAGTCTGCATTCAAGTTAATGTTAAACTCATTACAAATCCGTTCAAAGGCCTTCATGTCAATTCTGTTGTTGAACGGATTAAAAGTGGAATCATTCGGTAATGGAGCATGCAGTTCGGACAAAATACGCTTGAATGTGTAATAGAAATGAAATCTATAAACTGCTTTTACCATGAGATCAGGATGATTTAAGTGATCAGTGAAAGAAACACCACACCCTGCTGTTGCGCAAAACACAGCAAAGTTTAACTGGTTTTGATAAAACTGTATTGGATGAGTAAACCAAGCCTTGGCAATGCTATCTTGTTTGACACTAGGATTTAAATAGTGATCTAATGGATTACTGACCTTAACCTCAAAAGAATCAACTCCCACTGCAACAACTATTGAATCAACAGCTATAGTTTTAGGGTTATACGATCCAACTGCATATTTAGCGTCTTTGTTATATTTAAAAGTATTCATTTATATATCCGCAATAAAAATGTTTATTTATATAACTGATCAAGACGAGCCAATATTTTTACAATGTCCAATTGAAAATCATGGTTCTCTAAAAGTAGCGCTACATGAAATTTATTACAAAGTCAGATGAGTCAACATAAGCGAAACCTTAAGGAATAATTGGATAAGAAAAATTGATAGCGTAGGGACGACTCAACTAACTATACCTGACGGTTATTATGGGTTTTGTTCATTAAAAGAGATGTTAAGTGATTTTGACATTACTTTAAAACTTAATGAGGGAAATTTGAAAGTGAAGATGATGTTTAGAGGCCAAAAAGGAGTAGTATTTGAATTTGCTAGTGAATTGGCTAAACTATTAGGTTTTAGATTAGACAGGTTCCATGTCACTGATAATGCACTGGAAAGTAATGCATTTACTGCTGTAAAATCACTTAATCTCGGAATACATTCTTTATTATACTTTCATTTAGATATCCTGAGTACAGATGACAACTTATTTGATAATCAACCGTCTACTGTGTTAAGAGTTCTTCCATCAGCAAAAGCGGCATATTGCGATTACGAAATTATTACGTTTCCAACCTTACAGTTTAAAGAATTAATTTGCGGGAATCACCATTCACTAAAAATAAGAATAACTGATGAAAAAGGAAAAGAAGTTCTGTGCGACAGCCTTAATGCTTTGTTAGAAATAAAATAATTTAGTATAAAACAATGTCACGCGGACCAGATCAACCGGTTATGCTTGACCCTGTTAGATGCGCAACTTTAGAATTGAAGGACCTAGCGGACACAGAAGACTTTGATTTAAACGGAGAGATAGGAGCACTGTATAGTTTTGAGTACACAAAAGACGGCTATTATAAACGAGCAGAAATAAGTGATAAAAAGGTTCCTAAACTAGAGCAACTGCGTAATGTAGTGGCTGACAATGTTGGCCAGTTTGAATATAAAGTTGTTAAGAAAAGGGACAACAAATGGCATTTAATTCCATTCGTTGATTGGGAAATTAAGTTTGAATTTTTGAGTCCGTTTACGTTCTTTGATAATGACAAACACTTTCGCAAATCATTTAACTCAGGACCGTTACATATCAGTCTGATTCCACAAAACAACAGCAGAAGAGAAATAGCGATCAAACCTTATAAAAAGAGACAGTACATGCTGCACAGAAAAAAGACAGTAACAAAAGATTCATCCACGCAATTAGAGTTCATTCCTAGAATGGTTTTAGCAGAAGAATTTACTATGATATTTGAACTTTCTGTTAGAGCAGACAACCCTGATTCTCTGCCTGTTGGTGTTAGTGACAACCTAATGAAAGGGATTCTTATTTCTTGGCAAAACTTGGATGTTGAATCAGTGAGATGTACTATCGTTATTCAAAACCGCGGTGAAGAAATTAAGGCAGTGTCGACCAGCGATAAAGTTATATTAAGCGTTGATCCAAACAATCTCAAAGAATTAACGTTCATTAACCTTACTAATTTAGATCTCATTGGGTTTTATTACACTGAAAGCATTTTGTCTGATGATCTTCTTAAAATGATAACAAGTGCAAATTAAATGTTAAATTTTTTTTTAAATATAAAAAGATGTCAATTACAGTATATCCAAAAATACCGAAAGAAAATACTGACAAAGAAAAGACAGAGGGTGGTGATGATCCTGAAATCAGAAAGTTCAGATTGTCCTCGATTACTGAAATACAAAGAGAATTGGAAAAAGACCTCACTAATTATAACAGAACCAAACGAAGGTACTCTTCTATCTTTAATGCTGCAACATACTTAAATACTGGATTTGGAACTCTAGGTACTTTAACAGCAGGAAGCTCTGTAGGGTTGTTAGCGACAGGGGTCGGATCGCCCATAGCTTTGCCTCTAGGTTGTGTGTCATTAACTCTTGGGTTGTTTTCAATCGGTACGTCTGCTTTCAACAAAAAAATAAAAATAAAACTTCAAAAGCATACAGCCATGGTTCAATTAATAATGGCAAAACTTAGTTCATTTCGATTGATTATCAGTAAAGCTTTGCAAGACTCTCAAATTTCGGATGAGGAGTTCAATAGATTGCAAGCAGACTACAACGACTACAAAATGCAAAAGTTTGAACTTCAGAAAAAATCAAGAGCAAGTTTTTCACAACCGCAAGACATAGAAGCGATAAAAAAAGAATGCGAAAAAAAAATAAACGACACATTAAAATCTGTTCTAGGGAAATAACAATAAGAACTCCAAAGGGTGTTTATTCAATTCAATATGATTCCAAGTTTTGAAAGTCTACTGACTGTGACACTTAGTATCCAGTGACCAATTGCGTACGAAAACTCTGGTGATATAAACACACGCTTTGTATTGGTTGAATCGAGTGACTTTTTATTTACAACTATTGTGTTCATCCCATGTAAGTTAGATCGGAGTGATACGTTGTCATGGTAGAATGTTTTTTTATTAAATAATGCTTCTTCGTAGTCCTCATGTTTTATTATTTTTTCAACAACTGGTTTACTGATTCCTTTTGCTTTTTTAACATCTTTATCTATTATTTCGCCATCTTCATTTAATGTTTTTTCAGTAAGAATTGAATACATCTTTGCTCTTCAACCAACGTACTTTTTGATGATTATACCATTCATTTCATCCTTCATTTTTCCAATCACCTTTTTATTTATGGTAGAATGTAAAGGTGAATCATCTGGGTAATTGGACGTATCGTACCAAGAGTCTGCTCCTTTTGCTACTTCTGTTTCTAAATCTTTGTAAAAGTCATCAGTTGGTATGTTTAAAACGAATGAATCAGTGTCGGTGTACAAAAGAGTGGCTTCAGGGTAGAGCGGTTTTAAGTAATCATACAAGAATTCTAACATATGTAGTTTGGATAGTTCGAGTACAGCAAATCCAATGAAGATTGGTTTATCTAGTTTAACTTCAGTTTTTTTTCATCTGGATGCCGTAGAGACTGTCATGAAACTTTCGGAAGTCTTGGTAGTTCGGTTTCGAAGTTAATTTGATTGCTTTGTTTACTTGGGTAACAAGTCTAATGTCTTTGCGATTATGCGGATTCTCCATAGTCTTTCCAAAACAACTATTGTTCATTAACTTAAAAAAGTTTATTTCGGATTTATCAGTAGCTAGTGTTCTAAGATTAGTGTTCTTCATTATGTATGGTTCCATGAATTTACTTTGATTAAATGAAATGATTCTATGAACAGTCGTTAGTTTTAATCCGTGACATAAATAGAATTGTAGTAGACGATAGTGACAAACATTTTTTGTTGTTGAATAGATTAGGTATGAGCTTTGATGGCTCTGATCCCACCTGAAGTCTTTCTGCTGCTAACGGGAAGTCGTTGTGTAGGTCATGGAGTTCATCTGGATAATCTAAGCCGACTTCTAAAATAAGACCAATTTTTGAATTAGCTGGTTTTGTCATTAGTCTTTCTGTAAAAAGTTTTAAATCAGATGGACCGTCAAACATTTTAAAATCTCTTAAAGGAAGTGATTGGCACATTGAATGTCCGTACAAATTATTTGCGTCTAAATACATGATGTAGTTGGATGGTTTGGTTGAGTCGTAGTCGTCTAAATATTTATTGTTGGCTTTACAGTAGCCGTGACAAGCCATACTGATTCCACCGCGTAGTCCGCTCTCTAACATTTGAATCATGGGTAAATCAGAGAGTAAGTCTATTTCTATGTTTGTAAGCCTTAAAAAAGCGTCCCAACTCATACTAGGAGCAGTAATATAGTTTGCAGGATCTAAAGAATAATGTTTTAAACAGGTTTTTCTATAGTTCTCGAATACGTCAGCGAGTAAACAAACGTCAGCGAGTAAATATGCATCGTGATAGTCACCCATGTTTTTGCAGTTTAATTTAGTCCAGGCTGATTGAGCGTGTTCGTATTCTTTTTCGCTTATACCTGTTCCATATAATCTAGAAAAGAATGCGTCTTTGGGTGGTAGCTTGGGTTCACTGAATCGATCCCAAGAGTCCATATACTCATAAGGGTATACTCCTTTTTTCGCAAGTTCAGGTTTAAAGTATTTGCTTGTTATAGGAAAAGAAGTTAAAGAATTTCCTAAAGACTTTAACGAACTCCCCATCAGATGCTGCAAATGATCAAAAAACGTTAACGGACCTAGTGTAAACGTCATGTACTTTTCAGAGGATTGAGCTATACATTTAGTTGTTTTAATATCACTAGATACAGCTTGCATAATAAAATGGGAGTCATAACCACGCAGATTATGAAAAAATATTGGTAGTTTCCAATTCTTAGGATTAACGCTAAGTTTTAGATTACATTCGTTATGTGCTGCTCCTCTGAATTTTCCACTAATATGATCGTGGTCTCTTACTTTAGGATTGTCTTTCAGTTTAAATTCTTTTTTACAAATCCAACATTTAGTAGCGGATTCGTATTGTTCTTGATCTTCTGATGTCATAATAATTTCTGATAGATTTAGTTCGTTAGAGTATTGATTTCGTAATTGTATCATTCTTTCTAAAAAGATTTTAGCAGCATTAGGTCCTCTGTAAAGTTCTGGTTTTGTATATTTTCCGTCTAATCTAACAGTAATGTAAGAATAGGAACAGATTTGATGCCTACTTATAAAATCTGTTTTAGGAAGTTTTTTTGGTCTTGGTTCTGGGGGTGGAACAATTAAACATTCGAAGTCTGCGTAAACAACATAAGGACATAATTGTAATTTCCCCCAATTTCTAAATTGCACAGTGCTACCTTTCGTATGAGTAATAAGATTAGTAAAGCACTCTGTTGAACTTTTACAGATTTTTTTATGTTTATCAGCTGCAAACATACTTGGAATTCTAATAGAGCATCTTCTACAAATGTCTTGTTTACAGCTGTCTGCAGATGTATGAGTTAAAAGTCTGCTCATTGTGCGAATTAAAGTATAATGTTGAATTTTACCATCTGTTATTAAAAGAAGATCAACATGGTTTTCCAATGATTCACCAAATCTTGGAGCATTTTTTGAAACACGAATTGGTTTTTCTTCTTCTTCTTCTTCTGACCAAGTATAAACATTAACGGATATAGGTTTATTTAGTTCTTCGAATTGATCAATTTGATCTAAAGCAACAGGAAACTCAATACCATTAAAATTTAGTTCATTAGTATAGGTTTTGTAGTTTGAAATTCTATCAGCATTCTTTTTTATATAATGTTGTTTTGCAAGAATACACCACATGAAACATTTATTGTCCTTGTTTTTTATGTTTATAAGAGCCCGTTACTCGCAAGATTAGGAGAAAGAATAATATATAAATTTCCTTGAATTGGATCGTATTTGCTTTCTTTTAAATTAATGCTTAAAACATCACCTTCTGACCATCCCGATCCTTTTAATTTTGCTTCTTCTATAGAATCTTTGAATTGTTTTAGTATAGCTTATTCCCATAATTTTGTGAAATCATCTAAAGTAAGAATAGTTTGTTGTTTAGTAGAGACCCATACAAAGAGTGGATCGTTATTCAAAGATAAAAACTCAATGTTCACAAATAATCTTAATTTGATTGGAGGATCTAAAGTTACTTTGTTTTTGATTTGAGAATTAGCGTACTTTACACTTTCAACAACATTCGAAGGATTAATAATATCCATTTCTGTTTCATAAAACATATGTTGGAAACTTTTTAATTCGTCTTCAGTATATTCTTCAATTTCGTCTTCATCAAACATTTCAGCGATTTCTCGCGGGAGTTTTCTAGTGCTGGGTTTCATTTTTAAGCACAGAATATTTTCTTTAATTAAAAATAATTATTTTGTTGTTGTTATAATTACTTAAAAATCTTCTTCTTTTTTGTTTTGTTTTTTTGTTAAGTTTTTAGTAACCCTATTTTTTTTACCCCTTAAAGTAGTGTTTTTTGTATCTAAAATGGGGAGTTCTTGTTTTATAAGAATTTTTTGGAAATTTCTTAAAAAGACGGTGTTTTTTAATTAAATTTAAATCTTAAAAAAGGGGGATTCCCCTGGGCTAGAACCGGTGTTCTTCTATTCTCTGGTGCATATCGGACAATATAGACAGATTTAAATAACTGTATGCTTCAATCAAAATAAACAAAAGACACAAAACCGAGTGTCAAGATAAACTAAATAGGGGTAAATCATAATAGAATCAAGACCCTCCCCCCCCCCAAAAAAAAAAAATTAAAAAAAAATTGATTATCTCAGAGCAGAAAACAAAATTGGTAAAAATCAAAGATGATGATCTCATATAAAACACGCTAATGCCTTACTTTTTAAGCAACAAAACATAAACTTACAGACACTGACAAACAGACATAAACATAGAAAGACAGAAAGACACACCAGTAGATAGATACACTCAGAGAGGGAGAGAGGGGGAGAGAGAGAGAGAGAGAGAGAGAGAGAGAGAGAGAGAGAGAGAGAGAGAGAGAGTAGTAAATGATATATGTTACACCCAATCCATGAAATTGCCCATTTCATGAAATGGGCAATATGGTTTGCCCAGTTCGTGAAATAGCCAGTTTATAACCTGCAATTGAGAAAAGCAATATGAATGAAAAATAGTTTTTGTTCATTAGCACACATAGATCAAGAATTGGTTCAAACGAATGAGAAATCTCATCTGTTTTGAGAGAGAGAGAGAGAGAGAGAGAGAGAGAGAGAGAGAGAGAGAGAGAGAGAGAGACGTCCACCTTAATTAGCGATCTTATTGTGTTTCTTTTGGCCTTTAGTCCTTCCAACTACCGGGTGATATGTGGCAACCACATCATGAGCCAGAATGACGACTACGAAGCAATTCACTATGTGGGACACATCACAACGGTCTGTACCTGTTTTCTGTTGTTTTTATTCAGATAATGATGTGTTTGTTTTCCATAGCTGTTAACTCATTCAGGACGAATTCCGAGTATACTCGGAACAGGAGAACGTCAGTCAGGGCCTAATGGTCGACCTATGGCGATATTTTTCACGCCAGAGGGCAGTCAATGCACTAGGGGCTTACCACGAGATTTTCTTACTTGGGCGTAGTGAGAGAGAGAGAGAGAGAGAGAGAGAGAGAGAGAGAGAGAGAGAGAGAGAGAGAGAGAGAGAGAGAGAGAGAGAGAGAGAGAGAGAGAGATGGTAGGACCACTCACTGTCTCTCTCTCTTTCTTTATCCCCAACTAATAATATAGAGAGGATTAGCCCCACACGAGCGTCATGCCCTCTGGCGTGAGAAAAATCGCACTAAGTCTCTCATTCAGAGTATTCTCGGAACAGCGATTTTTTTAGTCTAAAGCTTCCATGGGTTTGTTTTTTCCAATCCAAACCACGTTTTCTGAGCTACTTCTCTTCTAGCGTTTGTTTCACATATGTTTGACACTTCTATCTCAATTGTTAACCCTTTCACCGCCAAAGTCGCATTTTAGCACCACAGTGATTTTAACACCCATGTCACTAAAAGGCATCAAACTGGGGTCTATTATCCAAAGACCCTATTGTCTTAGTTTTGGGAAGTAAGGATAGACTTTATTTTATATATGTCACAGAAGAATCCCCAATACTGCAGATGGATTTGGTCTCTACCCTGCTAATGTTAATGGACATTTTTGGTTGAAATATGGCTGGCGGTGAAAGGGTTAATGTTAAGCATGTCCCCAAAAGACTCGGCCCTAGACAAGCCTCAGAAAAGACTCCAATTTGTTTTCATTCACAGTGATAGTAATAAGGAGACTAATAATTTCAATGTTAATGCAAGTAGCGATTTCAAAGCGAAAAATAAACTTGGATCAACCAGTAATGTTGTCAAAGCTGAATAATGCACAGTGCTTAGATTTGTAACGCATCTTATTATTAGGTGTAGAGTGGCACAGTGGTATCGCGTTCGCTTCGTGTCAAGTAAACCCGAGTTCGAACCTGGATACAGGGGGATTTTTTCCTCTCATTCTGCACTAGGCCTTAACGGTCTGAACGTGGAGTCTTTCGGATGAGACGATAAACCGAGGTCCCGTGTGCCCATGCACTTAGCATACGTTAAACCCAGTGGCAACGAAAAAGTTGTCATTTGGTCAAAATTTACCCCCCCCCCCCCCCTCCTCATCAGTGACAAAAATCGCATGCAAAAAAAACACAATTGGGTGGCGCGCCTCTGGCTGCGACGAGCTCTCCAGGTGGGAGCAACCCGAATTTCACAGAGACGCCTCTGTGACTATAAAGTACCTAATACCTAATACCTAATATTTGTTATATTTTATTCTCTAGGCAGCCCCTGGGACGGTATTCATGTCGAGATAGCATGAGACTTGGCATGATGCTAACTTAGAAGCTCTTCCAATGTCCTATAGGATTTAATAGGACTTTTGGAAGAGCTTCTAAGTTAGCATCATGCTAAGTCTCATGCTATCTCGACATGAATACCGTCCCAGGTCAGTAATGAAGATTGTGTAAGGCAGTGATGTCCTGAGGAGGTTAGCCAAACAATATGAATGAAGGTGCAGATCTTCTTCTGCTTCTTCTTCTTCGTTCGCTCAGACAGTTTCCTGTCAATTATGAGCGCAGCTGCGTCATGCTGCCGTCATGCGCCTAACTAAGAAATAGTCAAGCCCAGCAAGTCCGACTTCGGATGGAGGAAATCTTTTTGGGGGAAGTGTTTAATGGAGAAAAAAAAGAAAGGAGAATGGACCTGGTAAGACAGAAAGATGGTAGACGACAGTAAGCAAAGGGAAAAGGCAGAGTCAAACGGCATGAACTGAAAGGAGCTGAGAAAAGCTGCTGTGGCCTCTAAGCACACCTAAAAAATATGTTCTGCAAAGTGTAAGCCCTCTGCATCAGTTTCATTGTATTTTCTCAATACACACATTTCAGTTTATGCTTAAATGTTGTTATGTGACGCTACTGGGACATTACGTTGCGGTTAGGTTTTACATTTAACATGTCATCTTCCAACGGAATTAGTTGTCGTCATGGTGATAAACAATCACGCATAAATGGCCGATCATCAAATGGTTCAACTGCTAATCACAGTTACCTTGTGCTTGCACGGTCAGTGCGCATGCCTATTAGAATTCCCTCTTCTTTTCCTTGACATGGCCATTGCAAACAACACCTCAACGTCCGTTAGAGTGTGTAGCGAGTGTATCCTTTGATAATTTTCTCAATATCAAGCCAGTTACATACAAATAGAACGATAGAAAGGCCATATAACAAAAATGACCCCAAAAAACGTGCCTCGGCTTAGGTAGTTGGGTACCTTAAGTCAAAATATTCTTTCACCCAAAGAACCGGAATAACCATAAAGGACTGACATTCTGAAATACGTTCCATTTTTAATGACAGTCCTACGCTTTTAGGCCTGCATCGAATCCACGCGGTATAAATGATTGATTGATTGATTTAATTTAAAGTCTGTTCACAACAATGGTGATATTAGACTTAAATAAATACATTAATTAAACAAAAACAAAACAGACATAAACAAATATTGAATTAAAATGAGGGGAAAAGAG
>CM065711.1:6793397-6798397 GCA_017654935.2 Phymorhynchus buccinoides | reverse complement strand
AGGGTCAATCCTTGGCCCGATCCTCTTTTCAATTTATATTAATGATTTGCCTCTCAATTTTCAAGCTCTCTGTGACATGTTCACGGATGATACTACTCTCCATACAAGCAACTCCAAGGTAGAAAACATAGTTCATGCATTGCAAGAAAGTATCAATCAGTTAACAGAATGGTCTGAACTAAACCACATGAGTCTAAATCCTAACAAAACTAAATTCATGCTTGTCACCACTAGGCAAAAACGACAACTTTTTTCCTGTTCTCTCCCCTTGCATATAAATGGTAACGATATTGAAGAAGTTAACTCACATAAAGTACTGTCTTAATTGATAATAATTTATCTTGGTCTAACCATGTACAAACTCTTTGTAAAACAATTTCCAAGAAAATATATCTTCTATGCAAAATAAAACACTCTCTAAACACAGATTCACGCAAAATTTTCTTCCATGCATACATTGATTCTCACATAAACTATTCGTCTACACTCTGGGATTCAGCAAGTGAGCAAACCCTAAAGCCACTGCATAGTCTCTATAGACGAGCACTGAAATTAGTCTTACTAAAATCATCGAGTCTTACTCAATCCGATTATGTATCATTAGACATTCTCCCTCTTCATTTTAAATTAAGATATAATAAGGCAATATTTATGTTCAAAACTATGTCAGGCTATGCTCCTCCTTCTTTGCAAGAAAAATTTCAATTCAACATGAAACATCTTCCTCATAGACTGATGCTACCTCTTCCCAAATTAGATTTATTCAAATCTAGCTTACAATATGCAGGAGGTCTCCTTTGGAACGGCATTTCTTCCCAATTTAACGTTCATGTTTGCTTAAGCACATTCAAAAAAAGATATCATCAAATACTCATGAACGAATACTCTAGCTCATAATATCCAAGAATGTCTACTTAATATCCTTTTTTAAATATCTCATTTGTTATAATACATGCTTATGTGTTAAGTCTTCTTTTATGTACATTGTATTTACTATGCATTATTTTTCCTGCATATATTGCTTCATTTCTTCCATTTTATTCTGTTCTTTTATTTTGATCTCCCTCTCTCTGTATCTGTCTGTCTGTCTGTCTGTCTGTCCTTGTCTCAGTCTCGTTAATTGATGTAATTTATTTTATTTATATGCCTTGCACGGTGCGTCCGTTTGCGACCTTGATTGAAGGTTGAGGGTTTTTTTTCTTGTATTTTGCGATGTCTTTTTTTTTTCTATTTGTATTTTTTTAAATTTATTTTCTTTTGGTTCTGAGGGCCGGATGAAAAAAGCCGGTTATTGTGCTTATTCCCCTTTTCCTCAATAAAAAAATTCATTCGTTCGTTCGTTCGTCTCTTCTCTCTCTCTCTCTCTCTCTCTTCTCTCTCTCTCTCTCTCTCTCTCTCTCTCTCTCCTCTCTCTCTCTCTCTCTCTCTCTCTCTCTCTCTCTCTAATTGAGAATAAATAAAGTGATGGCTGTTTGCTATATTCTTCCAGGGAGTACACCCAACACCCTGCAAAAAGTTAGCATCAACTCCATCAGCAACACAGAATGTGCCGCCAACTGGACAGATATCAACGGTGCTGACATTAACAACGGGCACATCTGCTTCCACGAACCCCACAAGAGTGCCTGTAATGTAAGTAAATGTGATGGTGAATGAATGAAAAATGGTGTTTTACGTCCTCTAGGTCTGGGCCAGACACATTATGGGACATTTGTAAATACAAATATGGTGGGAACGATACTGGAGGCAATGCCCGGAGGCAGTGCAACTCCAGTAAAGTCCCGATTTTTTTTAACAATGCAGATAGGTGTAGCGGTAGCCACGCCAGTAACATAATAAATGTGATGATATTGTGTGATATTACTGATTCCACATATCTACGGTAGCATACATATACAACTAACAAACCAGTACGGCATTACTCACCTTCTTTTTTTTGTATCATTGCAGGGAGACAGCGGAGGCCCAGTGCGTTGCGGGAGCACCATCGTTGGGGTTACCTCGTGGGGAATCAGCACCTGCTCTGGCGTCTTTCCCAGCGTGTATACCAGGGTGTCCTACTTCTACGACTGGCTCAACAGCATCGCTGGCCCGCAGCCTACCAGCTACTAACGTTCCAGTTTCGCTGTTGTTGTTGTTTTTTGTGCATGGCCGCGCGCAAAAATCGCATGCAAAACAAAACAAAAGTAGGGTGGCGCGCCCCCTTGTTTGTTAAGTGTTAGTGCCATGGTGGTGATCTGGTGTTCAATAAAGTCTTTGTTGCAAAATACTCTGAAAGGTTTGTTTTGAGTTGCGAATTTTGCTCGGATAAGAATAGGTTTTCTTGTTACGATTGTTGTTTTTTGTTGTTGTTGTTGCTCTTTCATGCTCTGTCCGTTTCTCTGTCTATGTCTTTATGTTTGTCTCTATGTTTGTCTCTCTCGTTTTGGGTTTATCTCTGCTTGACTGTCTGTCTGTCTGGCTACTCTCTCTCTCTCTCTCTCTCTCTCTCTCTCTCTCCTCTCTCTCTCTCTCTCTCTCTCTCTCTCTCTCTCTCTCTCCCTCTCTCTCCCTCCTCTCGTCTTCTCTCTCTCTTCTCTCTTATTTTCTCCCTCTACCCCTCTCTCTCTCTATTCTCTCTTTTTATTTTCTCTCTTTCTCTCTCTCTTTCTCTCTCTCTCTCTCTCAGCTCCCCTCCCTCTCTCTCTCTCTTTCTCGCTCATCGCTCTCCCTCTCTCTCTCTCTCTCTCTCGTTCCCCCCCTCTCTCTCACCCTCTCTCACTCTCTCTCTCTCTCTCACTCTCTCTCTCTCTCTCTCACTCTCTCCTTCTCTCTCTCACTCTCTCTCTCTCTCTCTCTCTCTCTCTCTCTCTCTCTCTCTTCTCTCTCTCTCTCTCTCTCTCTCTCTCTCTCTCTCTCTCTCTCTCTCCCCTCCTTTTAAAAAAAACAACAACAACAAAACAAAAAACATTTATTCCAAAAAAGTAGACAATATTATGAAAGCGCACAAAGAGAATAGTGCATTGATTACATTTATAATAAAAATAAAAATAAAATCAGAGACTAATGTTACGTCCTTATGCCGTGTGCATATTATATACGCGGAAATCCACGGACACATATCCCATCCGCAATGCGCAACTACAGTAAAAGAAAGAAAGAAAATAAGCGGATAGGATTACGGATGGGATTCCGCGTGTAAGGTCTTATAAAGACCTCCCATTATAAGACTCCCTCCCATATAAGACCTACTTCTCTGAGACATTGCCCTTCTTTGTAAGTACAGTTGAACCTCCCTTATAAGACCTCCCATTATAAGACTCCCTCCATAATAATATAAGACCTACTTCTCTGAGACATTGCCCTTCTTTGTAAGTATTAAAATTACCTCCCTTATAAGACCTCCCATTATAAGACTCCCTCCCATGTAAGACCTACTTCTCTGAGACATTGCCCTTCTTTGTAAGTATTAAAATTACCTCCCTTATAAGACCTCCCATTATAAGACTCCCTCCCATGTAAGACCTACTTTTATGAGACATTGCCCTTCTTTGTAAGTATTAAAATTACCTCCCATATAAGACCTCCCATTATAAGACTCCCTCCCATGATAAGACCTACTTTTCTGAGACATTGCCCTTCTTTGTAAAATTAAGTATTAAAATTACCTCGCTTATAAAAACCCTCCCTTATAAGACCTCATTTTGGAGGATTTTTGAAGGTCTTATAAGGGAGGTTTCACTGCATTTCGTACTTCCAGATGTTTTTGGCACCGATTTCGGATGGATTTCTGTACGGAATTTCCGCGTTTATGTGCACGCTGCTTCAACCCTTTCGCCGCCATCCATTTTTCAGCCACAAAATACCCTTAAACTTAGAGAAAAAAATAAATAGAGAGAGAAAAAAATAAATATATTCAATATTGTGAATTCCTCTGTAACATGTATAACATTAGGCCTATTCTTACCCAAAACAATTAAGAAATAGGGTATTTGGATAACAGGCCATGATTTGATGCCTTTCAGTGACATGGGTGTTAAACCATTGTGGTGCAATAAATGTGACATTGGCGGTGAAAGGGTTAAACCAGGACATAAAGTATGCGTGGGCAAAAACAAATGTAGTTCTACGCGTAGGCAGATCGGGAACTGACTACAAGAAAAATAATCTACTATTTATTTTATAGATTGCAAATCCTTCTTTCGGATCACACGTGCCCTTGCCCTTAGCACAAGCACCCAGTGTCAACAAAAAGTTAACATTTGATCAAAATTTCCTCCCCTCCCTTTCCTTCCTCATCAGTCACACACACACACACACACACACACACACACACACACACACACACACACACAAATTGAGTGGCGCGCCTCTGGCTGCGACGCTCTCTCCAGGTGGGAGCGACCCGAATTTCACAGAGACGCCTTTATGACTATAATGCACCTTACATAACCTAACCTTATTTAGACTAGTTGATTCATTCTCCACAAAAACAACAACAAAGTCAACTTTGTTTTTGTTTGTTTTGTTGTTGTGTGGGTTTGTGTGTGTGTGTTGGTGTGGTGTGGGGGGGGGGGGGGGGGGGGGAGGGTGGGTAGAGTGTGTTGACTGAGTAAGCTTGGGTGTGTGGGTGTGAAAAGGACAACGCAAATGTGCTGGAGGGGTTTGTTTGATTTTGTCAGCACTCTGAAGAATGTTGACCCGAATTAAAGTGCGGTGATTCTTTTCTTTTTGGCAATTTGAAATGGTAAACAAGATGACCTGGCATGTGATCGCTCTCTTTGTCTCTCTTCTCTCTCCTCTCTCTCTCTCTCTCTCTCTCTCTCCCTCTCTCTCTCTCTCTCTCTCTCTCTCATCTCCTCTCTCTCTCTCTCTCTCTCTCTCTCTCTACTCTCTATCTATCTATCTATCTATCTGAGATTGTGAAGACAAGGCGTTGCCTAAAACCCTCTCTCTCTCTCTCTCTCTCTCTCTCTCTCTCTCTCTCTCTCTCTCTTCTCTCTCTCTCTCTATCTATGTAT
>CM065711.1:6783397-6785897 GCA_017654935.2 Phymorhynchus buccinoides | reverse complement strand
TGTGTGTGTGTGTGTGTGTGCGTGTGTGCGTGCGTGTGCGTGTGTGTGCGTGTGTGCGTGCGTGCGTGCGTGCGTGCGTGCGTGTGCGCGTGCGTGCGCGCGCGCGCGCGCGTGTGTGTGTGCGTGTGCGTGTGTGTGTGCTAATGCACAGGTTAAGGTTACAAACAACGCAAAATATTATGCATACATTTTGTTAAAACAAGTACTAACAATGATTGCGCAAACCTAAGCTAAACTAGTCTTAATTCATTTTTTTTTTTCTGAATGGACTTTCATTTTTAATCATCAAAAAAATTGAAAGCTCTTATCATATTGGGATCTTAGTCCAGAAGATTTTTAAAAGTGTTAATATTAGGTGCCTGTTTGATGTTAGTTGGTAAGTTATTCCAATGTTGAACAATCCAGTTAGAGAAGAAACATTTTCGTTTGCTAGTATTTGAACGTCTTAAAAACAACTTGTCCATACTATTTCTTGTTTTATCCACTGTACTCTTGACAAAGAAATTACTGAATTCAATATCATCAGAATGTTTTATAATTTTATATGCTTTTATGAGATCTCCTCTCAGTCTTCTTTCCTTGAGAGACAGCAAATGAAGAAATTATAATCTTTTTATGTAGTTCTTGTTTTTACATGCTTTAACAAGTTTAGTCGCTCGTCTTTGCACTTTTTCTATTATTGTTGACTGTCTCTTCAGGATAGGATACCAAACTGTATTACCATATTCCAAATGTGGTCTAACTAAGGCTTTATATAGTAGAACAAATATTTATTTATGCAAAAAATGAAAAGATCTTTTTATTAGTCCCATTATCTGATTTGCCTTATTAACTATCTTTTGAATATGAAAATAAAACATTAGTGTTGAATCAGAGGCAATCCCTAAGTCTTTTTCTTCCTCGTATTCTTCAATTTTGTTTATAGTATTTTGATCCATCAAATATTCTTGTTTGGGATTGTTCTTACCTATATGCATGACTTTACACTTCTGGGTGTTAAAAAGTAGATTCCATTTATCTTACCATTGTTTTAGTCAGCATAAATCTGACTGTAATGTAGAACTATATTTTGAGTTATTATATAACTTGGTGTCATCTGCGAAAGTTTTGCAAGTATTACTTACTGCTTCGGGAAGGTCATTTATAAAAAATGTAAATAAAACCGGTCCTAAGATGCTGCCTTGGGGTATACCACTGAATACTTCTGTTTCTTCTGAATGGATGAGCCTACTCTTACTTTTTATGTTCTGGATGATAGAAAACTTTTAATCCATTGTAAAAGCTTACCTTCAATGCCATATGCTTCTAATTTAATAAATAGCCTTTGATGGGGCATAGAATCAAATGCCTTTCTAAAGTCAAGGTAGACAACATCAATAGATTATCCATTATCAACCAACTGGGTAACATTTTCCATTACTTGTAAAAGCTGGGCTACACAGGGCCCTTTACTTCTGAACCCGTGCTGACAGTCAGAGTATAGCTTATTTTCAGCAAAGTAGGTAACAATGTTATCTCGTATAATAGATTCCAAAACATTACATGTCACACTAGTTAAGCTTACCGCTCTGTAATTTCCAGATTCAGATTTATTTCCTTTTTTAAATATTGCAACTACTTCCGCTTTCTTCCAATCATTTGGGATTTCACCATTTTCAATTGTTTTATTAAATAACATAGATAAGGGTATGCTTATCTCATTTGCTAGTTCTTTTAAAAGAGGGTATTTTATCAGGTCCTTGAGCGTTGGAAGGATCTAGATTTTTTTGTTCCTTTTTCACAATCTCTATATCTATATTAATATCATTTAGTGAATTTCCTTTCGATTTGGATTGATTTTCAATATTAGGGAGTGTTGTGGTATCTTCTCTTGTAAATACACTAGAGAAAAAGTTATTAAGAGTGCTAGCTTTTTCCTCATCTGTACTGGCCATATCACCATTTTCCTTTTTAGTGCTCCTATTCCTGTTGATATTTTCAATCATGTCCCATATGTGCCTTCCCGGGTCGAGAGGACGTACAACACCAACATTTCTTCTTGATATTTTCAATTTCTCTTGTACACATTTCCAAAAATATTTTGAGAATGTTTTGCATCCTTTCGCTATTTTTTTTATCATAGTCTTTTTTAGCTTTTCTAATTTCTTTTCTACATTTGTTCTTTGCTTCGATATATTTTAAATAGTTTAGTGCTGATTCTTTATGTAGATACCTTTGAAAAGCATTATTCTTTTTCTTAATATCTCTCAATCATTTCTTATTTAGCCATAATGGTCTGTAACGTTTTTGAACATTAGTGTTTATATTAGGTATGTGTTTATCCATAGCGCTTTCAATTACTAGCCAGCTATTTCAAAAATCATATAGAACATAGAATTATGTGATATTTTATTTTTCTTCTAAAATCGTTTTGCCATCAAGGATGATGATGTAAGCGAGAAAACCTACGTCATAATGGTGGAGTTGCAAACAGTGTACTTCATACAGGCTTAATGAATAA
>CM065711.1:6763397-6770897 GCA_017654935.2 Phymorhynchus buccinoides | reverse complement strand
AGCTTTATAATTGAAAAAAAAAAGGAATTCTATTTACCTTATTTTCCTAGTTTCATTCGTATACTTCGAAAAAAAAAATACAGCTTAATCTTTCTTGTAATTTATTTGTAAAAACAAAACAGCATTTCAGTCTTTTTTTTCTCTCTCTCCACAATCCATTGCTTTTATTTTTAATCCAATTTCACAAGACTCAAAAGCTATAATTCGCATGTGCGCATAACCTTCAAACGAGAAACTATACGTGCCTTTTACTCTTTTTTTTCTCTAAACAAACATTTCCTTTTCTTTTTATCCTCGTTGTATCACACACAAAAAGCTGTGACATGTTAATACTGTTCATTCTGTGGACCTGTCACATCAGGTTACTTCTGGCCACTACCATTACTATTCCTGTCCAGCCAGTCGTAGAAGTGGGACAGTCTGGTGTAGACACTTGGGTAGGATGTGGAACAGCCACTTCTTCCCCAGGAGGTTAGACCCACAATAGTGTTTCCGCAACGCATGGGACCACCACTGTCACCCTGCACACAACCAAGACGGGTTACCCCACTAGCCAGGTCTGTGAAATTCGGGTTGCTCCCACCTGGAGACCGCGTCGCAGCCAGAGGCACGCCGCCCATTTTATAATGCATGCAATTTTTGTGTGTGACTGATCAGGAAGGTAAAGGGGGGGGAGGGTTACATTTTGACTAAATGACAACTTTTTTTGTTGCCACTGGGTTTAACGTGTGCTAAGTGCATGGGCTCACGGGACCTGGGTTTATTGTCTCATCCGAAAGACTCGACGTTCAGACCGTCAGGCCTAGTGCAAAGTGAGAGGAAAAATCCCCTGTACCCAGGTTCGAACTCGGGCTTACTTGACACGAGGCGAGCTCCAGTCCACAATGAATGGCGAAAGGATGGGAAATATTAACACATTCGAAAGGAAACTATTGCACAAAAATGTGAAAAGTGGTCATGAAAGAACGGCGCGTTTAAATCATGTCAAATGTTGCCGATGTATCGTTCAATGATGTGCGTACCCCAAATGTTAAGTTTTATTGCATTCGTGAGATTAGTTTCGATACAATAGTTCAACAAACATTGCCACCCCCACATTTGAAAATCACAAAAGCGTGGCTACATACAAAGTGTGAAACTTAGGTGTGTCCACTGTTGTTGGCAAGGCAAAAATTGTACACAATGTCTCATGAACCCCTTCAATGTGTCCAGAAAGCCCCGAGGAGCTGCTACTCACACAGTTAAAGTTATTGCTGCTTCGGTGGACATACCCAATGTTTACGTTTTGAGCAGCTGTGTTTTGTTATGTTATGCGTTAGTTCTTGAGCTATTGTTTTCGAAACGGATAATACGAATGCAATGAAATTGTATGATCTGGTGCACAGATACCTGATGTAAATGGAAGCAAAATATGAAAGGATTTGATGCATCCATTTTGCAGTCTTGTGAAGAAGAGGTACTTAACTTTTGTTGATCTCTGTATGCGTATCATAGACATCCGAAGGATTGTCTGCTGAGCAATAAGATATAGGGACCGTTTTGTAACGTCGTGGACTTTCAAAAGCCCATGCGTTTCAAAGGCCCATGATTTTACAAAATGGCCCCTGCATTTCATTGCTCCGTGTACAAGCTTTGATATGCCAGCAGAAGAAAATATACGTGCATGTGCAAACCAACACATAATAATAATAAATAATTTAATTCATTTTAAAAAGTGACGCCTGTCCCTCGCGAGGCTCCAGGCGCCATTACAAAAATAAAAACCAACAGGTTTAAGAAAGAAGAGAAAGGAGACATACAAGATTAAAACATAAAAAAGAACTTTGACATCGTAAGAACAAGATATCATTAGAAAACATTAAAATTAATACATGCGGGGAACATATACCCCCAGCCCCTCCACTCTCTCACCACCCCCTTCCCCTCCCCCCTCCCTCACCCCGCGCTGTCTCCCCCCCTAAAAAAAAACAACAGCAAAACACACCCTCCACTCTCTCTCGCGCCTTCTCACTCACACACGCACGCACGCACTCACCTACACACACGCAATCACACACACACCGTTTGGGATAAGACATATCAGCAGGTTGACGGTTGATACACGTCAGATTAATCATGGTTAAAATAGGTATGGAATAAGAAGGTCTTCATGCCTGATTTAAAAGCGTTAAACGTTTGTGCATTACGAAGGGCTAAAGGTAACGAATTAAAAACAGTAGGGCCAGCAAAAGAAAAAGAACGCTTGCCATATGTCTCCAGGCGAACTCGCGGGATGGCCAAATGACCGGCAAGTCTAGTCACCGTCTTTGCTCATTTCGTGTCTAATTATGATACGCATACAGAGATCAACAAAAGCTAAGTATCACTTTTTCTTAAGAGCTCAGAACCACATTACCACGGGTAAATCCTTCGATATTTTACATATCAGTAATTCACCTATGCATACAGCCGATCCCAAACTTTCCTTGTATTCGGGTGATTAGTTTTGTAGCAATAGCACACTAAATAACGCAACCCATAAGTTTAACATCACACAACACAAATGCTCAAAATCTGTCAAAATTGGGTATGCCCACTCAAACAGCAATAACTGAAACTTTTCATGAGACATCGTGTAAAATAAATTACCTTGCCAACAACAGTGGACACACCCAATTTTCACACTTTTTGTGTAGCCACGCTTTTGCGATTTTCAAATTTTGGGGTGGTATTGTTTGTTGAGCTATTGTATCCAAATTAATCGCACGAATGCCATACCATTTACGATGTAGGTACACACATACATGAATTAGACATCTCCAAAATTTGAAATGATTTCAAATGGCCGTTCTTTTATGCGCAGATAAAATGCACGTGTGTAGTTTCTTTTGCCGGTTAGTGTTGCGTTGAAGAACACAGTGGTGTCAATAAATATAACTCTAAGACTCAATTCCACAAAATGTCTTTAAACATTAGTTTTGAGTGGCTTGCCAAAATGCATTGAAGCCTGTTATGTGGATAGGAATCACACTGTGTGTGGAAGGGGGCTGGGGGTGAAACGGTTATGCAATGAGGAATAAGGAAGGTAGTGGTAAACGTTTGGTGTGTGTTTTCAAATACATGATAACTTGGATTGTCATGCAGACTTTTGTATAATTATGGAAGCAGGACAATTGTCTTCTTTACTAGAGCATTAGTGGGAATAATTACGATGATAATCATCATCATCATTATCAACAAAAACAACGACTACAGATATGGACATGAAGAAAATAAAACCTCAGTCACTCCTCACATTGCAGGCTCCCTTGTCCTGGTTTTCCAAATCGTTCACACAGATATGACCAGCATTGATGCTGCTGCCCCAAAACGAGTTACAGTTGCTGTTTGAGAGGGCTGTGATCTCCACCTTTTGCAAAATTGTGGATATTTGTCCATCTGCAAACATTACGTTATTAATTCTAAATATATCATTTTCCCATCATGTGAACATTGCCTATAAATAAAATACTTGAGAATGAAATATTGTAAGAATACTGTCCCCCTCTCCATCACCAGCCCGTTTCTCCCCCCCCCCCCCCCTCTCTCTCTCTCTCTCTCTCTCTCCCTCTCTCTCTCTCTTTCTATCTCAATCATTTTTATGCAATCGAAAAAGGTTTTAGACTGCATGCATTACTGTGTTATTGAATTGTGAATAAGCAATGTTTAGAGTACATTCATTTTAACATCCATGTATTAAGCTTAACTACACAAACTTCATGATTATGTTTTTTTTTAAAAGATATCAATATGAAAAGAAACGTAAGCAAAGCAATGATCATTCATAACTTTACGTCAGTGTTGTTGCTATGTAGGGTCATCATTGTACGTCATTATTTTGTTTGTTTACGTGTGACTCTCTTTACCAGTGTGTGTCATTCCTGAAGAAGAGAGGACACCCTCTAGAAAGCTTGTATTAAAATAAAACCACCACGGATTTGTTGGAGGTTTTTTTTCATTTTGTGTTATATACAGTTATATATATATATATGTCAAAGACATAGGGATAAAAAACGTTATAAACAAATTTATGCATACATATATACATATACTTGGATACTCTTTCAGTTGCCGGCCCTCTCTGGTCGTGTCGCTTATGTTTGTATATTTTTAATTTTGGAACATTGTTATGTTTACACTTTTACTTAAGATTTTTTATCATTTCTATTTTACTTGAGTGCTGGTTTATTTTTTTGGAGCCTTTTACCAATATACAGGAAGACACCTTCCCTTTGTGGAACAATCTTCTTGTTGAGGTGAGAGTGGTTCCACCTTGGTAGGCTAATACAGACATTGGACAGAAAAGTGTTTTCCAAAGCAAATTATTCTGCATTTCAAATGCACCAACTTTTCAGTCCTTCAGATTAGGGAGCTCAGCTATTCACTGATATTTCTCTTTCTTACTATTTTTATCCTCAATTTAGATATCATCTCAGTAGTTGGCCCTATCTAGTCATGTCCATTAGGGGGGGGGTTCAATTAAAATTTCAGAGCATTATTATTTTCGTTATTTTACATAATTATTTGTTTTTATTTCTGGTTTAACTTAGTGCTGGTTTGCTTTTATTGTGGATTTTATTGTTTCTTCTCTAACAAACTGTCATATGGCCTCAGTTCCTCGCTAGAGAGAAGAGCCATCACCATAGACTAAAACATAAACACATGTTTACCCAAAGGCGCTTTGGACATATTGTCCATGCACTGGTATCTAAGGTCAAGTGATCACAGTGCTGCGAATACTTTGGACATTCTACAAGAAAGCACAGTTCAGTTGGTCTTCCTCCCACTTATGTCTCCGATTTAACCCCTTGCAAATGCATCTTATTAACTTTTGCAATGCGCTAGTTACAGGGGACTCATTTCCAGAAGGTTGAAAATGCTCGAGGGTTCGCCAAGGGCTCTATTTTGACATGCCTCAGTCGGCCTGGCCTGGCACAATAACCGTTTGCTTTTAAAGGATGACCAAGTGTATGTGTGCTTAGGAAGGATACCTCGAAAATGTAGACTGGCCAGAGGAAGTGTAGACTGGCCAGAGGAAGTGTACACCCTCTTCGTTATCCACATCCAGAAACTTATCGATAGCCCCTCGTATTAAACGATTTGGCGTCCCTGTTAGATTAGAACCCCAATCAAGTGTACAAAACAGGCTTCATGACGTTTAAGAAAACAACTTTTTATCATGAGCAGGGGTAGGCTGTCTTCCCTGTTAAAGGGTAAGCGTTGTACATTAAATACCCCCTCGTGTTTATGTCTCTCAAAGTCTGGTAAGGTTGATCCTAACCCTATCCATACCCCCTCGTGTTTATGTCTCTCAAAGTCTGGTAAGGTTGATCCTAACCCTATCCATACCCCCTCGTGTTTATGTCTCTCAAAGTCTGGTAAGGTTGATCCTAACCCTATCCATACCCCCTCGTGTTTATGTCTCTCAAAGTCTGGTAAGGTTGATCCTAACCCTATCCATACCCCCTCGTGTTTATGTCTCTCAAAGTCTGGTAAGGTTGATCCTAACCCTATCCCTTTCCCCAGAACGGCAGAATAACGCTTCGTACTGAAATGCGAACATTTGATGGGAGGTGCCTAAACAACAGCCTGGCCAAACATTTGAAATTGTTGGGTGTTTTTAAAAAAAATTCATTTAACGTCCTCCGGTCTGGAACAGACACATATGGGACATTAATGGAAATCAAGATGGTGGGAACAATTCTGAAGGCAATGCCCGGAGGCAGCGCCACACCAGGAAAGTCCCGAGTTTTGTTTAACAAAACAGATTATAGTGCATAAATATGAACCCATAAATTTAACAGTTTAATTTATCTCATATGTTGGAGAGTGCCCTTTACTCAAATGGCTTTTATCATTGGTTGACATTAGCCTGTAGTAGGGGCCAACAGTAACATGAGAGCTGTACAATAGATGGTTTTCTACAGTAATGGCAAATCACGGTACAGTTTTAGTCTCTTGTGGAAGACTCTGACTCTCGAACCAGGGGGGCCCTTGCACCGGCTCTGGTGCTGCAGCCAAAGGGATGGGGCTGGCCTTTTGGAGGACCTTCCCTCAACGCCAGCTGTGTGTGTCCTCAAATCCCTTTTGGCCGAGAGAGTGGGGATGTACCCTGGGCAAGGCATCTCCACTATAAACACATTTTATCTCCCAGGCCGTCAGAATAGTATCTACCCCCCAACTGCTATCTGGCAGTCATTGTCGGAAACGACAGACTAGCATACATAATGTTGGAGAACAACCGTTTATTGTACCCTGGGATTGCAGTTGGGATGCAACTAACAGTTGTTCTACAGTCGTGTACTTCTCAGCTGCGTTAGGTTAAAACCGAGTGCCCCATTGTCGTTAGTCAACACCGTTTACGGTTTTATTTTAGCACACTCTGCCTTGGCTTAAGGCTGTGTCAGATCAGTTGACATAAGCTAGAACACCAAGGCTACATCAAAATGTTGTTATGTTCTGCATGGTTATGCGGGGATTGTCTTTAGCCATGGCAAGCTCCTAGCATAACATCATCAATCCAAAATCCTCCAAAGTCGGAGTGTGGCTGCCCACGTGGCGGGGTAATCAAAAACGGTCACACACGTAATGTTCTCATCCCTAGTTGGGGCATTTGTACCATAGTGTTCAATTGCTTCGGCTGTTGGGATGATCCCTGGAGTCTTTAAGCCAGGGAACAACAACAACAACAACAACAACACAACAACAACATTTTAGCACACGATCAAAGCTCCACATCTAAAACAGTAGGTATTGTTGGTCAGTCATTGCTTTCTTCACCATACAAACGTATTGCAAGTGAGTTTTGGCACGCAACAAAATAGCGAGACGGAGAGAGAGAGTGAGACCGCGGCCGGGAAAGCAAATAAAAGTCAAAACCGTTAAAAGTGGTAAAATCAGTTAAAGTCTACACAATTTAAGCACGAGGGAGGTAAACGAGCTCATTGTTAAAGTTCGCTTTGGCGCGGTTCGAGTCGAAAGGTTTTCCCTGAGGGTGCCAGAATGATCAATTTAACCTCTCGACTGCCAGAGAAAATCAAAGAAAAAATAACTGGGCAAATCATGCCATGAAAAAGACAACTGATCGAGCCAATCTGACAAAATGGTCTAGGGGCATAACTCTCTTGACTGTGTTAGAGCAAGAGCCAGCACATCAGGGTTATTCCTCTTCATCTGATGACATCATCAGTGATGTCATCAGGTCAGTACGTGATACGTTGGTGGCAGTCAAGGGGTTAATTAATGAGCGTGGGCCCCAAAGAGAAGAAGAAGAACATGTAAAAGGATTTCGTGAAAAACAAAACAAAGGAGATTAACCCCTTGACTGCCACCAACGTATTACGTACTGACCTGATGGCATCACTGATGACGCCATCAGATGAAGAGGAGTAACCCTGATATGCTGGCTTTAACACTGTCATTAGAGTTATATCCCTAGACCATTTTGCCAGATTGGCTTTATCAGTTGTCTTTTTCATGGCA
>CM065711.1:6748397-6755897 GCA_017654935.2 Phymorhynchus buccinoides | reverse complement strand
AGAATCATTCAAAATGTGGTGTGGGTGTGTAAAAAGAAGAGTAGAAGACATTGCAGTACAAATTATGCCACGTGGGATTTCAATGTCGCCGAGTGGCAGACATGTCTCCGAGTTAAGGGTGTACACCCCATTAAGGGTGTACACCCTACTAATTAAGGGTGTACATCCCGGTAAAGGAGGGGGTCTAATACTAAACGTAAAAGACATCCTAGCACAAAATGTGCCACGTGGGGCTTAAATGTCGCCGAGTGGCAGACATGTCTCAGTGTTAAGGGTGTGTACCCCACCAATTAAGGGTGTGCATTCCGGAAAACGATTTGCACCCAGTCAAGGGTGTGTAGGTGCATCACCCAAAGGTCACAAGGAGGACGGGGATCTAAGATGTGAGGGGGAAGGGAGGTACAGGGCGGGGCATGTACAGGGCGTAACCGGCAAAGAACATATCTGCCGCTCGGCGATGCCCTTGTATTAAGCTATGTTTATGTGCTGTATTTCAGTTTAACAAATACAGCACAGACTTGCATTCTTTATCCACACTGAATTAGGCGTCTTATTACCAAATAGCTTTTTAACCAATATCGTCAAATCAAGGACAGAAAGGACACAGAGACTGCTCCAAAGAGAGACAGAGAGAGGGCGGAGAGAAAGGGTGAAAGGAACAGAGAAACAGAGACAGACAAACAGATAGACAGACCGGGGGAGACAGGTGGATACAGGGACACAGACGCAAAGACGGAGACAGAGAGACTGAAACAAGCAGAGGCTCAGACATATAGAAACACTGGAGTAAGAATGGTTCTCAAAAACAGAAAGAGATAGAAATGACTCACCCAAGATGCCAAGAAGACTCAGTATTAGCAGCATGGTTCTTCTTCTTTTTGCTTCGAAGATGCAGCCAGTAGTCAGCAGTCAGCAGGTTGATGTGCCCAGTGTGTGTTGTCCATTATACTTATAGTGTGGCTGCATCTCCATCACCTGTCACTTCCCTCCTTCATCAACAACAACAACAGCAGCAACATGACACTTGAAGGACACTCATCTAAGAAGTGACTGCACTTGACGTCATTCTTCGCATACACCAAGTACGCTTACTATTAAATTCGGTTTGTTATAAACGTCAGATGGCCATTTTCGCATGTATTCTTTGAGTGGGAGCCTTTAAAGGGGCACCCTGACGGATGAGTTTTAGCAAAACAAGGTGGACCCTGACGGATGAGTTTTAGCAAAACATCACGTCGAGATCACCAGAAAGACAGCCTTTTCAAGGATCG
The DNA here is from genome assembly GCA_017654935.2 of Phymorhynchus buccinoides. NCBI lineage: Eukaryota > Metazoa > Mollusca > Gastropoda > Neogastropoda > Raphitomidae > Phymorhynchus > Phymorhynchus buccinoides. The sequence goes on along the minus strand of CM065711.1, from coordinate 6,754,626 downwards.
AAACACTCACTTTGCTCTGGTTTCCTATAAATTAAACCGTCAAAACGGCGATTCATCCTTGGCGGAGATGCCGGAGAGAGTAGCCATTTTGGATGGGGTGGGTGGAGTTCACTCATTGTGGTTGAAGAGTTTTCTTTCTTTGTAGTGCAGTAAAAAAATAAAAAAGGAGCTATTTCCTTTGTTGTGAGCAAAAGTCCTTTAGATAAACTGTATACAATTAAAGAACAAGAAAAAGAAAAAAGGCTTGTATTGCGAACATTTCGTGCAGCCATTTGAAAAGAGACGGCACACGCCTTCTCTTTGGGTGAAAAAAATTGACTTCCAGCACCTCCGCCAAGGAGGAATCGCCGATTTGACGGTTTGATTTCTAGGAAACCAGAGCAAAGTGAGTGTTGCAATCTCTGTAAAGGGTGTTGTCCTGGTGATCTCGACGTGTTTCTGACAAAAGCTCACCCGTCAGGGTGCACAGAGTAGCATTCGGTAGAGGTGGGGGGCAGGACGGGGGTGAAAATACGATTGTGTATTTCATGAAATAAGCAATTTCACGGATTGGGCGTACCATATACACCACGTATGTTTACTGTTAATTTCGTTTGGGGTTGGGTTTTTTTGTTTGTGGCTCAAGCCACAAACCTATAACTCACTTTGTCGGTCGGTCTGTCGGTCTGTCGGTCGGTCCAAAATTGTCGCACATTTTGACAAAATTGTCGCACTTCAAATCGAGGCTGCACTTCAAATTGAGGCCGCTCTTTAAAATGATGTATTTTAAAAGCGTACAAAATAATAAACATACGTAATACAGACACTACAACAGACACGACGAGTATGCGGTGCTTCTTTTGATGAGTATAAGTAGGATACATAGTTTTAAATGTTTTCCAAAAGATATAAAAAGTTACGAAATGGTGCAGAGATAACATTCTGGTTTACAGATTAAAATTATTGAAAAGCCAGGGGAGGTGACTCATGGTTGGAGTGGTAAAAATAGACCGCGTGCCACAAACTATTGCGATTTCGCGCTTGTTTTTTTAATAAACATCAGTTGGTTATTTCCACAGGCATTCAAAGTGTGGATAAGAAGGAGAGAAAAAATGAAATGGTTGCACCACCAAGCTTATTTATTGAGTTGTAAACAATGCACGATCTACCTCTCTAAATTGGAAGCTTACTGTAGATGTTTTGCTTTGTGTGTTAGTAGGGGAAGACGGGGTAAAAAGCGCATGGGCGGGTAAGAAGCCCACCCCAATTATCTCATGAAATAAAAGAAACTTTCAGTCAAATTTGCCCATGAGACGAATGCTAGACATTAACGCTCGTCTCATGGGCAAAATGAGACTGAAATTTGCTTCATTTCATGAGATAATTGGGGTGGGCTTCTTACCCGCCCATGCGCTTTTTACCCCGTCTTCCCCTATAATTGTTTTCTTTCATTCATTCATAGACATCGTCACAATCGTGTCGTATTGTGGTCAGGGACGGTATTCATGTCGAGATAGCATGAGACTTAGCATGATGCTAACTTAGAAGCTCTTCCAAAAGTCCTATTAAATCCTATAGGACATTGGAAGAGCTTCTAAGTTAGCATCATGCTAAGTCTCATGCTATCTCAACGTGAATACCGTCCCTGGCCAGTGTGATGTACTGGCCCTTCAGACAAAGCTGTTAAACGTTCACTAATGTATAGCTATATTACTGTACTCGCTTCTTTCTTTTTTTTAAAGGTGGACCCTGACGGATTAGTTTTTGCAAGAAACACGTCGAGGACACCAGAAAGACGGCCTTTTCAAGGATCGGAACACTCACTTTGCTCTGGTTTCCTAGAAATCAAACCGTGAAAACGGAGATGCCGGAGAGAGTGGCCATTTTGGATGGGGTGGGTGGATGTCACTCATTGTGGTTGAAGCGTTTTCTTTTTTTGTAGTGCAGTAAAAAAAAAAAAGGATCTGTTTCCTTTGTTGTGAGCCAAACTCCTTTAGATAATCTGTATAAAATTTAGAAGAAAAAAAAAGAAAAAAGACATAGCGAAAATTCCGTGCAAACAATTTGGTCTAAACGCAGGCAGCCATTTGAAAAGAGACGGCACACGTCTTCTCTTTGGGTGAAAGAATTTGACTTCCAGCACCTCCGCCAAGGAGGAATCGCCGATTTGACGGTTTGATTTCTAGGAAACCAGAGCAAAGTGAGTGTTGCAATCTCTGTAAAGGGTGTTTTCCTGGTGATCTCAACGTGTTTCTTACAAAAAACCTCATCCCCTTTAAACGTTCACCAATGTACAGCTATAGTACTGTACTCGTTTGTGGGGGGGGGGTTTACAATCGTGATCTAAACCAATTATACATATGTGATTGTGTATGTGAAAAACCTACATAAGTCGCTCAGAATGTTTTTAGCAAAAACCAGAAATTGTCAACAACCCACAAAATATTGATTTTCTATTTAGGGCATATTTATGTCTATTTTTATGTTTTCTACCAGTATCCACAACATGAAAGATAATTTTGAATTATTTCTTCTATTTTTTAAAGTGTTTTCTAAATCAAGTCAATAGAAAAAAAGAGGCAAAATTGTATCTTCTATGCCCAATTTCTGCAAATGATCTATTTCGAATGCCAAACCTTAAATAATTATAAAATAAAAACTAGACAAGATAACTCAATTCGGATTTCTGTGTATTAACAAGGAATCTTTGTTCCGCCGTGGAAAGTTAAAATCTCAATTTATGCCAAAATTCCATTATGTCTGGTTTTCTCTTGCAGTGTCACAATTATGTGTCCATGCCCATGTTCGTGATGAAGTTTGTTTCCTTAGAACAATGGAAAACAATGGGTCATTGAGGCGCATTGCACATTAGGTATTAGGTACTTTATAGTCACAGAGGCGTCTCTGTGAAATTCGGGTTGCTCCCACCTGGAGAGCGCGTCGCAGCCAGAGGCGCGCCACACATTTTTTTTTGATTTTTTTTTTTTGCATGCGATTTTTGTCACTGATGAGGGAGGGGGGTGGGTAAATTTTGACCAAATGACAACTTTTTCGTTGCCACTGGGTTTAACGTATGCTAAGTGCATGGGCACACGGGACCTCGGTTTATCGTCTCATCCGAAAGACTCCACGTTCAGACCGTTAAGGCCTAGTGCAGAATGAGAGGAAAAAATCCCCTGTACCCAGGTTCGAACTCGGGTTTACTTGACACGAAGCGAACGCGGTACCACTGTGCCACTCTACACCCTGATGGTTAGTTCACACTCAATCACATAATTATAATGTGTGTCAACGAGCTTGTTTACTTCACTCTTTGTCTCTGTGTCTCCGTTTTATTTATACGTTTCCCTCCGTCTCTGTCTATGTCGTTTATCCACCGTTGTGTCTGTATCTCTGTTTCTCTGTTTCTCTGTTTCTCTGTCTGTCTGTCTGTTTCTCTGTCTGTCTGTCTGTCTGTCTGTCTGTCTGTTTCTCACTCTGTCTGTCTGTCTGTCTGTCTGTCTGTCTGTCTGTCTGTCTCTCTCTCTCTCTCTCTCTCTCTCTCTCTCTCTCTCTCTCTCTCTCTCTCTCTCTCGTTCTTTCTTTGTTCTTTTATTGTGAGTGGGTGGAAGGGAGAAATCTGAATTTCGAAAATATACACACACACACACACACACACACACACATACACACTCACGCACGCACGCACGCACGCACGCACGCACGCACGCACGCACGCACGCACGCACGCACGCACACACACACACACACAAACGCACGCACATAGTCACGCGTGCGCCCAGAGAGAGAGAGAGAGAGAGAGAGAGAGAGAGAGAGAGAGAGAGAGAGAGAGAGAGAGAGAGAGAGAGAGAGAGAGAGAGAGAGAGAGACAGACAGACAGACAGACAGACAGACAGACAGACAGACAGACATAGAGACAGACAGGCAGAGACAGAGACACAAAAAGATATCAATCGTGAGATTGTTTCAGGTGTTTTCTGACTTTGAATGCTCTCTTAACCGACCTGACCGCTTAACCCTTTCCAGAAACAGAAGATAGAATAAGATTAAGGAGACTTACGTGGGGATGTACCCTTGGCAAGGCATCTACGAACACATTTTTGCCCAGCCTGCCAGAGTAGTAGCTGTTCCCCCTTTGCTATCTGGCAGTCATTGTCGGAAACGAGGGACAGGCGTTCATGCAGGTATAATTACCTTACTTTCTTTGTTTGTTTCTTTGTTGTTGTTTATCAAATAAAACAAGCGCGGAATCGCAATAGTTTGTGGCACGCGGTCTATTTTTACCACTCCAATCATGAGTCACCTCCCCAGGCTTTTCAATAATTTTAATCTGTAAACCAGGGCCTGTATTCACGTTGAGATAGCATGAGACTTAGCATCATGCTAACTTAGAAGTTCTTCCAAAAGTCCTATTAAATCCTATAGGACATTGGAAGAGCTTCTAAGTTAGCATCATGCTAAGTCTCATGCTATCTCAACGTGAATACAGGCCCTGAATGTTATCTCTGCACCATTTCGTAACTTTTTATATCTTTTGGAAAACATTTAAAGCTATTTATCCTACTTATACTCATCGAAAGAAGCACCGCATACTCGTCGTGTCTGTTGCAGTCTCAGGATTACGTATGTTTATTATTTTGTACGCTTTTAAAATACATCATTTTAAAGAGCAGCCTCAATTTGAAGTGCAGCCTCGATTTGAAAGAAGGAAAAAAACAAATATTTGGCACGTGGCGGTACCATAGCCGTTGAGGTTTAACCGAGGCGTGGTTACCGCTACACCTATCTATATTGTTAAAAACTCGGGACTTTACTTGTGTTGCACTGCCTCCGGGCATTGCAGCCAGTATTGTTCCCAACATCTTTGTATTTACAAATGTCCCATATGTGTCTGTGACCGAGAGGACGTAAAACATCATTTTCATCATCAGCCTCGATTTGAAGTGCGACAATTTTGTAGCCTCGATTTGAAGTGCGACAATTTTGGACCGACCGACCGACCGACAGACCAACCGACCGACCGACAAAGTGAGTTATAGGTTTGTGGCTTGAGCCACAAACAAAAACAAGGATTATTGCAACAAAAACGCAATCAACACAAAAATGTCTGAGGTTTTAGAGACTGAAGACCGAAGACTGACGAACTTTATTACGTGAGGTTTCTTCAGAGAAACAAATGAAGAACAAAGGATGAACATCAGAGAATAGGAATCAGCGAAAGTAAACATTATCAGTATTATTATTATTATGTATTTTATAGTCACAGAGGCGTCTCTGTGAAGTTTGGGTTGCTCCCACCTGGAGAGCGCGTCGCAGCCAGAGGCTCGCCACCTAATTGGGTTTTTTTTAATTTTGCGTGCGATTTTTGTGTGACTGATGAGGAAGGAAAGGAGGGTGGGTGGGTAAATTTTGACCAAATGACAACTTTTCCGTTGCCACTGGGTTTAACGTATGCTAAGTGCATGGGCACACGGGACCTCGGTTTATCGTCTCATCCGAAAGACTCCACGTTCAGACCGCAAGGCCTTGTGTAAAGTGAGAGGAAAAATCCCCTGTACCCAGGTTCGAACCCCCGATCGGGGTTTACTTGACACGAGGCGAACGCGCTACCACTGTGCCACTCTAAAGATGCAATAAGAAGTGAACAATGACGAAGGAAGTTGTGGAGTTTAACTCATTCGCATCGCAACGATTTTTTATTATTCAAATAACTCACAAACCACCCCAGCCATACACACAAACAAAACAGACATAAACAAAAGGAGAAATGAAAGAAGATTACGGGTTTTTACTTCCGGTTTAGACATAGGGAAGCGGTAGATCAGACTTTTTTGTTTGTGGCTCAAGCCACAAACCTATAACTCACTTTGTCGGTCGGTCGGTCGGTCGGTCTGTTGGTCCAAAATTGTCGCACATTTTGACAAAATTGTCGCACTTCAAATCGAGGCTATACTTCAAATTGAGGCCGCTCTTTAAAATGATGTATTTTAAAAGCGTACAAAATAATAAACATACGTAATACAGACACTACAACAGACACGACGAGTATGCGGTGCTTCTTTTGATGAGTATAAGTAGGATACATAGTTTTAAATGTTTTCCAAAAGATATAAAAAGTTACGAAATGGTGCAGAGATAACATTCTGGTTTACGGATTAAAATTATTGAAAAGCCAGGGGAGGTCACTCATGATTGGAGTGGTAAAAATAGACCGCGTGCCACAAACTATTGCGAATTCGCGCTTGTTTTT
>CM065711.1:6733397-6740897 GCA_017654935.2 Phymorhynchus buccinoides | reverse complement strand
CTTATGGTGTATGGGAGTGATCTTGCCTAATTCAATCGATCAAACAGGGGAAGTTACTCTACCATCAGGTAGATCCCCAGCCCTCGCACCGTGTGTTTGAGTAGACATACAGCACTTAGAACACCGTGCGTCGTTCTAAACTTGATGTCATTTATATTCTTACGTCTCATTTTGCAAGTCCTATCAGTTTGTGATCACTGGACACCCGTCATTTTTTGTAAAAACAAAATGTTTGCAAATCGTTCACTCGCGGTTTCAATTTTCGACGCCATTATTGCTATGGTATTTGACCGAGTAAGTCGAGGTAAGACAACTCTAATTTTCACGAGCAGCTCTCCCCTAGTATTTTATTTTCTCCGAAAATCGTCTATTCTCCGCCAAACAGCGCATTTCCGCCAAAATGATATTGCATTTCCGCCAAAATGATATTGCTTTTCCGCCGAAAAATGGTCTGTCCGCCGAAAAAAACCTAAAAAGAAATTGCAACTAAATGTAGCCATTCTAATGCTGTTTTAGGGCTTTAATTACCAAAAGGAAGCTTCAACAGTACCCCCTGGACCCCTACTAAGGGCCTTCTGCGGCCCCTAGACCGCTGTTTTTCAGCTTTTTGTATATAGGGGAAGACGGGGTAAAAGGCGCATGGGCGGGTAAGAAGCCCACCCCAATTATCTCATGAAATGAAGCAAATTTCAGTCTCATTTTGCCCATGAGACGAGCGTTAATGTCTAGCATTCGTCTCATGGGCAAATGTGACTGAAATTTTCTTTATTTCATGAGATAATTGGGGTGGGCTTCTTACCCGCCCATGCGCTTTTTACCCCGTATTCCCCTACTTTTCCAATTCCCATGTTTGGTTCTATCTAGTAAGTATGTTTCGTGATTCTGCTGAACAACAAAAACAGTTTTTACAATTCATTTGATGGAAGAAATATATTTAAAATACAATGTAGAAGACACAGCCAAAATAGTTTAAAGGATTGCTGGATTTTTTTTTTTTAAATCTAAGATTTCTAGATGGACAACCCTAACAGCCCTAAAGTACAACCTTTAGCCCTAACCCTAAGCAGCGCTGATGGGATACGAGAATCTGCTACTGTCTGCTAATAGACTAGAAAACGCGCGCTCATATGGGCCATCAAAAACGCGCCTACATGGGCTATAAAACGTGCTCATATGGGCCATCAAAAACGCGCCTACATGGGCTATAAAACGCGCTCATATGGGCCATCAAAAACACGCCTATGTGGGCTATAAAACGCGCTCATATGGGCCATCAAAAGCGCGCCTATATGGGCTATAAAACGCGCTCATATGGGCCATCACAAACGCGCCTATATGGGTTATAAAACGCGCTCATATGGGCCATCAAAAACGCGCCTACATGGGCTATAAAACGCGCTCATATGGGCCATCACAAACGCGCCTATATGGGTTCTAAAACGCGCTCATATGGGCCATCCAAAACGCGCCTACATGGGCTATAAAACGCGTTCATATGGGCCATCACAAACGCGCCTATATGGGCTATAAAACGCGCTCATATGGGCCATCACAAACGCGCCTATATGGGCTATAAAACGCGCTCATATGGGCCATCACAAACGCGCCTATATGGGCTATAAAACGCGCTCATATGGGCCATCACAAACGCGCCTATATGGGCTATAAAACACGCTCATATGGGCCATCATATGGGCTATAAAACGCGCTCATATGGGCCATCACAAACGCGCCTATATGGGCTATAAAACACGCTCATATGGGCCATCATATGGGCTATAAAACGCGCTCATATGGGCCATCACAAACGCGCCTACATGGGCTATAAAACGTGCTCATATGGGCCATCACAAACGCGCCTACATGGGCTATAAAACGCGCTCATATGGGCGCGCTCATATGTGACCCAGCACCACGAAAGGGACATTAAGTCGCTAGACTAGTTTCTCACAACACGCTTGCAAAGTCAAAAATCTCATTTTTGTCAATTTTGAGTTATGGATATTTTTGTGCTCTCTAACATCTTATCTCTCATATTTATAAAGGACAATCTTAAATATGGTCTCTAAATGGTCTTATAAGTGTTTGAAATGAGTAGGTCAATGCATTTTCTTCAGCTAGGCTAGACTTTAGACAGTGTTTTCTCAAAATGGCAGGCACTCAGCCTACTAACTTTAAATGCTCATTACTCTTGAACGGAAAGAGATACAGGAATGGTTCTTGTATCATTAGAAAGAGAATTGCCTGAGTGTATCATTTTTCTCAGAATATTCGGTAAAGGTCAAGATGTGCCACCCCCCATGCATTTCTCGGTTAATTGTATTTTTCCGTTTTTGCCTTTCTTACCATACATAAAGCTGTATTTTAGGAACATTTTTAGCTAATAACCTTTTTGGAATATTAACCCTAACCCTAACCCTACCCCTAAACCTAACCCTACCCCCCACTATGTACTGCAGTACACCGCGATTTGTCACAGTTGTGGTTCGTTGCGTTTTCCCGTCTTATAGGGTGGGGGGTAGGGTTAGGGTTAGGGGTAGGGTTAGGGTTAGGGCTAGGGTTAGAATTCCAAAAAGGTTATTAGCTAAAAATGTTCCTAAAATACAGCTTTATGTATGGTAAGAAAGGCAATAACGGAAAAATACAATTAACCGAGATAGGTAGGGGGGGTTCAATTTAGCACTTAAGGTCCCTTTCGTGGTGCTGGGTCACATTATGGGCTATGCGCTGTTTTGGGGAATCTCCGTGTCCGTCTTACGTTGCAGGCTCCCACGCCCGCGTCATTGACGCAGATATGACCGTTGTTGATGTTGCCAGACCAGGTGGAGTTACAGGCACTGCTCGTCAGAGCCGTGATGGACACCTTCTGCAAAGCGTTGGGTAGCGGTCCCCCTACAACACGGTACGTTTCAAGATTCTTTAACCCTGTCACCGTCAATGTCGCATTTGTACACAGCAATGATTTAACACACCCGTGTCACTAAAAAAACACCTTGAAATCAGGGTCTGTTATTCAAACGATATTGAGTTCCTTAATTTGGGTAGTAAGGATTGACCCTAATTCTAAATGTGTCACAGAGAAATGCCACACTATTGCAGACGCAAGTGTTTTCTGCAGCCGAGAAAGTTTAATGGAAATGTTTGGTTTCCCCCATGGGGATACCGGGGGGTCTCTTGTGCAAATAGTTCCCCCATCTTCTGGAAGTTCTGTGCTTGTAACTTCCTCTAATCCTGTCACACTCCTTGACTCTGCCTTTTTCCCTTTGCTTACTGTCATCTGCTATCTTTCTATCTTACCGGTCCATTCTCCTGCCCTTTTTTTGTCTCTATGAATTCTTACCGAAGATTTCCTCCAGCCGAAGTCGGACATGCTGGGCCTGAACTATTTCTTAGTTAGGCGCATAACGGCAGCATGACGCATCTACGCTCATATGACAGGCTGAAAGATGACTGGCGTTGAAAGGGTTTTATTCAGCCAATGCATCCGAATACAAAGGAAATCGTTTCTTGTTTTTGCACAAGACGCAATCCAACAACGACGAAAGCGTCCTACAAGATTGCCTCTCTCTGCTACAAATCTGTCGAGTCTTCCTGTCCTGAATACCTCACTGATCTGCTACATCTCTACACACCGTCTCGAGCTCTGCGTTCCTCTGTCATCTGACACCCGTCTCTATTGTATCCCCACTGTCCGCACTAAAACCTATGGTTAACGCTCTTTCTCCTATCAAGCTCCTGTTTCTTGGAATCAGTTGCCGCGCTCTCTCAGATACTCATCCTCTCTGCCCACATTCAAACGCCATCTCAAAACTCATCTGTTTCCTAAATAACTACTAATCCCTTCCTTCATGACTTGGTGTGTGAATGTCTGAGAGTGAACGTCTGTGCTTGGTGTGCGCATATAATTATTTGTGTGTGGGGGTGTCTGCGTGTGTGGGTGTGTGGTGTGCGTGCGCTTGCACGCACGCGTGTGTAATTCTATGTCTGTCTGTTTGTCTGACCGTCTTTGGGTGTTTGTGTAATTTTTATTTCCCATTCTTTATGCTATATGTTAAATATTATTATATGTGGTGTTACATGTGTATATTATATTTTTATATTGTAAACGCCTAGGGCATTAAATTGATTAGGCGTCCTAAATGTTCTAATAATAATACTACTACTACTACTACTAATAATAATAATAATATAAGAGGAAACAAAAACGGTAACTGCTTGTTGTAATATCCAAAATATTTGTGTCACTTTCTTAGCACTGTACCTCCCCCCCCCCACCCACCCCCGCACACACACACCACACGCACGCACGCACGCACGCACACACACACACCACACACACACACACACACACACACACACACACACACGCGCGCGCGCGCGCGCGCGCGCGCGCGCACACACCTTCCACTCACAACAAAAGTTAATTTATGCATTGTAAATTGTGATACATTCAGTTCATTTCTCATTCACTCATAAGAAGTAATTCTTACTCAAATGGTGGGTTTTTTTTAATCTAAAACAAGTGTCATTTTGTGGCCATCAAAGCAGCTGACATTTTCTTAAAGACCCACCACGTCACGTGTCAAAATCACGCTATCCCCACGGGGAGGTCAAAGCTTCAAGGTATTTTATTTCCAACAAATCCCCTTGGGGGTAGGCTACATGGAAAAACAAAAACAAATATAAACAATGAAAAAAGAAAAAGTAAAAAAGACTAGAATACTAGCGAAAACTGACCCAGTCGCGACACACGCTTGCACCCCTAACCTTAACACTAAACCTAATCTTAACCCAAACCCTAATTTCGCCCAAATTCAAACTTCTGCAAGCTTTTGACCTCAAGTATGCACCCACGTTGTTATCTAAAAGAGTTCTTGAGTTATAACGTTCACAGACATATAGACATACAGACAGACAAACAGACTGATATTTGATCAAAGAAACCACAAACACCACTAACTGTGTAAAATAAAAGTAAAAGATTGTGCTGGTTTACCTCCTATCCCAATGGGGGACAGACAGTGCACGAGCAAGCACATAGAGAGCTCTCTCATTTCAGGCCACACTTGTACAGTGCATGGAGGGTTGGTAGTGTTTTGTGGTATAGTTTGTTCATAACAAACAGACTGATAGACAGACAAACCCTGGACATTTTTATCAAAATATACTGAAAACCACATGTACGACCATTTAACGCCAAAATACGCATTTTGAGCAACCCTAACCCTAATCTTGACCCAGACCCTAACCATTAATCCCATTTTACCCAATTTTGAACTCGTCCACGTTTTTGGCCCCTAGTACCACACGTAGGCTAAAGTTTGATGCTAATTAACCCTTTCACCGCCAAAGTCGCATTTTAGCACCACAGTGATTTAACACCTATGCACTAAAAGGCATATCATTGGGATCTATTATCCAAAGACCCTATTGTCTTAGTTTTGGGAAGTAAGTATAGACCACTTACTTCTATATCTGTCACCGAAGAATCCCCAATACTGCAGATGGATTTTGTTCTCTACCCAGGTAAAATTAATGGCCCTTTTTTGGCTGAAATATGGCTGGCGGTGAGTCTCTCATTAAACGGATATATAGTTCGTTGCTTGTGCCACAAACAAAAATACAGACAGAAAAAAATGTTGGGCATAAACTAATAGGCTATTAATAAACATACGTAATACAGACACTACAACAGACACGACGAGTATGCGGTACTTTTTTTTGATAATTATAAATATGATAAATAGTTTAAAATGTTTTCCAAAAGATCTAAGAAGTTATGAATTGGTGCGGCGATAAAATTCTGGTTCACAGATTAAAATTATTGAAAAGCCAGGGGAAGCTACTGTTTGCATGTAATGATTGGAATGCTAAAAATAGACCGCCGGGCTGCAGTTGAAAGACTTTCTGTAAAGTCTTCAGTAAGCAAAGAATCTTCCGAATTTTTGTAAATTACACATTATTTCATCTACTAAACACTAAAGACAGATTATTTCATATACTAAACACTAAAGACTGACGTAATCGCGACCTACGCCTGCACTCTCACCCTAAGCCCTAACCCTAACCCTAACCCTAATCTCAACCCAAACCCAATAAACTGCTAACCCGATTTTGCCCAAATTCGAACTTCTCCAAGCTTTTGACCACTAGTATCCACCTGTACATTTTCATGTTGATATATCCAAGCGTTCTCGAGTTATCGCTGTCACAGACAGACAGACAGACAGACAGGCAGACAAACAGACAAACCTTAGATTTTTTCGTTGAAACACACTGATAACTGTATGTGAGGCCATTTTACACCGAAATATGCATTTTGAGCAAATTTGATCACGGACGGACGGACGGACAAAGTGAAAACAATACCAGTCTCGCTTCGCGACTGGTAAACAAACAATAAACGGACAAACAAACCTTCGACAACAACAACAACAACGACATACAAAAACAAAAACAAACAAACGGAGGAGAAGAAAAAACCCACAGAAAATATAGATCAATATCCAAAAAGAAATCGTTTACATAGAGTTGGGGAGAACCCAAACAACAAAGAAGGCAAATACTGACATCCGTATAGTCTTCCCCATCCGGACAGGATGCAGGTTTCTCCAGCAAAGTCCCCGTCAGTGGAGTTGGCGAAGTGGTAGCGCTGGATCTTGGAAGTGTAATTCAGGGGGGTGCTCAGTTTAAGGAGAGCGATGTCGTTGGGGAAAGATCCTGGCCCTACGCCGTAGTCTTCGTGCTGGCGCAGACAGAAGCGTAGACAAAAACGACAACATTATATGTGTGTGCATGCATATAAGACTGTGCAGTTATTATTATTGTCATTTTTTCTGCTTTTCACTGTTTTAATTGTAGCATTGAATTGAACTCAGTAATGTCCATTTTCCTCAAGTTCAAGCCGTCTCGTTTCAAACGTTGATGCAAATGTTAATATGTACTCAGGTTCTTTTTCGCGTCCTCGTTTTTTCTGATATTTTATGATTCCTACTCACACTTCATTTTGTATTTAAATCTCTCGCCAACACTTTTGGCTCTCATTATTTTCACATTGAAAACGGAGTTAGTCTCCGCAACGTCTGTGCTTTTTTCAAATAAAAGGGACAGTAACCTACCGTTTTGAACTTTGTGTTTTTTGGACAACATTATAGTTTGCTGTCTCTCTCTATCTCTCTCTCTCTCTCTCTCTCTCTCTCTCTCTCTCTCTCTCTCTCTCTCTCTCTCTCTCTCTCTCTCTCTCTCTCTCTCTCTCTCGCTCTCTCTCTCTCTCTCTCTCTCTCTCTCTCTCTCTTAGGCATCGCATAGCATCTTTATCCTTGTTAAATAAAGTTGTTTAAGGCCATTCTGTTCATCATACGAACATTGAGAGAGAGAGAGAGAGAGAGAGAGAGAGAGAGAGAGAGAGAGAGAGAGAGAGAGAGAGAGAGAGAGAGAGAGAGAGAGAGAGAGAGAACACTGAACACTGAACAACTTTACTTAACAAGGATAAAGATTTTA
>CM065711.1:6720897-6730897 GCA_017654935.2 Phymorhynchus buccinoides | reverse complement strand
ACTAACTTCACAGGGAGAGCTATTACTTACCATGATGATTTCAGACACATTTTTGGCAGGGGTGTTGTCTTAATATTGTGTATATTTTTGCTTGGTGGTGATTGTTGTAGATCTTTACTAACTTCACAGGGAGAGCTATTACTTACCATGATGATTTCAGACACATTTTTGGCAGGGGTGTTGTTAATATTGTGTATTGTTTTGTTTGGTGGTGATTGTTGTAGATCTTTACTAACTTCACAGGGAGAGCTATAACTTCCCATGATGATTTCAGACACATTTTTGGTAGGGGTGTTGTTCTTAATATTGTGTATATTTTTGCTTGGTGGTGATTGTTGTTGATCTTTACTAACTTCACAGGGAGAGCTATTACTTACCATGATGATTTCAGACACATTTTTGGTACAGGTGTTGTCTTAATATTGTGTATATTTTTGCTTGGTGGTGATTGTTGTAGATCTTTACTAACTTCCCAGGGAGAGCTATTACTTACCATGATGATTTCAGACACAGTTTTGGTAGGGGTGTTGTTAATATTGTGTATATTTTTGCTTGGTGGTGATTGTTGTTGATCTTTACTAACTTCACAGGGAGAGCTATTACTCACCATGATGATTTCAGACACAGTTTTGGTACAGGTGTTGTTAATATTGTGTATATTTTTGCTTGGTGGTGATTGTTGTTGATCTTTACTAACTTCACAGGGAGAGCTATTACTTACCATGATGATTTCAGACACAGTTTTGGTACAGGTGTTGTTAATATTGTGTATATTTTGCTTGGTGGTGATTGTTGTTGATCTTTACTAACTTCACAGGGAGAGCTATTACTTACCATGATGATTTCAGACACAGTTTTGGTACAGGTGTTGTTAATATTGTGTATATTTTTGCTTGGTGGTGATTGTTGTTGATCTTTACTAACTTCACAGGGAGAGCTATTACTTACCATGATGATTTCAGACACAGTTTTGGTACAGGTGTTGTTAATATTGTGTATATTTTGCTTGGTGGTGATTGTTGTTGATCTTTACTAACTTCACAGGGAGAGCTATTACTTACCATGATGATTTCAGACACAGTTTTGGTACAGGTGTTGTTAATATTGTATATATTTTTGCGGGTTCCGTTGTCGGTCGTTTTTGTGATGCTTTATTTGTTTGTTTGTTGTTGTTTGTTGTTGTTTTTTGGCAGGGGTGTTGTCTTAATATTGTGCATATTTTTGCTTGGTGGTGATTGTTGTAGATCTTTACTAACTTCACAGGGAGAGCTATTACTTACCATGATGATTTCAGACACATTTTTGGCAGGGGTGTTGTCTTAATATTGTGTATTGTTTTGTTTGGTGGTGATTGTTGTAGATCTTTACTAACTTCACAGGGAGAGCTATAACTTACCATGATGATTTCAGACACATTTTTGGCAGGGGTGTTGTCTTAATATTGTGTATATTTTTGCTTGGTGGTGATTGTTGTTGATCTTTACTAACTTCACAGGGAGAGCTATAACTTCCCATGATGATTTCAGACACATTTTTGGTAGGGGTGTTGTTAATATTTGGTATATTTCTGTTTGGTTGTTGTTGTTGTTGTTGTTGTTGTTGTTGTTGTTGTTGATCTTTACTAGCTTCCCAGGGAGAGCTATTACTTACCATGATGATTTCAGACACATTTTTGTTAGGGGTGTTGTTAATATTTTGGTATATTTCTGTTTGGTTGTTGTTGTTGTTGTTGTTGTTGTTGTTGTTGTTGTTGATCTTTACTAACTTCCCAGGGAGAGCTATTACTTACCATGATGATTTCAGACACATTTTTGGCAGGGGTGTTGTTAATATTTGGTATATTTTTGCTTGGTTGTTGTTGTTGTTGTTGTTGTTGTTGTTGTTGTTGATCTTTACTAACTTCCCAGGGAAAGCTATTACTTACCATGATGATTTCAGACACATTTTTGGTAGGGGTGTTGTTAATATTTGGTATATTTCTGTTTGGTTGTTGTTGTTGTTGTTGTTGTTGTTGTTGATCTTTACTAGCTTCCCAGGGAGAGCTATTACTTACCATGATGATTTCAGACACATTTTTGTTAGTGGTGTTGTTAATATTTGGTATATTTCTGTTTGGTTGTTGTTGTTGTTGTTGTTGTTGTTGTTGTTGTTGTTGTTGTTGATCTTTACTAACTTCCCAGGGAGAGCTATTACTTACCATGATGATTTCAGACACATTTTTGGCAGGGGTGTTGTTATTATTTGGTATATTTTTGTTTGGTTGTTGTTGTTGTTGTTGTTGTTGTTGTTGTTGTTGTTGATCTTTACTAACTTCCCAGGGAGAGCTATAACTTACCATGATGATTTCAGACACATTTTTGGTAGGGGTGTTGTTAATATTTGGTATATTTTTTTGGTTGTTGTTGTTGTTGTTCTTGTTGTTGTTGTTGTTGTTGATCTTTACTAACTTCCCAGGGAAAGCTATTACTTACCATGATGATTTCAGACACATTTTTGGTAGGGGTGTTGTTATTATTTGGTATATTTTTGTTTGGTTGTTGTTCTTATTCTTGTTGTTGTTGTTCTTTACTAACTTCCCAGGGAGAGCTATAACTTACCATGATGATTTCAGACACATTCTCAGTAGGGGTGTTGTTATTATTTGGTATATTTTTGTGTGGTTGTTGTTGTTCTTGTTGTTGTTGTTCTTGTTGTTCTTGTTGATCTTTACTAACTTCCCAGGGAGAGCTATAACTTACCATGATAATTTCAGACACACTGTGTTCCACCTGTCCGCTATCGGTGTTTTGTAAATGATGGAGTCCACACAACACTTGGTAAGAACCGGCAGACCTAAAACCAGAACATAGTTGTGCACTGAGATTATTACGATGGCTTAGAATTAAAACGGACTATCTTTAGGCAGTCCATTGACTTATTATGGAAGTTATTGCGAAAACTAAGAACTTATATTAACCCTTTCACCGCCAAAGTCGCATTTTAGCACCACAGTGATTATAATACATATGTCACTAAAAGGCATCAAATTGGGGTCTATTATCCAAAGACCCTATTGTCTTAGTTTTGGGAAGTAAGGATAAACCCTATTTTATATATGTCACAGAAGAATCCCCAATACTGCAGACGGATTTTGTTCTGTACCCAGGTAAATCTAATGGATATTTTTGGCTGAAATATGGCTGGCGGTGAAAGGGTTAAAAAGTCTTGCAAATAATACAAAATGGGGATTATGCTTTTTATATTTCTGCAGTCTTTTTTATACAAGTTATTACTTTTCCCAATAAGTTCAATGATACGTCAAGGGACTATCTAAAGATAGTCTGTTGTGACTCCAAGCCATCGAAATTTAATAATATTCCCGAGATGCCACCAAAACGCATCAACTTTCAATCTAAAAACATGTCTGTACTGCAAAGGATATCATCAAAGACACTGAAAAGAAAAGACTAACATCCGGTCCCTTTTCCCTATATGAGTAGTGAGGACAGAAACACTGGTTATGTCCCTTTTAAACGTGACACATTTACACGTCGATAGGCCAGTTGAATTATCCGTTCAAATTCCAGTCTGAGTTTTTGGATAGCCGCCACTGTGAATGGTGTAACTACCCCACTAACGATAACTCTATCAGCCCGGCTCGCCGTACCTCTTAAGTAGTCCATCTTACCCTTTTAGAATCTTTGATATCATTAAACATTTCATTTTCTGGTCATGAAACCAGTATTTCTGCGCTGCAGTTGAGTTGCTTAAAGGAACACGTGAAGATCACCAGAAAGACAGCCTTTTCAAGGATCGGAACACTCACTTTGCTCTGGTTTCCTAGAAATCAAACCGTCAAAACGGCGATTCCTCCTTGGCAGAGATGCCGGAGAGAGAAGCCATTTTGGATGGGGTGGGTGGAGGACACTCATTGTGGTTGAAGCTATTTATTTTTTGTAGTGCATTGGAACAAAAATCAAATTGGAGCTATTTCCTTTCTTGTGAACGAAACTCCTTTATGTAAACTGTATAACATTAAACAAAAAAAGTAAAAATAAAAAGGCTTGCATTGTGAATTTTTCGTGCAAACGATTTGGTCTAAACTCAGGCGGCTATTAGAAAAGAGTAGGCACACGCCTTCTCTTTCATTGAAAGATTTGACTTCCAGCACCTCCGCCAAGGAGGAATCGCCGATTGGACGGTTTGATTTCTAGGAAACCAAAGCAAAGTGAGTGTTGCGATCTCTGTAAAGGGTGTTTACCTGGTGATCTCGACGTGTTTCGAGCAAAACCTCATCCGTCAGGGTGCCCATTTAAACACAGGCCACTTACGTGGTTAAGCCAAGGTACTAAGTTTGTCTGCAAGCAAAGAAATCGACCAAAGTTCAAAATCAGGACAAATCAACAACAACTAAATCGTGCAACTTGACTTTGAGTTTTGAAGCACATTCACTTTTTTTAATCAGATACAAAGTGCATGTGCATGATAACATTTAACACATACATGAAAATGATTTTTGAAGAGCATTGTCAACTAAAAGAAAATACATTTTGAAATTGTTTTGAAGGATACATTTCTCTTCTCTTTGTCTTTGGTAATTGTAATAGAAATGTAGCGTATTCTGTATGTAGGGGAAGACGGGGTAAAAAGCGCATGGGCGGGTAAGAAGCCCACCCCAATTATCTCATGAAATAAAGAAAATTTCAGTCAAATTTGCCCATGAGACGAATGCTAGACATTAACGCTCGTCTCATGGGCAAAATGAGACTGAAATTTGCTTCATTTCATGAGATAATTGGCGTGGGCTTCTTACCCGCCCATGCGCTTTTTACCCCGTCTTCCCCTAATGATAATATGTTGTAGTGGTTGTCCACTTAACTCTTTTAATGTACACGTTTATCCACTTGCACACACACATACACCCATTTACACGTGCACACGCACGCGCGCGCGCGCGCACACACACGCACGCACGCACGCACGCACGCACACACGCAGGCACGCACACACGTACACTCACTCTCTCTCTCTCTCTCTCTCTCTCTCTCTCTCTCTCTCTCTCTCTCTCTCTCATCTTCTCTCTCTTTCTCTCTCTCTCTCACACACACACACACACACACACACACACACACAAAAACACGCACACTCACTCTCTCACTCTCTCTCTCTCTCTCTCTCTCTCTCTCTCTCTCTCTCCTCTCTCTCTCTCTCTCTCTCTCTCACACACACACACACACACACACACACACACACACACACACACACACACACACGCACACACTCTCTCTCTCTCTCACACACACACACACACACACACACACACACACACACACACACACACACACACACACACGCGCGCGCGCGCGCGCGCGCGCGCGCGCGCGCGCACACTCACTCTCTCTCTCTCTCTCTCTCTCTCTCTCTCTCTCTCTCTCACACACACACCACACACACACACACACACACACACACACACACACGCACACTCATTCTCTCTCTCTCTCTCTCTCTCTCTCTCTCTCTCTCACACACACACACACACACACACACACACACACACACACACACACACACACGCACACTCACTCTCTCTCTCTCTCTCTCTTCTCTCTCTCTCTCTCTCTCTCTCTCTCTCTCACACACACACACACACACACACACACACACACACACACACACACACACACACACACACACACACACACACACACACACACACACACACACACACACACACACACACACACACACACACACACACACACACACACACACACACACACACACACACACACACACGCGCACACACACACACACACACACACACACACACACACACACACACACACACACACAAGAAGATTATGTTTGGAATGTAATGAAATCGAAGATGAAATTCATTTCTTAGATAATTGCATCAAATATGACGATATAAGAAAGCACTTTTTAAAACATGTTGAAGACAAATACAAAATACAAAACGCGCTACCAACCAATTTAATATCAAATGACAATGTTATCAGCGAGGTTGCGAAATATGTATATGAGTGTCAGCAGTTACTAAAGTAGAACGGGGGAAAAGTACAAACAAGAACAGAATGTTTGATGAAAAAGTTCATATTACAAATGCTTTGTTTCTTACATTTAGTGTTTCGTTGTTTGTTTTATTTTATTATTTTATTTTAAGTGTCATATAAAACCTGTTACGGTTTTCAAAGACAATAAATATCTGAATCTGAATCTGAATCTGAATCACACACTCACACCAGCTTCACACAATATGAATGTGTCAGTACACCAAACACTCGGTCACACATAAACCCAGACATTTTTGTATCAAACAACAACACTTAAGGCTACACGGACAATAGGATGAACGAGAGCGGGAACAAAAGCCTACCTAAAGAAAAAGGAAAAAATAAAAATAATAAAAAACGGAAAAAAGGGAGATAAAAAGAAACGAACAGGTTAAAAATGAAGGCGGGAGTGGTGGTGGTGGGTTGCATGATGAGCGAGCAAGATAGCGGAGAGCGGATGAATGATTGTGAGTGGTGTGAGAGCTACCTATTTGTTTTAATGTAAATTTATGTTTCATATGTTATTTATTTAATATTTGTATTTTGATATATTATCTCATCTTATTTTACACGGTAGTGGAAGACACGTTTCCATGTGCGTTGTACAATGCCAATGGACAATAAAGAAACTTATGACTTATGATTTTTAAAAAGCACATGCAGATGACTATGCTATGACTATTTTATTAAGCTTCAAACCAACAGAGACGTGGGGTGGGTTGTTTGCATATATGTTAAGCCCAATCCGTGAAATTGCCCATTTCATGAAATGGCCACAACTACTTGCCCAGTTCGTGAAATAACCCATTTAAAACCTGCCATTTAGAAAAGCAATATGCATACAAAATGGGTTTTGTTCATTAACATACAGAGATCAAGAATTCGTTCAAACAAATGAAAAACAATAGCTAAAGATGAGTTTAAACTTCTTCCATTCAGACTTTATTTGATAAAACGTTTGATACAACATGTGGCTCAGGCATGCCCCAGAATAGCATTTGGTAGAGTTGGGGGGCAAGATGGGTGGTGAAAATACGATGTAGAAAAGTGTGCTACTGTTGAATCAACCTTAGCCCTTTCACCGCCAAAATCGCATTTTAGCACCACAGTGACTTAACACCTATGTCACTAAAAGGCATCAAATTGGGTCTATTATGCAAAGACCCTATTGTCTTAGTTTAGGGAAGTAAGGATAGACCTTATTTTATATGTCACAGAAGAATCCCCAATATGGATTTTGTTCCCAATATGGATTTTGTTCTCTACCCAGGTAAATTTAATGGAAATATTTGGCTGAAATATGGCTGGCGGTGAAAGGGTTCATCAATAACCTGTGTGAATGGAAATTGAAGAAAAATGTGATATACATTGTCCATTTAATGAAATGGGCAAAACAAAACAATTTACCCATTTCATGAAATGGGCAATTTCATGGATTGGGCGTAACATATACATACCCGTTGTCAACACAGTGAGCCGCAGTAGCAATGTAGTCGTTGTCGTAGATGACAGAGCCACAGATATGGCTCCAAGAACCTCCGCTTGTTTTCCTCAAGGAGCAGATGTAAGGATGATCACCGTAGGAGGCGTCAGACCCTCCGACAATGTGAGGGTTGATTTCAGCCCTGGCCAGTGCCACTGCACGGAAAGACAGAGAATGTCAATATTCATGAGTACGAACATTTCTTTGAGGGTAAAATGGATTGGATTTTGATTGATTTAATTTAAAGTCTGTTCACAACAATGATGATATTAGACTAAATAAAATAAATAAATAAAAAAGAAAATACATAACAAAAGCAACAACAAATCAATAAATTAAAATGAGTGTGTATGTGTGTGTGTGTGTGTGTGTGTGTGTGTGTGTGTGTGTGTGTGTGTGTGTGTGTGTGTGTGTGCGTGTGCGTGCGTGTGTGTGTGCGTGTGTGTGTGTGTATGTGTGTGTGTGTGTGTGTGTGTGTGCGTGTGCGTGTGTGCGTGTGCGTGTGCGTGTGCGTGCGTGTGTGTGTGCGTGCGTGTGCGCGAGTGCTTATGAACAACAATATGAAACCGTAAACTAATGAATCAATTACAACAATAACATGGATAAATCTTGTATTAAAGCCTCTTTGAACCATGCCCTTTCACGGACATAGTACATGCACGTGCAACATAGAAAACACATTTAATTTTTTTATATAAATCAAATCAAGTACGTGAAAGATTATCAGAGACAGAGAGAGAGGGGGGGGGGCAGAGGGAAAAGAGAGCGAGAGACAGAGAGAGAGAGAGAAATAGATAAGAGGGAAAAAACGAGAGAGAGAGAGAGAGAGAGAGAGAGAGAGAGAGAGAGAGAGAGAGAGAGAGAGAGAGAGAGAGAGAGAGAGAGAGAGAGAGAGAGAGAGAGAGAGACATAGAGAGAGAGAGAGAGAGAGACAGAGAGAGAGAGAGAGAGAGAGACAGAGGAGAGAGAGAGAGAGAGAGAGAGAGAGAGAGAGAGAGAGAGAGAAGAGAGAGAGAGAGAGAGAGAGAGAGAGAGAGAGAGAGAGAGAGAGAGAGAGAGAGAGAGAGAGAGAGAGAGGAGAGAGAGGGAGAGAGAGAGAGAGAGATGGACAGAGGAGAGAAACACAGAGAGAGACAGAGAGAGACAGAGAGAAGAGAGACAGAGAGAGAGAGAGAGAGAGAGAGAGAGAGAGAGAGAGAGAGAGAGAGAGAGAGAGAGAGAGAGAGAGAGAGAGAGAGAGAGAGAGAGAGAAGAGAGAGAGAGAGAGAGAGAGAGAGAGAGAGAGAGAGAGAGAGAGACAGAGATGGACAAAAAATAGAAGCTGAGGTAATTGATTGAGAGAGAGTGAGAGAGAGAGAGAGAGGAGAGAGAGAGAGAGAGAGAGAGAGAGAGAGAGAGAGAGAGAGAGAGAGAGAGAGAGAGAGAGAGAGAGAGAGATGGACAAAAAATAGAAGCTGAGGTAATTGATTGAAGAGAGTGAGTGAGAGAGAGAGAGAGTGAGAGAGAGAGAGAGAGAGAGAGAGAGAGAGAGAGAGAGAGAGAGAGAGAGAGAGAGAGACAGAGAAGGAGAGAGAGAGAGAGAGAGAGAGAGAGAGAGAGAGAGAGAGAGAGAGAGAGAGAGAGAGAGAGAGAGAGAGAGAGAGAGAGAGAGAGGAGAGAGAGAGAGAGAGAGAGAGAGAGAGAGAGAGAGAGAGAGAGAGAGAGAGAGACTAGAATGACGAAAAGTAGAAGCTGAGGTAATTGATTGAAATTGATGTAAAGATGGCTGATGGAAGGGAGATTCCTGTCATGTTTGTCTTACAATTAAAGACAAAAAAAGCCCTCTAGTTATTATTATTATTATTATTATTATTAGGTACTTTGTAGTCAGAGGCGTCTCTGTATGATTCGGGTTGCTCCCACCTGGAGAGCGTGTCGCAGCCATAGACGCGCTAATATTTATTATTTTACATGCGATCTTTGTGTGACTGATGAAGAAGGAAGAGGGGGGGTGTATGTGTACATTTTTGACCAAATGACAACTTTTTGATTGCCACTGGGTTTAACCTGTGCTAAGTGCATGAGCACAGGGGACCTCGGTTTATTGTCCCAACCGAAGAGACTCCACGTTCAGACCGCAAGGCCTAGTGCAGAGTGAGAGGAAAAATCCCCTGTAGCCAGGTTCAAACTCGGGTTTACTTGACACGAGGCGAACGCGATACCTCTGTGCCACTCTAGGTTACCGGCATCTAGCAATGAAAGTATTTTCAGCCATCTGGTGTGCGTATTTCGTTTAACGTCTATCCATCATTTGTGACCTTAGACGGAAAGCCATTTTAGCTTGACATGATTTTAGCCATCTGGGACGGTATTCATGTCGAGATAGCATGAGACTTAGCATGATGCTAACTTAGAAGCTCTTCCAAAAGTCCTATTAAATCCTATAGGACATTGGAAGAGCTTCTAAGTTAGCATCATGCTA
>CM065711.1:6698397-6715897 GCA_017654935.2 Phymorhynchus buccinoides | reverse complement strand
GTAGGCTGCATGGTATATTCGACTGTAGGCTGCATGGTATATTCGACTGTAGGCTGCATTGTATATTCGACTGTAGGCTGCATGGTATATTCGACTGTAGGCTGCATTGTATATTCGACTGTAGGCTGCAATGGTATATTCGACTGTAGGCTGCATGGTATATTCGACTGTAGGCTGCATGGTATATTCGACTGTAGGCTGCATTGTAGATTCGACTGTAGGCTGCATTGTATATTCGACTGTAGGCTGCATTGTAGATTCGACTGTAGGTTGCAGGCTGCATGGTATATTCGACTGTAGACTGCATGGTATATTCGACTGTAGGCTGCATGGTATATTCGACTGTAGGCTGCATGGTATATTCGACTGTAGGCTGCATGGTATATTCGACTGTAGGCTGCATGGTATATTCGACTGTAGGCTGCATGGTATATTCGACTGTAGGCTGCATGGTATATTCGACTGTAGGCTGCATGGTATATTCGACTGTAGGCTGCATTGTAGATTCGACTGTAGGCTGCATGGTATATTCGACTGTAGGCTGCATGGTATATTCGATTGTAGGCTGCATGGTATATTCGACTGTAGGCTGCATGGTATATTCGACTGAATTCCGCCCTCTTGTTATATGTTTTGGTTGTCACTCAAAATAATAATAATAATAATAATAATAATAATAATAATAATAATGATAATAATAATAATAATAATAATAATAATAATAATAATAATAATAATAATAATAATAATAATAGTAATAGTAATAGTAATAATAATAGTAATAATAGTACATTTATATAGCGCTTTAACCTCAAATGAGTCCAATGTGTGTCAAATAATAATATTAATAATAATAATAATAATAATAATAATAATAATAATAATTATAATAATAATAATAATAATAATAATAGTAATAATAGTACATTTATATAGCGCTTCAACCTCAAATGAGCCCAATGTGTGTCAAATAATAATAATAATAATAATAGCAATAATAGTACATTTATATAGCGCTTCAACCTCAAATGAGCCCAATGTGTGTCAAGATGTCACTTTGCTCCAATCCTTCTCTCTTTCTCTGTCGATGTCTCAAGGGCGACAATTCGGCAAATCGGCAACCTGTTTCATGATCAGACTCTTTTACTCGGTAAGGAGCTGGGGTTACCTTGCATGACATCCTCTTTTAATCGTGAAAATGACAGTACGCGAAGAACACGTGTCACTGAAGCCAAGTTATAGCCTTATTATTATTTGTAATGCTCTTTTTATGATACTTACTCATTGTTTTTTTACTAAACTAGGAAGCAAATTATAGTTTTCTTAGTTTTAATACCACTTGATTACTTATTGAAAATGCGATTGCCGAAATGAGGTTTAGGGGGGGGGGGGGGGGGGTACCCTTGCGGCAAGGGTAATAACTCTAAGACCAACCCAAATGTTTTGCTGTTAACATGCATAAATGGATTCTGGAACACATTTGAAAACGTAGTCTGGTTTAGCCGGTGGGGGGGGGGGGGGGGGGGGGGGGGGGGGGGGTTTATTGATAGGAGAGTGGGGAGAGTGGCAAAATGCGCTTGTTGGGGGGGAGGTGGGATCTGATTTTGTCAGAGCTTGGTGAATGAATTGTAACTCTTCTAAGCTAGCGCAATGCGTTTTTATGGTGTGTGTGTTTCCCCCTTGCGTACCAAGTATTGTTTTCAAGGGCTCAGTCAGTAGCCATACTTTTCAAGTGTGTATGCTTCGCTTTAATCGAAATAACAATAACATTTTGTTTTAAATGGTTTTTTTTAAAGGTGGTCCCTGACGGATGAGTTTTTGCAAGAAACACGTCGAGATCACCAGGAAAACACCCTTTACAGAGATTGCAACACTCACTTTGCTCTGGTTTCCTAGAAATCAAACCGTCAAATCGGCGATTCCTCCTTGGCGGAGGTGCTGGAAGTCAAATTATTTCACCCAAAGAGAAGGCGTGTGTCGTCTCTTTTCTAATGGCCACCAAATCGTGTGCACGAAATTTCTGCAATACAATCCTTTTTATTGGGTTTTTGTGGGGGGTTTTCATACAGTTTATCTAAAGGTGTTTCGCTCACAACAAAGGAAATAGCTCCAATTGGTGTGTTTTTTACTGCACTACAACAACAAAAAGCTTCAACCACAATGAGTGACCTCCACCCACCCCATCCAAAATGGCTACTCTCTCCAGCATCTCCGCCAAGGAGGAATCGCCGTTTTGACAGTTTAATTTCTAGGAAATCAGAGCAAAGTGAGTGTTCCGATCCTTGAAAAGGCTGTCTTTCTGGTGATCTCGAAATGTTTCTTGCAAAACCTCATCTCTCAGGATCCAGCTTTCAGCTCTAAAAAAAAAACACCAGACCAGCACGTGGCATGCAGGAGGGTGCTTGGTGGGGCGATTTGTAACCGCCTTTGAAGGAGAGTGGGGGAACGTAGTCGGCACATGTATTGGCCCGTGGACCTGGAAGAGGTTGTTTGTTTTCTTTGATCTGCGAACGCAAAATGTGATGGCTATGGATTCTTAAAGGTGGACCCTGACGGATGAGGTTTTTTTGCAAGAAACACGCTTGAGAGAGAGAGAGAGAGAGAGAGAGAGAGAGAGAGAGAGAGAGAGGAGCGAGAGAGAGAGAGAGAGGAGAGAGAGAGAGAGAGAGAGAGAGAGAGAGAGAGAGAGAGAGAGAGAGAGAGAGAGAGAGAAAAGAGTGTGCAAGATGGAGAAATAAATAAATAAAGATAATGAAGAAAAAAAAAGATTCGCCACTTTCGGAAGAGAGTGCTGATTTTGTTTTAATAAGAAAGGAAGAACAAAAAAGGGAAAAAAGATCTCCCAGCACGCACGCATGCATGCACACACACACACACACACACACACACACACACCACACACATCACACACACACACACACACACACAAACGCGCGCGCGCGCATGTGCAGAGGTACAAATATCACCTAACACGCACGCACGCACGCACGCACGCACGCACGCACTGCACGCACACGCACACACGCACACACGTCAACACACAACACACACACACACACAGTAGACTCCCAAGTGCCCATAGGCTACCACAGGTGATATGGGCATTCCTATGGGCATCTATATGTGTGTATGCATCTGTGTTCATGAATATGTTTGTGTCTGAGGGGAGCGAGAGAGAGAGAGAGAGAGAGAGAGAGAGAGAGAGAGAGAGAGAGAGAGAGAGAGAGAGAGAGAGGAGAGGGGGGAGGAGAGAGAGAGAGAGATAGAGAAGTCCGAAGTCTGAAGCTTTAATCTTAAGTCTGAAGATGTTATTGATTAGGCCTCTCTGCCCGTATCAATACTTTTTTTTATAAACATCAATAAATGTAAGCATGCACATACATATAATCCATAAAATGAGAGAAAACAATTTCAGAACTACACTAGCGAACAAAAGTTAACGCCCAGAAAGACAATCATCTCCGAAAACTCGTTCTGATTATTGATGTTTTGGAACTCACGAACTCAATAAAACGCACCCAGCTCATAACAAAACTGAATTTATTCTTTTAACTTTAAGTTCATTCAAAAACATCATGAATCAGAACGAGTTCAGTCAACAAAATGCCCCTTTCAACAACTTCCCCCCTCCTCTTGAAAAGTTACACTCAGAATCAATAAGCGACCAAAAGTTAAGGCCTAGAAAGACAATCATCTCCGAAAACTCGTTCTGATTATTGATGTTTTGGAACTCACGAAATCAAATAAAACGCACCCAGCTCATAACAAAGCTGAATTTATTCTTTTAACATTAAGTTCATTCCAAAAAAATCACGAATCAGAACGAGTTTTCGGAGATGATTGTCTTTCTGGGCCTTATCTTTTGGTTGCTAATTAGGTATTGACTCTGCCTTTTCCCTTCGCTTTACTGTCATCTACTATCTTTCTGCCTTACCATCCGTCCATTCTCCTGCCTTTTTTGTTGACTGAACTCGTTCTGATTCATGATTTTTTGGAATGAACTTAAAGACCCCCCACGTCACGTGTCACATTCCCTCTTATGCTAGGAACATTTCTTAAGATTCCTTACTAGCTATAAGAGGGAAAACACGTGAAAATCGTGATTTTGACACGTGACGTGCGGGGTCTTTAATGTTAAAAGAATAAATTCAGTTTTGTTATGAGCTGGGTGCGTCTTATTGAGTTCGTGGGTTTCGGAGATGATTGTCTTTCTGGGCCTTAACTTTTGTTCGCTAGTGTAGCATTTACCCCGAGACAGCGATTGGCTTCTAAGAGCAAGTGCTTTAGATATAAAAAATATTAAAAAAAGAGAAAGAGATAAAGAGATAAGCATGCTTTAATATCAGTAAATAATAAAACCAATTTAAAAGCAAGAGGATGGTCATCGTATTTTTGGGAATTAGTTGCTCTCTAAAAGTTTGATATAAGTCATAAGCCATAAGTTTCTTTATTGTCCATTGGCATTGTGCAACGCACATGGAAACTTGTCTTCCACCGTGTAAAATAAAAACAATATTAAATAAAAGTATGAAACATAAATTTACATTAACAAATATGTAACTCTCACACCACACCCAATCATTCATCCGCTCTCCGCTATCTTGTTCACTCATCATGCAACCCACCACCACTTCCGCCTTCATTTTTAACCCTTTCTTTTCTTTTTTTTCTTCCTTTTCTCTCTTTTTTCCCTCCTTTTTTCTAACCCCCCCCCTTTACATTTTTAAAATTATTTTTAGGTAGGCTTTTTCCCGCACTCTTTCATCCTATTGTCTGTGTGGCTGACTAAGATGGACTATGCAAGACATTTTAAAATAAAATGCAATTCCAATTCTTCTATACCTGGGCAAAACATACAGGCGAGATCATTATGAACGTTTGATCGATGTTTTTTTTTAACCATTTCACTGCTGATGTCGCATTTTTGCATCACAATGATTTAACCCCCATGTCATTAAAAGGCGTCAAATCTGGGTGTGTTATCCAAAGACCCTATTTTCTTAATTTCCTGAGGTAAGGACTGACCTTACATGTCACAGAGGAATCCCCCATGTTGCAGGCAGATTTGCAGGCATGTTGCAGGCAGATTTGTTTTTCTACACAGGTAAGTTGTATGGGAATTTCAGCTGAAAAATGGCTGGCGGTGAAAGGGTTAGAGGAGATACACCCAGTCTAAATCTCGTAAGAAATGAAATAATTTTTAATTAGGTTCACGTATTGTGGTAGGTATAGATAGGGACTGGATTTAAATAGCCTCGGCCTGGCAGGTCAATACAAAATATCCCCTCGTTGTTCCACATATTGACCTTTCTGTCGGGTCAGTTTTCATACGTGTAACTAATGAATAGTATTATAAAGCATCAATATTCAAAGTTTAAAAAAAAAAATTCTTTAAATTTAAATTTGGGAATATCATCCAAAATGTTTTTGAAATTGCTAGTGTTCTGTGCAAACTTAATGATTCCAAAATGGAGCCACTTTGCAAGAGAAAGAAAATGTTCTTTTGTCAGCACGACAGTGCTCAAAGTGTAAATGCATGAGCGCGTGCGATGTGTGTGTGTGTGTGTGTGTGTGTGTGGTGTGTGTGTGTGTGTGTGTGTGTGTGTGTGTGTGTGTGTGTGTGTGTGTGTGTGTGTGTGTGTGTGTGTGTGTGTGTGTGTCTGTCTGTCTGTCTGTCTGTCTGTCTGTGTGTGTGTGTGTGTGTGTGTGCGTTTGTGTGATTGTGTGTGTGTGTGTGTGTGTGTGTTTGTGTGTGTGTGTGTGTCCGTCTGTGTGTGTGTGTGTGTGTGCGCGTGTGTGTTTGTGTGTGTGTGTGTGTGTGTGTGTGTGTGTGTGTGTGTGTGTGTGTGTGTGTGTGTGTGTGTGTGTGTGTGTGTGATGTGTGTATGTATGTGTCTGTGTGTCTGTATGTGTGTGTGTCTGTTCTGTCTGTCTTGTCTGTGTGTGTATGTGTGCGCGCGCGCGCGCGTGTGTGAACGTGTTTGGTGTAGTGTGTGTGTGCATAATCATGGAGTGTATGCGAATGTGCGTGCATTTGTAAAGAGAGAAAGAAACACAAAAGGTTAGATAATAAGTTTTAGTAACATAGAGAGACACACGGTTGAACACACCGCACAAGAAACAACATCCACAACGCAAGACATCACAATACAAGTCAAATGCAGTTTGCAATAATGACCTTTATTGGTTGGTTTTCATCCAATTCCTCAAAATTATTATACCTTCTTCTTTTTTTGGTAAATTGTGATGGTATCCGTTTCCATTCGCGCCATTGTAGTTGAGGCCAAATGCAAGATGGCCGCCTGCAGTTGTTACAGAAGAATGCTTGTGATGTTACACAGTCCGCATAATGAACAGAACAAACAAACACACTAGTAGTACAGTGGTCGCCGCTTTATAAAGCCATTTTGGGACCGACGAGAAATGGCTTTAATAAGCGGCGGATTTAATAACCGGCGGTCCAGGATTACGTCATTTTCGAACACTTTGGGGGGGGGGGGGGGGGGGGGGGGGGGGGCTTCTCTTTTGTTTGCGTCAGCCACACTGAAACCAGTAAAGTGATTTAATTTATTTATTAACTCAACACGTGCGGTTTTTATTGACTGACATTCTTTTCTAAACTCAGTTACTTCGTGATACACGTGAGCGTGCACATAAATATATTTTTTACGCCCAAAAAAAAAAAAAAAAAAAAAAAAAGAACAAAATCGTGAGAGTTTTAGTCACAAACTATGTGATTTATCTGAGAAAATTGGCTTTAATAAGCGGCAGGGTGGTTTTATTAAGCGGTTTCTTTTAATACATAACATATAGTGAAACATCCGGACCGTAAGAAATCGGCTTTAATAAGCGGCTGGCTCTATTAACCGCGGTTTTATAAAGCGGAGACCACTGTACTTCTTTGTGATCGTCACTTTAACAATAAAACCAATATTTGTGACCCCAAAAGGATTCATTATCTTCGTAACCTTCGTGCATTTTCTTGCCCTGTTCTTTTCTGAGCTGTCTCTTTTGGCCAAGGACTCAGTCCAAGAATAATTGTTTTTAGATTAACATTAAAATACGATTCCTTCAGTGTTAAATATGAAAGAAAATAGGCGTCCAGAATATGTTGGATTTCTGTTTAAAATAATAGCCCCCAAAAGACCCATTTTCTTTTCAACCCTTCTAAGTGAGTCTTACCTTTCGCAAGAAAAGGATGTGCAGTCATCCGAGCCTAACTGTCAGCATTCCCCGGTTTCAAAGCTCTTTCCTACAAAGGGTGCATCCCATAAGCGGCGCGTTTTACCTACTCTCTAAAAGCGCGCGTCCAACAAATGAAGCTAGTAAGAGCGCACTGTTTTGTCCAATAAGCGCGCATCTTTGGATCCTAAGAAAGATCGAGGATGTCAAAAAGAGCGCGTTGTAAAATGTGATGTGGAACCCTAACCCTATCCCTAACCCTATCCCTAACCCTATCCCTAACTCTACCCCCAACCCTATCGCTAACGTGGTGATGTGTTGAATCGTGGACATATCGAAAGTTTCTTTCTCCAAAACAGCAAGAAGACTGAAGTTTAGCAAACAGACGAGGGCAAATGGTAAATGTCTGGTGAGAACGATTTCACCTATGCGCGCTTATTAGCACGAAAACCACACATTCACGTGCGCTCTTTTTGGCATGAACACGCGCTCTTATTAGCATGCAACATGCGCTCTTTTAGGCGCGCGCTTATTAGCGGTGCGCTCTTTTCGACTGCCCCGCTTACGAATAGTATTTTCAAAGAGAAAGTAATTAATTTAGCTCACCCTCCGAAGTTACCTGTCATTCTGTTGACTGTGTGTAGAACAATGAAATTGAACACAATCACGATTTACGTTTCTTCTTCTTCTTCTTCTTCTTCTTCTTCGATCGCTCAGACCTGTTTCCTGTCAATTAGGAGCGCAGATGCGTCATGCTGCCGTTATGCGCCTGACTAAGAAATAGTTAGGCCCAGCATGTCCGACTTCGGCCGGAGGAGGACATCTTTTTTTGAAAACGTTTCGTGAAAAAAAAGGCAGGAGAACGGACCGGTCGGTAAGGCAGAAAGATAGTAGATGACAGTAAAGTAAAGGGAAAAGGCAGAGTCAAAGAGAGTGATAGATAAGAGGAAGTTGCAAGCACAGAACTTCCAGAAGGTGGGGGAACTATTTATACAAAAGACCCCCACCCCGGTATCCCCACGGGGGGGTGTATCTGTTTTAATACGTGCACTTCCGGCCAGAAGGACGTAAAAACTTAACATTTCGTTCTCTTATCTGGTTTGTTTTTTCTTAATGAACCTATTTAGAAAGAACTCAGACGACAATACATTCCTTTTCCACATTTTATTTCAGCTGTTCATACATTATTATTATTTTTTGGTTTGATGGTATTTTGGGGGCTGAAAATGGCTGGCGGCGAAAGGATTAAGCTGTTCGTTTCGCGGACGTGTCATTTCCCATCGTTTATTGGCCACCAGTGACGCCTTCCAAAAAGCTCTGGAAGTGGGACACTCTGGTGTAGACACTGGGCATAGATGTCAGGCATCCACTGGCTCCCCAAGAGGTCAGACCAACGATCTTGTTACCGCAACGCATGGGGCCCCCACTGTCCCCCTGCACACAATCATTGTTATCGTGATTTATTTCTTCTTCTTTTTTCTTTTTTGGAACACTAACACATTTTACTGAATCAATCATAACAGAACACAATGATCATAGAACACTAACACACTTTACTGAATCAATCATAACAGAACACAGTGATCATAGAACACTAACACATTTTACTGAATCAATCATAACAGAACACAATGATGATAGAACACTAACACACTTTACTGAATCAATCATAACAGAACACAATGATCATAGAACACTAACACACTTTACTGAATCAATCATAACAGAACACAATGATCATAGAACACTAACACACTTTACTGAATCAATCATAACAGAACACAATGATCATAGAACACTAACACACTTTACTGAATCAATCATAACAGAACACAATGATCATAGAACACTAACACACTTTACTGAATCAATCATAACAGAACACAATGATCATAGAACACTAACACACTTTACTGAATCAATCATAACAGAACACAATGATCATAGAACACTAACACACTTTACTGAATCAATCATAACAGAACACAATGATCATAGAACACTAACACACTTTACTGAATCAATCATAACAGAACACAATGATCATAGAACACTAACACACTTTACTGAATCAATCATAACAGAACACAATGATCATAGAACACTAACACACTTTACTGAATCAATCATAACAGAACACAATGATCATAGAACACTAACACACTTTACTGAATCAATCATAACAGAACACAATGATCATAGAACACTAACACACTTTACTGAATCAATCATAACAGAACACAATGATCATAGAACACTAACACACTTTACTGAATCAATCATAACAGAACACAGTGATGGTAGAACACTAACACACTTTACTGAATCAATCATAACAGAACACAATGATCATAGAACACTAACACATTTTACTGAACCACCAACGTAAACAATATTGTATTAATTATCACTTGTCAATATGACTATCATTGCTTAGAGACAGGGGAGAGAAAAAAGAAGAAAAAACCCAGTTACTCCTTACATTGCAAGATCCAGTGCCCACGTTGGCATCATTGACACAGATGTGGCCGTCGTTGACGTTCCAGCCCCAGCTTTGCCTACAAGCCGTATTGGAGAGGGCCGTGATGTCCACTTTTTGCAGAATGTCCGGCAGACCTTGATCTGCACACATTTAACCCTTTCAACGCACAGCCATTTTTTCAGCCCCAAACTTTCCACTCAACTTACTGGGAAGAGAAAATATTCTGTCTGCAATGTTGGTGATTTCTCTGTGACGTGCATAAAACAGAGCCCATCCTTACCTCCCAACATTAAGAACATAAGGTCATAGAATACCGGACCCTCATGTGATGCCTTTCAGTGACATGAGTGTTCAATCATTGTGGTGCCAAGAGGCGGCAGTGGCGTTGAAAGATCCCCTCATTTCTTACTTCCTTTTTACTTTATTTGCGGGTGTGCTTCCGTAGGGAAGTTTTCGTAGATGTGCTCCCCGTGGGGATACCGGAACCATCACTTGTATGCGACATTGAACAAAGGGTGAATACTCTCTTTCTAATTAACTCCCCTCCACCAAAGTTGATTACGATGCCAATCACCTAGCAGTGCGTGGGTCAGAACCAAAGTATCACTTGTATATTTTGGAAGACCCACTTCGAGAGGGTATTTGGTCAGAGGGTTTTTATCACAAAAAGAGTCCCAGTTGGCACAGCTGTGACAGTTTTAGTAGACTATCAGTCATACTAGAATTTTAATTTACTAAGGTTTGGGTCTTTGTCCAGGAGTTTTTTTTAATGTGTTCGTATCTGGTGCAAGTTTTGTTTGAGCAGGAAGTGCGTTCCAATAGTCAGTTACTCTGTTACTGAAAACAGTAACTTAAACAAAACACTAAACTTTGGGCATAAATTGGTTAATAGGCGTGTGACGACATTTCCCGTTGCTCCAACCCGCTAAAAAAAATCTTCTAAAAAGCATTTCAATGCTACCCATTCCTCAGCCAGAATTTACCATTAATCTTACCTGGGTAGAGAAAAGATTCTGTCTCCAATATTGGGGATTCCTCTTTGACATGCATAGATTAGGGCCTATCCTTACCTCCTACAATGAAGAACATAAGGTCACTGGATACCAGACCCTCATGTGATGCCCTTCAGTGACATGGGAAATTATTGTGGTGCCAAGAGGCGACAGTGGCGATGAAAGGGTTTTAGCATTAATTCATTAAAATTAATGAGGAAAGAAGAATACTTACTTCCGCTTAATCTTCCCCATCCGGATATGACGCAGGTTTGCCAATCAAAATTATCACCAGCACTGGCAAATGTGTAGGCGGCAACTTTGCTACTACTGGTTAAATCCAGAGGCGTTTCCAGCAGCAATACAGCTATGTCGTTGGGGTATGCTCCCGAGCCTTGATTGTAGCTTGGATGCTGAACACATACACATACGAGTATAGAAGTTTATGGAACCTCTCTCTCTCTCTCTGTATGTGTAATATCACGCCTTGCCATGTTTGTATTCTATGTTCGTATATATACCAAGGACAGATTGGAAGACTAGGCGTTGCCTAAAATCTTTATCCTTGAAAAGTAAAGTTCAAGTTTTCTCTCTCTCTCTCTCTCTCTCTCTCTCTCTCTCTCTCTCTCTCTCTCTCTCTCTCTCTCTCTAAAATCTTTATCCTTGTCAAGTAAAGTTTTCCAGTGTCCAGTGTCCAGTGTCTCTCTCTCTTTTGTTTGTATTACACTCCCCTTCATTAGGGGCCATGGCCTAGATTAAATAAAAACTATTTTCATTTCATTTCTCTCTCTCTCTCTCTCTCTCTCTCTCTCTCTCTCTCTCTCTCTCTCTCTCTCTCTCTCGCTCTCTCTCTCATACGTGCTTCAACATATCCATGTGCGTCTGCGCATGGATGCTCTTCTTCTTCTTCCAGTTAATTAATCAGCCAACTTCATCAGGTTGAAGATATTTGCTGATATATTGAAAAAAACTACGAAAAAAAAACGAAGGTCCCCACGCAGCGCCAAGACACAGTAGACAAAAAAAGGAACAGCTAGTAGATAGATAAATAGAAGTAATTAAAGAAATAATAATTTACAACATTATATATTTTAAAAAATGGGTGGGAGTCTGTAGGGTGGGAAGGGGGGGGTAGGGGTGTTCCTAGTCTGATACGCCCAGCATTAGTGGAGCAGC
Source organism: Phymorhynchus buccinoides (assembly GCA_017654935.2). NCBI lineage: Eukaryota > Metazoa > Mollusca > Gastropoda > Neogastropoda > Raphitomidae > Phymorhynchus > Phymorhynchus buccinoides. Next base: position 6,704,065 of record CM065711.1, on the reverse strand, counting down.
CGGACAGGCGCAATGCTTTTTCAGCCCCCCAGCAAGCTGGGGGCCTAGTCCGGCCCCAACCCAGCCTAACCCTGGCCAGACGGGTGCGGGTGTGTGCGTGTATGGTTACACGCGTGCATGCACTCACGAGTATTAACAATTATGCATGTGCGTATGCAAGTTTGCTAATTATCTTTCTTGAATAATTAATTGCAGTCATGATAAAGGCCATTATCTAATAGGACACACCCCCCCCCCCCACCCCACCCCATGTACTGCAGTACACCGCGGCATTTGTCACAGTCGTGGTTCATTTGCGTTTTTTCCGTCTTATAGGCGTTTTCCCGGGGGGGGGGGGGGGGGGGGGGGGGGGGGGTAGGGTTAGGGTTATTATTCCAAAAAGATAATTAGTTGAAAAGGTTCATAAAATACAGCTTTATGTTTGGTAAGAAAGGCAAAAACGGAAAAATGGAATTAACCGAGAAATGCAGGGGGGGTGGCACATCTTTACCTTTACCGCAAGTTTTATAAATCTATATTTCAACCTATCTTTATCATAATATCACCTGCTTTGCTACCTTTATGTTCAACTATGTATGTGTAATATCATGCCTTGCCATGTTTGTTTGTATTCTATGTTCGTATATGTATCAAGGACAGATTGGAAGACTAGGCGTTGCCTAACATCTTTATCCTTGAAAAATAAAGTTCAAGGTTTTCAAGTGTTCAAGTTTCTCTCTCTCTCGTTCTATAGATTTCGCAGTTTGATTTGTGAACGTGGAAACGTCAACTTACTAAACATGGCTGGTAATCAAAAATAGAAAGCAAAACCAGAATCCCATCTTTCTTCATTGTTCTTTTCTTTTTAGCATGGTATGGCTTGTACCCACGTGTCGTCACATCCGGCCACAAGGAGCGTGCCATATTATGGGAGACCGCCATCTTAGTCAGTAACTTTGTTTGAAAAATGCCAGATCGATGCTGTTTACACACAAATCTGACTAAGATAGCGACACTTCCGTTGGAAGGGTCGAGATGCGCACGCAGGTGGGGGGGGGGGGGGGAGCCATTTAACAGATGTGACCTATCTCATATAAAGCTGTTCGCTTCAACGTTTTACTTACTTGACAACCTTGACGGTCTATGCATATTTTGACAAACACATATAAAGGGGCACCCTGACGGATTAATTTTTGTAAGAAACACGTCGAGATCACCAGGAAAACACCCTTTACAGAGATTGCAACACTCACTTTGATCTGGTTTCCTAGAAATCAAACCGTCAAATCGGCGATTCCTCCTTGGCGGAGGTGCTGGAAGTCAAGTTCTTTCACCCAAAGAGAAGTCGTGTGTCTTCTCTTTTCTAATGGCCGCCAAATCATTTGCACGAAATTTTCGCACAACAAGCCTTTTTAATTATTTTAATTTGGGTTTTTTATGCAGTTTATCTAAAGGAGTTTCGCTCACAACAAAGGAAATAGCTCCTTTTTATTCTTTACTGCACTGCAAATAAAGAAAACGCTTCAACCACAATGAGTGACCTCCACCCACCCCATTCAAAATGGCTACTCTCTCCGGCATCTCCGCCAAGGAGGAATCGACGTTTTGACGGTTTAATTTCTAGGAAACCAGATCAAAGTGACTGTTCCGATCCTTGAAAAGGATGTCTTTCTGGTGATCTCGACGTGTTTCTTGCAAAATCTCCACCTTTAATACATTTGGTATTGCTGTACACAGAAAGCCAAAATGAAATGGGCGCGTGTGCGTGCGTGCGTGCGTGTGCCCGCGCGCGCGCGCGCGTGTGTGTGTGTGGTGTGTGAAGCTTTGCCTACAAGACTATAAACGTCAACTCCAAACTATGAATTGTGTGTGCTTCTCCAATTCTTTACTGGCTGATTCACATTTGATGTTGTGCTATGGATCATTTATTGCTTTGTTTCCCCTTGGTCTCTCCCAAATTTACAAATTTGTAAATTTATTGATTGATATTTATTATTATTATTATTATTATTATTATTATTATTATTATTATTGTTATTATTATTATTATTACTTCTATTTTGTTCACACTTAAACTTTTCTTTTGTATTCACAGTTGTTTATATTACTTGGTTTAAATGCAGTCTCCATCTGTTCAATCAATTTTGCAATTATGACGTTCATTTAAGGAGCACGGTATAAGCTTCGAGCTTGTTGTTGCTCTAATGGTCAACCTATGGCGATATTTTTCACGCCAGAGGGCAGTCAATGCACTAGGGGCTTATCACGCGATTTTCTTACTTGGGCGTAGTGAGAGAGAGAGTGATGGTAGGACCACTCACTGTCTCTCTCTCTTTCTTTATCCCCAACTAATAATATAGAGAGGATTAGCCCCACACGAGCCCTCTGGCGTGAGAAAAATCGCACTAAGTCTCTCATTGTCTTTCTGTTTGATCGTTTCCAAATGAATACAGATTTGTTTAAACCAACTCCAAGGGCTACTCACAATAACCACATCGATGACGTCACGAGTCACTTGGTGAGGGTCAGTCTCACTGAGTCGAGAATGGTCTCCACACACCACCTTATAACTGGACCTGAAACCAAATCACGGTATTCCTTGCATTCAAATCGAAACTGCATGCATGTGTTGTTCATGATAATTACTATGATTGTGTTTCGTTGTTGTTGTTTTTTTCTATTTTCTATGCAATTATTACTACATAAAGGTAAAACTGTATGTCTCTTGGTGAGTGTCAGTCTCACTGAGTCGAGAATGGTCTCCACACACCACCTTATAACTGGACCTGAAACCAAATCACAGCAATCGTGATGTAAATTATTCCCCCTATCATATAGATAGGGAAGTCCCGGGGAAGGAGTTTTCCTTCCCCGGGTAGGACAATAAAATATTAATGTTTAGTTAGATATAAATTTTTGTAAATTGCCATAACAATATATATATATATTTTGTAAATATGAAATAAATATATGTACATATTCCCTTTTAATAATAAATAAGGGCCAAATTTGGCTTTTTATGAATAAAACAACTTTTTGAAATTTTAACCTCGTAGCCCTTGAATTTTAATACAACAGGGAGGGTTGTATTATGGCCAGACAAACAACAGAATTTTATTAATCTATTTTACATCACTATAGTCATTTATTAAGTGTCACATGACACAAAATACTATATTTTATAAATTTTAAATCCTTTCAATGTAATAAATAAACTTGCGCTTTTAAGAACTCCCCCTTTATATTATATGTCCCGTCCACGTCCTTGTTTCGTCTTTTGTGTCTTGCGTTTGTTTTATTTTTAGTTCCTCATACTAACCCAATACAAATGTCCCATATGTGCCTTCCCAGGTCGAGAGGACGTAAAGCCCAAAATTTCATTCAATCACAGCAATCCTTGCATTGAAATCGAAACTATGCATGTGTTGTTAACTCTCTCAACTCAACACTAATAGTAGTAGTAATGTTGCTCATCCTCTTTCTTTGAATCACACGCAATCATTGTACGCAAGATGGCGACAACGTTGACTCAACACTAATGGGAGGGGACGGAAGTTCAGTTTAACGTCGCGTATCGGCTTTCGCCATGTACGACGGGCTGAACAAACCAACCATGGTATATACAAAAAAAATATGTTCCTGAATCACTGTCTTAGCCAAAAGGCCGAGAAGCGATCAGAATTCTCGATGACTCAACACTAATGTACGCTATAGCGTACATGTTTCGCGCAAACGTTCAACACTAGGCAGGTTTGCATCATTTAATTTACATACAAAATATTTTTAAAATAATGCTTAACCGCACAGTTTAGAAAATTTGCGGTATTGTTTATAATAATAAAAGCTAGCATATGTCATAATTCCAAAGTGAAATGTTTATTATTAGCAGGTTTAAAAAAAAGCATAACAAAGAAGACGAAGAGAGGGGTAGTGACTCGTGATTTCATTGGTTGAAAACTATTAAGGAACCGTAGAGGAACACTTCTATACCAGTTTGGGTTGCATGGCTTCGCGGAGTTGTGAAGTGTGAATGTTTAAACACTATGTACGCTATAGCGTACATTCGTGTTGAACGGTTGTAAAGGGAAGCAATCGGCCAGTGTTGATAATTACTATGATTGTGTTTCGTTGTTTTTTCTATTTTCTATGCAATTATTACTACATAAAGGTTGTTTTGCCGATTTTCTTTGTAACTTTAAAAGGGTTATCGGGTGCATTGGGTCATACCGCAAAATCAAAATGAAATCACAACATGACAGATTTGCAAGACACAAACAGAGTGAAAGATCATGCAATGATCATTTTTGTTGTTCATTGTGCATGGATACACAGGTAGGAAATTACAACAAAATATTAAAAGTTTAGCACAAGTGCTGTACAACGTAAGCAAATAAGGTGTGTTTGAATCCAAACCGGTTCCCTATTTTCGTTTGTCGGCCGTTTTGAAAAACACGATATTCCAGACAAACTAAGCAATTTCAGTCTTGTCAGACAAAAGAAATGGAGTCAGCACACCCCAAATCCATTAGAAAGTGTTGTCTGACAGCTCCTAACACGAAATGCCTGGGGATGTTTGTTTTTCTGAAATTTATCCTAGTCTAGGACACATACACAGTAAAAAGTCAAAGTTTCAAACATGCTATTTAAGGACGTTCAGACTTCCTTAACCGTTTCACCGCCAGCCATACTTCAGCCAAAATGTCCATTAAATTAACCTGGGTAGAGAACAAAATCCATATGCAGTATTGGAGATTCTTCTGTGACATATATATATATATAAAATAAGGTCTATCCTTACTTCCCAAAACGATGACAGGTAAAGGTCAAGATGTGCCACCCCCCCTACCTATCTCGGTTAATTCTATTTTTCCGTTATTGCCTTTCTTACCATACATAAAGCTGTATTTTAGGAACATTTTTAGCTAATAACCTTTTTGGAATACTAAACCCTATCCCTAACCCTAGCCCTAAACCTAACCCTACCCCCCACCCTATAAGACGGAAAAAACGCAACGAACCACAACAGTGGCAAATCGCGGTGTACTGCAGTACATAGTGGGGGGTAGGGTTAGGTTTAGGGCTAGGGTTAGGGATAGGGTTAGTATTCCAAAAAGGTTATTAGCTGAAAATGTTCCTAAAATACAGCTTTATGTATGGTAAGAAAGGCAAAAACGGAAAAAAATAGAATTAACCGAGAAATGCAGGGGGGGGTGGCACATCTTTACCTACATGACAATTGGGTCTTTGGATAATAGACCCCAACTTTGATGCCTTTTAGTGACCTAGGTGTTAAATCACTGTGGTGCTGAAATGCGACTTTGGCGGTGAAAGGGTCACAATAACAATGCATGCTTATTTCCCAAAATCCTCTTATTTGGATGTAATGGGTTATAAAAAAAAGATTATATGTAACGTTGTCTTTTTTGTATCCTTCTAACGCTTTAACCCTTTCCCCGCCAGCCATATTTCAGCCAAATATTTCCATTACATTTACCTGGGTAGAGAACAAAATCCATCTGCAGTATTGGGGATTCTTCTGTGACATATATAAAATAAGGTCTATCCTTACTTCCCAAAACTAAGACAATAGGGTCTTTGGATAATAGACCCCCAATTTAATGCCTTTTTAGTGACATAGGTGTTAAATCACTGTGGTGCTAAAATGCTACTTTGGCGGTGAAAGGGTTAA